>NW_006497091.1:858694-1048797 GCF_000471905.2 Amborella trichopoda
GTACGTACGTACGTACGTTACGACGTACGACGTACGTACGTACGTACGTACGTACGTACGTACGACGACGACGACGTACGACGTACGTACGAGAGAGAGAGAGAGAGAGAGAGAGAGAGAGAGAGAGAGAGAGAGAGAGAGAGAGAGAGAGAGAGAAATTGAGAATCTGAGGAAGGCTCCCATCCTAACCGTGCTGACAAGCAGCCAGAGAGCTTTGCAATTGCTCTAAGAGGGACTTTTGCCTGGGTGTATCCTTGAACCCTCAAGCGGCATAAGAGCGATCCGCGATCTAGTTGCAAAAATCTCTCTCATTGTCGAATTCCTATCGGCAATTAGGAAGCACGTTCACCGTGTGCTGGACCTCCGCGGTTGTTCGAGAGAGGGTTTTCTCACCCCCGCGCAGAGGGAAACCAGGACCCCACCGACATCAACTGGCAACTTCACTGGGGACGCATCACCCTATTGTTGACTCAAGCCGTCTCCAGGTACCAATCTCTTTACCCCCTCTTTCCACTCTTACTATGGGGTCCACTTATCCCTATTTTCTCCGGGTTGGGGAGTTCTATATCCCCATACCCGCGGCTGCTCATAGAGAGGCTTGACCGTTCCGTCCTCCCTCCCCTGTGTGTCCTCTTTGCGGTCATGCTGACACAGCTATCCCGACTGTGACTAGGGAAGTTCGGGGCATGGGCCAGCAGGAACCTTGCCCTGCCTTTCCCAGAGTTAAGAGGGAGCCCCTTAGTTCCCGCTTCGTGGGTGACTTTGCCACTCCCCCTCACCCGATTGGTCCCGACAGGACCACCGTTGCCGCGAGCAGCTAGAAGGCTACCCCGGCTGCCTCACATAGGTTGAGGCCTTGTAAGACACTACCCTCTTACTCTCTCACCATTAAAGGATGTTTCACTACCAAAGAGGTCCCGATGGATAGTTCCCAAAAATCTTGGGGGGTGCGTCCCTCCCAAGTAAAATCAGAGCCTAACTCCCTTCCTATCATCGGGAGTCAAGGAAGGATAATGTGGCAAGTCCATGCTCAGGCAAGTCCATGCTCACAGTTACAGAGTTTGACAGAGTATCACATATATATCATTGTGCGGCAAGTCCATGCTCACACTTACAAAATCAGAGGGCTCACTACCAATGGAGAATCCATTGTGTAGCCGTCAGAATCAGAGTCCATCTAACATAATCAGAGCTAATATAATATAAGTCAGAGTTCATATAATAGAAGTCAGAGCTCTTATAACAGAATCAGAGTTCATATAACAAAGTCAGAGTTCATATAATAGAATCAAAGTTCATATAATAAAATCAGACAGTAACAGTGTAATAGAAATCACAATATTCATATAACAGAATCAGACAGTGCACTACCAATGGGGAACCCATTGCGTACTATTCATTTAACAGAATATGATAGTATCAGTATCACAAAATAGGCAGGCTACTATCAAAGAATAACAATTTCAATAGCACAAAGCAACAATATCAGTATCACGGAGTCACAATATCAATGTCACATGATAGCATTTCCTGTAATTTCAGACAGTGATATCCTATCAAAATAGGGCCATAACTTTTGATTCGTTTGGAATTTAAAGATAGTTCCAAAATCAATTTTATGTTAGACACAACTATCTTTCAATTAGGGGTATGTTGAGTGTAATTGGACCTTATTTACCCCTCAAAAGAACCCAAGTACAGAGACACTTAGTCTGAAATCTGTTGTGCAGTGAAGACGGTGACATGTCTTTAAACTTTCACCCATGCTTCAAAATCAAGAAGGAACCTCAAAAAGTGCTCAACATGTGAATTAAAGATGACTCATAACCGGTTCCAATGGTCAGGGATTGGGCTAAAATGTATACATTTTAGTCAGTCAAATTCAATGATATCAGAGGCATTAAATATGTGCTTTTGCTAAAAATGTCCACAGCGACATACCTATATAAAATGAAGCGTAACTTTCAATCTAAAGAGAATTTCGAAATATTTTCTACATGAAAATTTTAAACCATTCAAATATATTTCAAATGGATATAGTTTAGCTGAAAATGGACGTCATTTGGTTAGCTAAAATCAATCAACACAATGGTTATTGATGACAAATCTAGGAACACAGTCTACAGTGACATACCCTCTCATTTTGAAACATAACTTCATTTTTGTAAAGAATTCTAACAGTGGGTAAAAAAAATTTTACTAGGCTCGTGTATCTTTCCAACAATGATATTTTGAGTTTAATCGGATACCATTTGGCTATTCAAAAGCCTCATTCAAAAACACACATATTCCTGGAATTTCATGGTTTAATTTAACAGGTGTCAAGACTGCCTTCCATAACCATGATTTCATAATGAAGAACATGATAACATTCATTCTCTCACAATGTGAACACACATAACATACATTTCAACATTTCATACACTTTTATTGCTCAATCATATGCCTAAGTTTCCATGCATTCCCATGACTACAATACAAGGGTAATGGATCCATTTACTTAGCTAACAGCTCTCACCCGCCCAACAGTGGCTACTCACAAAGTCACTCTTCCACTTTGTGTCTTAGAGCGAGAGAGAGTTAGAGGTAAGAATGAGGGGTGTGGGTGAGAGATGATGCTTAAGTACTCTCATGTTCGGGGTGGCCGCCCAAGTGTCACTAAGGGGCTAAAAAATTTGGACAAGTGTCACTCACATCAGTATGCATCAAACAAGTGTCACCTCCAACTCATGCATGTCAGAGACACAGCCGGTGCTGGGCAACCGGTGTTGAGCAACCGACGTTGGTGCTTCTTCTCCTTCACAATCGGTGCTGGACAACTCAACCGACGCTAGGCAACCGGCGCTGACGCTTCTTCTCCTTCACAACATGTGCTGGAAAACTCAACCGGTGTTGGGCAATCAGTGCTGGCGCTTCTTCTCCTTCACAGCCAGCGCTGGACAACTCAACCGGTGCTGGCAAATTTTCTCCTTCACAGTTGGTGCTGGACAACTCAACTGGAGCTATCCAACAGGCGTTGGCCTCTTCACTTAGCTCCAGCCGGCGCTGTCCTCTCACTCTTACCCAGCCAACGCTGCACAATCCAATTGGTGTTGGCCACAACTTCTATCCTCCTTGACCCTCCAAGCATTCTAACTGGCCAGGAAGAGTTTGGGTCGTCACAAACCGGTTTTTGATGGTATTGGGACCGTGACTTCTAAGTGGTGATCACCGAACAATATTCTTGGAGTTGCTCAGGCTCCGGAGTTTGAAGAGGGAAAAAGGGATTACAAGGCAGGAGGTCGTCAGGGGTGGTGACCTGGACTGCCTTGGAGGTTTCCCTGGTCAGGATCTATAGGCCTCTTTCTTGCTTGATCCTAAGGTGGCTATGGACCTCATTCCAGAGCCGAGCCTGAGACTTGGAATGCCCCGTTTTCTTCAAACAGGCAAGGGCCATGTCTATGAGCTAGAATAGGGAGTGGGGCCCAAGGATGGAGGGAAAATTGGGTTCTTGTCTTGGAGGCTAGAGGCCTCTGTCTGAAATCAAGCCGTTGCCCCGAATTCCTTTGTGAGGCCCGGGTGTTCAGGTGATCTTTGAGTACAGGGGCTGGCTCAAGAAGGTATTCTTAGGGAAGACCTTTGAATACCAGGGCTAGAGGTGCTTACCTGGCATCGGGGAAGTAGCAAAGGAAGAAGCCGGTTTGTGACTCCACCTGAGTCTTGATCCGAGAGGGACATACAAAGATGGAGCGTGTGTATCTTTAGGTCAAGCCGTCCAGGTGATTTGGGGGTCAGACCGGGCTAGGTCAACGGGTTCTACCTGAGAAGGTCGAGACCCACGAGCTTGTGTTTGTGAGGGACGAGGCGGGATCTTGTCTCTCACAAGGTGAAGTTGTGTGTGCCCAGAAGTAATATGGGACGGTCGACCCTCCTGTGCTCGAGGTGGCATAGAGCTAGCGTTGCCCCGAGCTGTGGAAAGAGAACACATGGTGCATGTAGGTTTTGGCTCGAGAAGGCCTGGTTCTGGATGAGAGCTCAAGGCAACATGAGGGTGCCCGGATGTGTGGCTCGAGTGGATAGGTCACGAGCTGTTGAGTGTGTGTGAGGAGTGAAGACCTCAAGACCTCCGCTTATGTGTACCGACCTTTAGGTGTGGAGGCTCGAAGTAGTGAAGGGGGTTTCCTTGCAGTGAATCTCAGGAGCGATGGCAGTTTGCTTGCCTTTAGTAGGGATAGACAGGGCAGCCTTCCTGCGTACCGCAGCAGTATGACTGGTAGGAGATTTACAAGTAGCAAGGTGTGTGGCAGCAGGAGTGCTACCCATGCCAAGGGCGTTGGTGGAGAGTCCTCCAGGGCGAGAAAGAGGGGAAGCATGGACCTTTAAGTCCCCTCTCATACTGATCCATGTGAGA
Organism: Amborella trichopoda; assembly: GCF_000471905.2. The sequence goes on from NW_006497091.1 coordinate 863,085, forward strand.
ACCTGGGAGCCGGATCGTGAGTCTTGACTCAGAAGGAGAGTAGGGAAGGAGGCTTGAGCGACTTGCTTCTTTGGGATAGCCATGAGTGCAGGGATAAGGAAGTGCTCGACCCGTATGAATGGGTTGAACAACCCATATGCCATAAAAATAGGCGCAGAAAGTAAAAAGGAAATTGGTAAAACAAGAGCAAACCGACTAAGGGGTAGTAAGTCCCAATGGAGTCACCAAGCTGGTTACGTGCCTTGATCTCGCCCTCTAGATCTACGTGATCTGGCAGCAGTGTCTCGGGTTTCTGATGAACTTGGGATTTGAGATCGCTCTCTTGAAACTTTGCTCGAGGGAAAGGGCAGGTATACCAACCAATAAGAGAGGAATTTTAGGTGGGTTCGGGACTTACTCGGGCTGGATCTCGTGGGCAAGCTCTTAGATCATGAAGAAAGCCCCTTAGGTACTTAAGCTGGATTGAAATCGCCTCCCTTGACCTGCAATTCTCTTATTTTTATGCACAAGACTTCTATGGTTTATTTGTAAGACAAGTGGGTCAAAGGAACCCACCCTTGTCTTAGGGCAATGCATGTTCACATGAGAAGGTGATAAAGTGCAAGGTTCGGAGAAAGATAGAAAAGAGAAAATCTCTTCTACTTTGAATAAATCTTGAAACTTTGAATTGATCGTGTGTTCGTTCCTTGATGTTTTTCTGTGTTTTCTTTGCTGAATCACACTGAGCATGCCGCTACGATCATGGGTCACCAAACGCAGCTCGATTCCATGGCTAAACGAAGATTTTGCAAGTTTGAAATTTTGGCCGAATCAAGGATTCCGATGGAGGAATTTGCAGTCTAATTGTCGGCTTCGTGAGCAGAATCCGACAGTTCATCATGTACAGGGTTCGGGTCAGAGATGACCCGAGACCTTACGCCCGCAATGGAATTGGTCTCGCGAGTGGTGTGATTTGGCCGCTCGAGCAAGGCACGACAATATTGAATTTCTTACATGTTCTTCACATATCAGTAGCATGTCTCTAGCTTTTCTTCTTGCACGGGTATCGTAGCGGGGCGTGCCACATATCGAATCGCTCTTCTTGACATGAAGAACATGCTCATCAAATTTGAGCACGATCCAACTTAAGACGAGTGAGATATGAGCGTCAAAAGTCACTGGTCGTGACTGTCCCTTCAATGGTGTAGTGTTGCATGGTGGCCACACAGGAATAGCGTGCCGCTTCTCAGGTTTCACTCTTTCTCCTATAACTTCATCTTAGAATGTCCATTTGAGCTGATACTTGACCCATGGGGGTTTTCAATCATGTCAGCTCCAATGGTAATGGTCCCATAGTAATTTGAGACGTTGAAAATTTAGCTCTTATTATAGGGGTCTGTTTCAAGGTGCTAAAGGTTGATTCTATCAGAATTGTTTCTCAGTCTGCACTACCTTAGACATGTCGAAATGTAACGAAAATTGGCAAGAGACTCTTGAGAGACCTTATGAAGATCTTCACCAGTTTTGAGGCTGTTCTGAGACTATCAAAATTCCCACTAATTGTTAGGCCTTTATTGAGCGGGGGCTCAATGTTGATGAAAAATACCTTCCAATAGACACAAACGACACTAAGAATCACTGACTATGTTAAGAAAAGAGAAGAGAGAGGACACAGATGGTGTTGAGGGTCATGAAGCTCGAACGGAGGCTGTGCAGTTTAGGGTCGTGCAGCATGGATTGAGGCTGTGCAGTTTAGGGTTGTGTTGCATGGGCCGAAGCTGTAGAGTTTAGGGCCGTGCAGTAAAGACTGAGGCTGTGCAGTTTAGGTTTGTACAGCACGGACCGAGGCTGTGCAATTTAGAGTCGTGCAGCATGGACCGAGACTGTATAGTTTAGGGTCGTGCAGCATGGACCGAGGTTGTGGAGTTTATGGTCATGCGGCATGGACCGAGGCTATGCAGTTTAGGGTTGTGCAGCACGGACCGAGGCTGGGTCGCATATAGGTGGAGCTGCATGGGGAATAGGTCTGCGGATGGCGATCCGACCCCTTGGGGATAATGGTGATAGCCATTCACAAACTAAAGGCCTAGATGGAAATGGTGACCTGATGAAGGCTGGTCAAAAGAGGTAGACTTCACTAGGGTTTATAGGAGGTAAGCGTACTCTATGGCTAATTGGCTTATGAGGATAACTCGACTCCTTGGAGATAAGATAGCTTGGTGTGTAACAGACCCACCGAGAATTGAAGACGTTAGAATGACCTTAACACCATTGGGGATAATGGGATGCAGTATGGGTGTGACTCCTACTGGGCGATGAGAGACACCTCTTGACTTCATTTGGGAAGTCATAGTTTAGGTGCAATGGCCCGTGTGTAACTACGCTAGGGATGACTCATCATGGCTTGTGTGCAACTTCACTAGGGATAGGGGTAGGGCATACATTTCTTGAAACATGGACGGCGCCATGTGAAGCATTAATGGTCTGTTGCGAATATTCAATCGGCGCTGAGTTCTCACAACATAACCTGCACTTGGTTGTTAAAGATTTAGCTGGCATTGTGAAAGACCCTTTATGTTATCTGAAGTCAACTGGCGCTGAGTTAACGAGCTCTAGGGTCATTTTTGAAAACACACCTGCCGTTAAGTCAACCGGTGTTAGGGTTGTATTTGGAAACTCACTCGGTGCTAAGTTGACCGGTGCTAGGGTTGTATTGGGTAATTCACCTGACACTAAGTCAACTGGCGTTCTGGTCGTTTTGAAATTTACACCCGGCGCTAAGTCAATCGGCACTGGGGATGAGAGTTACCTCAAGCCTCGGGTCGAGGCCCGACCTAGCTGGTCGTTGTTTGGCTTCCCTTGGGCGCAACTAGAAGTCTGAGTTTGTGAGGTGCATTTGAGGGCAGCTTAGTCTATATAAAGGGGTAAAATCCCGTTTTACCTTATTTTTCACCAAGGGTAAAAACTTAAGCAACAATTTTCTTTAACAGTGAGGAGAGGGTATGCTCGGTTAAAGTTCTGGCAAGCAATAAGACTTCAGTAGGAGTTTTCCAAGGAAGATTATTTGCCAAACAGCAGGATTTCGGCAAGGGTCTTGTAGAGAAAACCTTCGACGTGTGGACTTTGCCCAGAATTGGCGAAGTTACAGAGAGAGTAGCAGGGAGAGGAGAATCCTCTGGGAAGTTTTCTGTGAAAGAGATGAAATTCTCGGTGCAATTTTTCCTTTTTGGTAGGGATTTTTTGAGGTTTCCCGACGATTGTGAAAGTTTTTCGGCACTGCTCGTGGTGTTGCAAAATTTTTCGGGAACTTAGGGGTAGTTCGCAGGAGTTTTTTGATGCGGTTCTGGTGACACTCAAGCCAAAAACACAAGTAGAAAAGTTCTTCAGTGGGTTTTCAGCCGTATAGGAAATGTTTCAGTGGGAGACGGTTTGGCCTTCATCCTTGGAAATCATATGGTTACCAATCGCTCTTGTGTGAGGCGACGTCAAAAGATGTGGAGACATTTGTCAGTTGGTGTAGCTAATTCGAGGTGTCACGACTATGATTTGTGGAACGTGCGAGAGATTCGATCACAGCGGGTTTGGCCTTGGACAAGCTCAACCGTCGCTAGGATGTTGACAACCTTAACTAGTGCTGAGTGCTGAAAGACTCAATTGACGCTAGGTTTTGGCACTCAACTGGTGCTGAGTGCTGAAAGACTTTACCGACTGTAGTTGTTTGGTGCTCAATCGCACTGGGTATTGAGAAGCTCGATCGGCGTTGAGTGTTTATCCAACTCCCCCGGTGCTGTTCCAATGCCTTATCAGCTTCTGGGAGTGAACCGTTAAGTCCATTTGCAATGGCTAGTTCTTCTTACAAAATACCTGATGTGAAGATGCTCCCAACGGCAGGAGAAATAAGCGCTCGTGATTTTGCAGGTGAAGTTTTATCAAGGGGTGAACCCATTTGGCTGACCCAGCCAGTGTGCGACCAAGAATGGCCCCTTAGTGTTACATTCATTACTGACCCATTATGCTTTGAAGTGCGGGAGAGTAATGATGGCAACATTTGTATTGAAGAAGGGATGACACTTCTTCATTGTATGCTTCGAAAGCCCACCTTGGGGAAGCAAATGGTCCAGGTGAAGGGATTACTTAGGTGGTCGGTAAAAGGCCTCCGGATTCAGGGAGAGCACTAATATCTGAAGGGATACACTTCCTAGACTGTCAAGGTATTGGCTTCATATGGAAGCATTCTTGAGCATGCTTCGTTATTAGCAGCGGTCCAGTGTTTAGGCAGCTACTACAATCATTGCTCTAATATAGTAAAGGTATTGCTAGAGACGTGGAGCCATATAAGCAATACTTGGCTTCTTGGTCATGGTGAAGCGGGAATCTCTTTACTCGACCTTTACTTCATTGGAGGTCTCCTAATGATCGGTGCTATCTATGATGAGTTTGTGCCCTCAAACTCAATCATCTTTGGTGGTGTTAACTTGGGGGGTGAAGAGCCCCCGGCTAGTCTTCCAAAGATCTTTGAGGCCTATCAATCGATTGTAGGCTGATCTACCGATGGCAGGGTCTCCTTTACAGAATGAGTGAAATTCTTTTGCAAGGATTATCCTGAGGGTGGTCAGGCTACTCCGAAGGGAAAAGGGAAGGCAGTTGCAAAAGAGACACCTCCCATATATCAACTCGAGACCAGCGATGACCGTCTCTTCTTGGTCGCATACCTGGCCTTATTCTTATGCAAATTCGTGTTCCCTGGCTAGGGATTCTCTTGTGGAAAATCCTATAAGGGTAAAGAGGGAGGGAACGACATCGTAGGCGGAGAAGCTTTTATTGAAGATTTTAAAACTCCGTTCCTTGTGCATTATTTGTACGGGTGGTTAGGGGCTTATTTCCCTAACACCTACGTCAAGCATCTGTGCTCAGGCAATAAATTGTGGCCCTTCTTGATGAAGATTGCGAACCAGAGGGCTATCTTTCATACCCCAGGGGAGGCTCAGGGTCTGTTCAGGAATGATTCTTTGAACATGAGGAGAGTTCCTTTTTTGGTCAGGAGCTTCACCAACCGTGCTTTCGTTGATGAATTGGGGAAGGAACTGGATGGTGCCTCAACAACTATTAAGGAACTCATGTTCATGCTGAGCATCATAGGGGGAGTTTTACGTTATCGGACTCCACATAGTGCGCGAATGGAGGGGTATTTCCCCCACCTCTTTGCCTGTCAGCAAGGGCTTGACCAAGGCTGCCCCTTCTTGTTATTCTTCATGAAACGTCAAAGTAAGGTGTATAAGGGGAGGGTAGAAGACTTTGGAACTTTCAGAGTGTTGGTTGCCGGAGCATATACAGATTGCTTAGTCCATGTGCCTTGAAATGACAGAGACCAGCAAATATTGCTGCCCCACTTTGGTAGGAGAGTTCGAACAACCAGGGCATACGTGAACTGGTGGAGGGTCATCAGTAAGGTCTATTGGGATAAGGATCACCCTTGGAATAGGGTGAATGGTAACTAGAGCCAGGACACCCAGTAAATGAGGCTGGCGAATGCTCGGGCTCCCGACACGGTGTTTGCCTTGGATTATCCCTCTAACTGGCAGGCTTTGGGGCTTCCACGTGAGATAGCTATTGAAGAGGCCTTGCAAACGTTCCTTGCAATGAAGACAATTATTGGGAGTGCCTTCGACAATCTTAGCTTCATCTTTGAATGGGATGAGGGGCGATAAGTCCCTGGTTATGACAAGCGTCCACCACAGGACTTGACCGTCCTAATCGGGAGCAGTCCTCACAACAAACTCTCCGGAAGGCCTTCTCAGGGAAATAGATCTGAGGTGGCAGCTCCTATTCCAAGAGGGGGAAAGAAAATAAAGCACCCGACTGCTGCCGACATCCTTACAACGTCTTCAGCTAGTGGGCGTATTCGGAGGTGAAAGAGAGACAAGCTTCATGTGGTGTTAGAAATAGGAGGTAGGCTTTCCTCTTTTAATCTTTTAAGAATTCTTATAGTATCACCTTTTGTGCTTTCTGAACCATTTTCTAATTCTGTTAAAATGCTTTTTTTTCTTCAGAAACTGAGGCGGATGACTTTGACAGCTATGAGCCTATTGACGCTGATTCTGATTGGGAGGGGACTCCGGATCTTAGGCAGACACCCTTAAGTCAAGGGGTAGTTCCTGAGTCTGAGGCGGCTCGTGTGAGACTGAAGAGGATGAAAGCTCTGAAGCAACTGCTTCAGATAGGGGCTCTGCTGTCTATGTGGCCTCCATGCATGAGGAGTTTATAATCTCGACCGAGGCAGGGGCTATGGCTCGAGGAGAAGAGCCTGAAGTTTATGACGTGCCCGAGCAACAAGAGGTTGCTGCTCCCATGGTCCTGAGTCATGAAGATGTGGGGACTGAGCTCTTTGTGGTCGAGGTTCTAGCTGTTGAAGGCGAGGGCCAAATGGAGGAAGCCATTAACAAAGATGAGTCGACTGGGGAAGGCCAAAGAGAAGAGGCAATTCCTGAATTAGTGATGCTGAGGTGATAGTTCAGGAGGGTGAAGAGCAAGGGGAACAGGTTCCTCTGCAGGCTGTTGGGACAGCAGTAAAGGTCCCCATAAGAGAGGGTCAAGACGACGAGGATGGCATCGAAGAGCCCACGCAGATTGAGGCCAGGGCCGCCAATGAGCCTGAAGGGCAAGAAGCTCTAGGCTTTGCCCTTGTTTCAGAGGAATTAGTGGCTCAGATGGCTATCACTTCAACCAGCCCGATCCTTGAGGTCGAGGTGTCTTTTGCAGTAGTGGCCTCAGTAGCACCATCCTGGCCTGTTTTTGGTGGTATTTCTAACATGATTGAAGGCCTATTTAGAGCTGGCCTTCAGAGCTTGAGGGAGCTGCCTTTCGACGAGCTAGGAGAAGGTTTAGTCAGACTAAGGTAGTTCGTCGTGACTTATGCGGTCAGGACGCCGCCAGAGGTGCTTTCCCATTTTGATGCAACTCTAGACGAGTTGGAGAACTGGCGGTTGGGAGTGCTGCATCATGAGGAATAAACCAAAAGGGTAGCCTCCTTGGAAGAGTTGATCTTGCGCAGTCGTGAGAAGATAGATGCTTATATAGAGAAGAAAGCCTTGATAACTGGGCGCCAGCAGGACCTCAAGAGAGAGGTACAAGGAAGCTTCAAGAGAATGATCGAATTCAGGGAGGAAATGTGAATACTGAAAGAAGAATTCACAAGCCTCGAGATGGAGATGGCTCAAAGGAAGGCCATGGAGGCCTCTTTGGTTGCAGATTTGTCCGAATTTGATGGTAAAATTGACTAGGAAACTGTGGTGGCGACAGAGGCGACTCAAACAGTGGCGAAGCTGAAGGCACAAGGCACCGAGGCTTCTCCTGAAGCACGCAGCGCAGTGATCAATAAGATGATTGATCGATTCTAAGCATGTCATTCCACCTTTTTTCAGTATTTGTAAAAGTTTTGACTGATGAATAAAGCGCTTCTCTTTTTTATTGACTTTACGGCCTGATTTCATTCTCTCTTTACTTTTTCTGCGCTTCTTGTGATTGTTTTGAATTCCTTTCGATACTTCCATTATCCGGAGAGACTAATACCCTAGCCTTGTCTAGCCCCATGGTGGGCTGCCACTGCTTGGATAGCTTCGAAATAGGGAGTCATTGATTTTTTTCCTTTCAATGTCTGATTGGCCATAGGCTCATATTTCATTTTCCTCATGATTTGGTAAGCCTGGTTGCTATAGACATTCTAATAAAGAGGGACCTCGGCCTCTATTGGTGGCGTGTTTACTTCAAGCTCATCATAGCTTTTAGTCTCCGACGCAAACTCTTTGAGAAGCTTTGAAGCGATATGCATGACCTTCAATTGACTATGAAGACTGCGGACTTCGGTCCTCAAGTCTGCTAAAGGATTCTGCCCTTGAAGGGGAGGAAGTTTCCCTTCACCGAACTTCTCTCCCAAGAGATCGGGGAAAAGTAAAACTTTTGGCTGGACAACGGTCTGAGGAACATCCTCTATACTTATAACAACCGGACATTGAAAAACTTTTCGTGGTGGTTGTCGCACTACTTTGGCATTCAAGAGTGCAATGAGGATATGCAGGACTTTTTGATGGTCCGACGTATAGGTGATCCTTGCAGCAGAGAATTCTACCCCCATGGCTTGCTCGATCTCATAAATAACTTCTAGTTCATTTTTCGGCCGAGGTGGCTTAGAAATGGGGGTAGAAGGTGAAGATTCTTTCTCAAGCGAAGAGGGAGTTTCTTGAGGGATGATGATTGGGATGTTGGCTGAAGCTGCCTGTGGAAGCGAATGTTGTAGCAAGCTGATTTTATTGCCCCGAGCGCCCTTTGCGGATTTCCACTGGGACTTGGGGAAGTTGTGCTGTAAAGATAGTTTTCACCAATCCTCCTTTTTATTAAGCTCTTTTCCCCATGGCTTGACAGCCATGTCTACCTTCTTTCCTTTTTTACTCACGGTGACCTTTCGTCTTTTCTTCGTGCCCGGGCTTTTACTTTCACAGAACTCTCTTACTCATGGTTTTGTGATCATGCCCGTCCATCATTTTTACTTATGGCATTCCCTTGTTCAGGTATACACCATGCTCATTATTCTTTTCTCTTCTTCTTGTTTTTTTTTTTTTGGTGGGGTCATGTTTAAGGTCATGCCTCTAAGACCTGTGCGAAACAGTTTAACATCATGCGACCTGGACGTGTATTATGGTTTAAGGTCATACAACTGGACCATAGCTATGCAGTTTTAAAGTCATGCAGCTAGGACCATGCAGTTTAAGGTCGTGCAACTTTACCTCGCTACAGTTCAAGGTCATATAGTTTGGACCATACAGTTTAGGGTCGTGCATCTAGACCATTGTGTAAATCGCCATGTAGGTGAAGCTCCATCGGGAATATGTCCGTGGATGACTCCTTGAGGATAAAATGGTTAAGGCCATACACAAGCAGAGGGCTCAGATGGAAACGGTGACCCGACGAAGGATGGCAAACAGAAGCAGACTTCACTGAGGATTAGGGGGGCAAGTGTGAGTATCTGGGGTGAAAGATGAGACTCTATGGAGAATTAGCTTATGACAGGTGCCCCTACTCCCTAGGGATAAGATAGCTTGGTGTGAAACAGATCCACTTGGGATTGGAGAGGTAAGAATGAGCTTAACAGGTTGCAGTATGAGTGTGACTCCTACTGAGGATGAGGGATAGTGGCCTACTCCTGACTCCATTAGGGATGATAAGTCATGGCTTGGGTGCAACGCCATGGGTGCAACTCCACTAAGGATGACAGGTCACGGCTTGGGTGCAACTCCACTAGGGATAGTGGTAGAACACACACGACAATGACCAGGTTTTAGCACGTGTGGCACTCGAACATACTTGGTGCAAGCATGGGGAACTTAACACACATGATGGTGATCTTGAACGGTCGCAGTATTGACGCGTGCCGTGCCAGCACAGACAATGGTAACACATGCGGCGCTAGCATATGCAGTGGAAACACACATGGTGGTGACTTAGAACACAACCGATGCTGGGCACAACCGACGTTAGCCTTTGAGAATGCAGTCGGCGCTCGGCCTTTAAGAACACAGCCAGTGTTGGGCCTTTAAGAATGCGGCCGGAGGTGGGCCGTTGAGAACACAGCCAGCACTTGGCCTTTGAGAACACAGCCAGTGCTAGTCATAAGTTACACATATGGCAGTGACCTGTGTTTGGGCCTCGGGCTTGAACCCAACCCGGTCAAGATCCTTGATGCATGGAGTTTCATGGGCAGCGGTAAGCCTCTGTTCGAGCCCCGGATCTGAGCCTGACTTAGTCCAGGCCATTGGACTCTTGGTGCTACATGGGCGGCGAAGAAGAAGGAACACATGTGGTGGTATGCATGTGGAATCATGTAAAGGGAAGTGTGTTTGACGATCTTCAGGGAATGCGTGCGAAGGACGCGCACAAACAGTCACACAGGCGACAACTCGAGTCACGCGTGCGAGCGACAATAGCGAAGGGCATGAGGGTGGCAGCTCGGGTCACACGTGCAAGGGATGCGTAGGATCAACGACTTGTGAGGGACCTCATGGAGATACGTAAGTAATTTATAGTCATGTGAATAGACTATATGTCGCGTAGTTTAACGTCGTACTAAAGGGACATGAGAAATTTTTACTCGTGCTATTCCATAAGGCAAGGGCAGCATGCCAGTCATTTGAGAGGAGTGCCTCGAAAGGTTTTCACCACATCCCTTTATTTTGACACTCTTTCCCATAATTCCCTTGAGGGTTTTCACCATGCCCATCTTTTTTTGCCCATGGTGTCCTTTAGGGTGCACAGCTTGTCCGTCATTCATTTTGTTTTTGACATTTTTGCCCATGACGCCTTTGTGGGTTTTTGTCATGTCCGTCTTCTTCTTCCTTTTTATTTTTTTTGAAGTGTGTTTTAGGTCATACCATCGTGATCATCAATTTGGCATGTTTTAAGGTCATTTGCCTAGACCTGAGGGCATGTTTAAGGTTTTGACTACGAGACCGTATGTTGTGCAGTTTAATGTCATGCCACTAGGACATGTGCTATAGTTTTAGAGTCATATAGCTTGGACCATAGCTATGCAGTTTAGGGTCATGTAATTAGAACCATGCAGTTTAAGGTCGTGCAACTAGAACTCTGCTATAGTTTAAGGTAGTATAGTTTGGACCATGATTATGTAGTTTAAAGTCATGCAACTAGGACCATGCAGTTTAAGGTCGTGCAACTAGACCTCCTCTATAGTTTAAGGTCGTATAGTTTGGACCATGCAGTTTAGCGTCGTGCATCTAGACCATTGTGTAGCACTGAATCACCTGTGGAATCATTCTATTAATTCAATTTCCCTATTGTTTATGATATTCTAGAAAATGTCTCCGATGGTAATACAGTCCTCAGTCTTGTGACCGAGTAACCTATGATATTGGCAATAATTGGGCTCATCATCCCTCCTGACTTCATCCAGTCTTTTTACCGTAGGTAGCTCTATCATCTCTTTAGATAAGAGAGTTTCCAGCAACTTGAGAATCATGCATTTGTCAAAGGAATAACTCTCGTGTCGGCTTTCCCTGAGAAATTCTTGATTTTGTTGTTGGGTACAATAAGCCTTTGATTTCTCATGGGATGTGAGTAAACCCATGAGCCTCAACCCTCGGGTTCTCTCGTGCCCCCTTTAGCAGCCAGTCAGTCCCCTCGAGAGGGTAACCAAGGAGGACGAACATTTAGATCACATTCTAATAGCTTAGAGAGAGGTTGAGAGCTTGAGGGGGGCTCCTGTCCAAACTGTGGTGACAAGCAGCCGGAGGGCTTCGTAATTGCTTTAAGAAGGCTATCAGCCTAGTCGTGTCCTCGAAGCCCCCAAGCAACGTAAAGAGCATCGACGCTGTAGTCGCAAAATATCTCACACGTGCCGGACCTCCATGGTTGTTCGAGGGAGGGTTTCCACCTCCTCACCCGAGGGAAACCAGGATCCCACCGACATCAACTGATGACTCCATTGGGGACACCTTACCCTATTGTTGGCTCGAGAAGTCTTCAGATGCCAACCCCTATTTCTCCTTTTTCTATTATTGCTATGGGATCCCTTTTTTCCTCCTTCATCCGGGTTGGGGATTTTTACATCCCCATAGCCGTGCCCTCACTTAGGGTGAGTGAAGCTTTCGGTCCCATCTCCCCCGCATGTTGCTTGTGCGACCTCACTGGCCTTGCCATTCTGGTCTCGCTCAAGAACGTTTGGGGCACGGGCCCTCAAGCCCTTTCCCCCTCATCCTCTGGTACTAAGGGCAAACCCCTTACGCTCGCTGCATGGGCAGCGTTACAGCTGCCACCTCACTAAAGCACCTTGTCACTGGCGGGCACCCCGCTATTCCTCACCACTCGGTCGGTCCTAACATGGCCACCATGCTTACGGGAAGCCGAAAGGTGACCCCGCCCACGTCACATAAGGGCATCGACAACACTGACAACCCCGCACACACACCACTTGCTTGCGTCTTCTATGTCGGCCCCCGCAGCCATTCAGCCATGTACTCTTACACCTATAATAATCTTGACGGTCCAACCATTATAATAATGAACCGGGGCAAGTTGCAGCCTAACCCAATCTCCCAAGTCGCCTCAGGTCACTTCTGACCTGGGCATAGCATTTGTGGCTCCAAAGCCGCCTGCACCATGCATGTCAATCTTGCAGCTCGAGGTAGCTCAAGGGCTGATCGTCGAGAGGCACATGACTCTCGAGATAGTCGAGAGCCCCATAAACAATTACCCATGCATGCAAATGGCTGGAAGGCCCCATCGACTAACCCTTACTTTGCCCCTCACCCCACAATGAGTTGGCCCCGTGGCCACCCCAGACACCACTATGGACCACACACAAGTATGTAGGTCCAAGAATAATGTCGGCTACAAAGAATGATGGATGTTCACCCCACCTCCCGTCGCCTTCCGGGATCTCCTGAAACATAACAGGTCCGAGCCATTGCGCGACATAGAGGGGAAGGGGGTCGACTGCACCGCTCACTACTTCACCACCCGAACACCTAATGCAGGGTTTAACCCATTCGACCCACAACCCTAAGGCTATCTCGAGCCCAACCGAACCAGGAAGTGGCCCAAAGAACCTCGGGCATAGAAATCACAGCGATACAAGTCCATCAACTGCACGGAGCAAGGTAATGGGGAAGTTCCCCCCCCCCCTCAGTATCGTAAGAAATGTTACATGCTTGTCTTTCACCTGGGACGCGCGACAACCCAGGTGGATCAGATGCGATTACGGTCAAGGAAAAGGCTTTGGATAGGAGACCCCCTCCGTCCAAAATCTTGAAATACCCTGGAGCACCGCCAATCCCTTATTTCGAGTCCTCTCTCCCCTCAAATGGCGGCAGGCTGCACCGATGCCTCAACTCGATGCCAGTGTTATCCTCATCCAAGCATCCATACCAGCTCAACCTCTGCCCTCTCCTGCTCCCACGACATCTTCTTTGACGGTGTAATGCAGCCAAACTCCCTGCCCGATCCTATCTAGGACACTGTCGCTCTCCCAAGGACCGGGGTGAACCCCCCTCAAACGGGGGCAGCCTCAGCACCATCTGCTCCTCTCAAGGCAAAGGAGCATGGGGGGACCATCCTGCCCGAGGCTGACAAGGTCAAATACGATGTAGTTGGGCATCTGGGGAAACTTCATGCTCTACTGAGCATCTATGATGCCCTCATACTATCCAAGGACCTCTGAATGACGCTAGTTCAAGCACTCCACTCTCGAGGTGTACGAGACAGAAGTCGAGTGAGTTGAGGTGGACCCTGCCATACTCAACACTTGCATGACTATCACATTCTCAGATGATGATTTACAAGTCAAGGAAAGATCACACAACCGCTCTCTTTGTGTCAAGCGAATTACACGCCTGTCCAATCAATCGCATCATGCTAAATGGAGGGTCTGCGGTGAACCTGATGCCTAGGAGAATCATTTCCAGATCGGATTGAGAATAGATCAGCTTGAACTCATTAGCTTAACGGTTCAAGGATTCAATCAAGTTGGTGAGAAACTAGCCGGACCGATCTGGCTCAAACTCAAGATCGAAGATATGAGTGCCACCACCCTCTTCCACATCATGCACATGGACACCTCGGATAACATCCTATTGGGTCACCCCTGGCTCCATGAGTATGGTGTGGCTCAATCCACACTTCACCAATGCTTCAAATACAGCCGAGATGGGAGACAATATGTGGTCTATGCTGATAAAAGGCCATTCCCAATCTCCAAGTCACACTACACGGATGCAAAGTATTATTTCGAGAGCCCACTATGTCCCCAGGGGTCGGAACTATCGGCAAGGTCTTGAATTGAGGGAGACCGCTTCAACCTCCCAAGACGATGCGCAAGACATAGCGGAATCTCCCTGTCATCCCTTTCAAGAAGAAAAGAGGTGCGAAAAAGTGGTTCCTCTGACTTCAATCGATAAAGATCTCCCTATGCCTTCGGAAGAGAAGCTAAGCCTAAGGGATGCGGGGAATATAGTCCTCGCCCTCCCTCCTGCATAAGAGGCCTATCAATAGAAACATGGAATAGACCTGACCAAAGCACTGCTGTAGGTTCAAACCCGTCAGCATCCACGCTCACTCATAACCAAGGTGGAATAAAATTTTTGCATATCACCACCTCCTAGTCGCTTGTCTCCACGCCTGCTCACAATAAGGAGGGGATGAAAATCCTGTGCATCCCTACAGCCCTACCTAAAACTGAAGCAGTGGTGACAAAAGAGCCCACTGTTTGCCTCCAAATTTTACAAATCCCAACCTCTTTAAAAGAAGGGAGTAACACTCCCACCCTTCGTGCCCTTTGCCCCACGGATCGCCTCAAGATGCTCCAGATACCTAGGGTTCTGCACATCAAAAGGACCAAGAGCGACCCGCACGAACTCTTTGCACTGAAACAACAGTGTCCGGACAAGATTCTCCATAACCCCAAGGTCGTGTCCCTCATTATTGTGAGAACAAAAGGAGACAAAGCCAAACTCATAACCTAGTCATGTCACACATTGGACTCTCAGAAGATGTCGGACCTACCGATGTCACAACCCCGCCCCCTGACCCCTACCGTACCCACTGGAGGGAAACAGAGTGCGGGACGGCGACCAGAGGTAGCAATTAGCACTCGGGTGAGAGTTCTCTCAATGCTTGTAGAAAGATGGAATCAAAGCAAACCATGAAAGAAAACAAAAACCCATGCAGAAAGGTACAAAGAATTGGACAAAACAAAACCAATTTATATATAAAGGCTCCAACAACAAAATACAAGACTTCAAACGAACAACCATGTGACCACTGCCCTCCGCCACCTACTATCTTGATAAGGCCTTTCTTGACGAGCTCAGATCTTTAACCGCCAACCACGATTTACCTAGCCGTCCACTCTAAAAACTGCAGGCTATCGCTCTACACAAAGAAAATCAGAGGAATGAGCTATAAAGCCCTGTAAACATATCAAACATCATGTAATCCGACTAATAAAATGCTATTCATAAACATCCCCCAAGATTCATGTAATTGTCATAACATGGAGTCACGTAGCACAATTCTTTGGCAATGGTGGAAGAAGTGTAAATCAGATGTCAAAATATCATACATCACATGAGCTAACAGACTACCACATCTTTCTTCAAAATAACATATTAGTAATTAAAGTAAAACACATAGTGCATACAGGCAATCCTAGTGTCGTCTACTCCTAAAGTAGAAGTCAAGCCAATCCTGTTACTTGGGACTTCTACCCAGACTCAAGAGGGAAGACAATGACAAATGGATGACCCATTTCATAATGTCTTCACACACACACACACACAATCCCCAGCGCGCTTTGTGGGCTTTTGATAGACTGTGGCCTTGCAAGACACGATCCTCTCCTTATGCCTTTCTGGTGATAGGGCGTTACACTATCAATGGGTAACCCAATGTGTAGTGCTCATTCAGTACCAACGGATGACCCATTACGTTGTGCCTCATTCAGTAGTCTCAGTATCTCATATCTCATATCTCACTACCAATGGATGTCCCATTGCATATTGTTTCATATCACAGTCTTATCATATCAGATCCACCACCAATGGATGTCCCATTGCGTAGTGTTTTCATATCACATTCTTATCATAAGCATGTATTATTACAATCATGCACATGCATATCTCATAAGCATTCATTCATTCATGCTCAAGCATGACTCATAGCAATTATTCAAGAGTTCATGAGCATTCACTATATCATAATCATTCATTCATGCGCAAGCAATACTCATCACAATTATTCAAGAGTTCATGAGCTTTCTCTATATCATAAGCATTCATTCATGCTCAAGCATGACTCCTCACAATTATTCAAGAGTACATGAGCATTCACTATATCATAAGCATCATTCATGCTCAAGCATGACTCAACATAATTACTCAAGAGTTCATGAGCTTTCACTATATCATAATCATTCATTCATTCTCAAGCATGACTCATCACAATTATTCAAGAGTTCATGATCAATCCGAATATCATAAGCATGCCTCATTTCAACTATGCATATTCAATAATTTATAACAGAGTAGTGTTTTTAGTATGATAACCTCTTAGCAAATTTGGCCTAGCTTCCAATCTACAAAGAGTTTTGTCATGGTCCCAAAACCACATTGAAAATAGATTCAGCCACCTTTTATTTAGAAGTGGTTTAGCCTTAATCAAGGATATATTGGTTGTGAACAGTCTCTCATAAAACATATAAAAAGTCTGGAACTTCACTGCAACTAACAACAGTGATATATTCATACAAACAGAGCCATAATTCCCAAACCATAAAGAATTTCAACACGGTTCCAAGAACAAATTTGAAATAGATATACCCATATTTAATTTTAAAGTGTTTTGAGATCATTTTAACACTGTTTGGTTAGTAAATAGTTTAGTACAAAATGTGCAATAGTTTTGTAAATTCGCTGCAACTCACAACAGTGATATATTCATACAAACAGAGGCAGAATTCCCAAACCATAAAGAATTTCAACATGGTTCCAAAATAAAATTTGGAATAGATATACCCATATTTTATTTAAAATTATTTTGAGATCATTTGAACATCATTTGGTCATTAATAGTTTAGTACAAATGTGCTATAGTTTTGAAAATTCACTGCAGCTCACAATAGTGATATATCCATACATATAGAGGCATAAATCCCAATCTATAAAGAGTTTCAACATAGCTCCAAGGAATAGATATACTTATGTTTCATTTAAAAGTGGTTTGAGATCATTTGAACACAATTTGATCAGTGAACAGTTCAATACAAGAACATGCAAAGTTCGTGGAATTTCGTGTTCCAATTTTGGCATGTTTTAGAAAATGGCTCATAACTTTTTAATCAATAGAGATATTGATATGGGGTTCTTTCCCCCTTCAATTAGACTCTAAGGGGTACTTACCTACCAAATTTCATAACTAACATAATTATCTTTAATGCTCAATCTATCATGCAAAATGAGAGTTACAGTCTTGGAGACATAGATGTCAGATCTTCTTACGTGCACCAAGCAGTGTTCCAAAATCACCACACAGGACAAGTACTCAAGCTCCCAAAATGGCTCCAAGAAGTCGGGATTCTAAGTGTTTGAAAAAGGGGGCTCATGAGTAAAAGAGAGAAAAGTCTTAGGAGGGGTGAGAAGGGCAGTATTTATAAACAAAGAGGGGGAGGCAGCTGGCTGGTGGCAACTAAGTGGCTACAAGTGGATCTCAGTGGAATCCAAGTGGTTAACTATGGAGTCCGAGTGGCAGATATGAAAAAAGGTTCCCTAGGCATCCATGAATGGCAGTAACACTCGTGACAGTGTCGTGCTCAACGACATTCCCTTTCTGTCCAAGTCACGCACAATGGACTCCCTTGCACGCACGACGGCTTGCTCTTTGTCCAAGTTACACATGACGGTATGAACTCCCTGTCGCGTCTCTATGGGCAGCACACAACGACATTCTTTTCTCATAGCCGCGCACACTCTCTTCTTACTGCCGCGCGTGTTCTCTTCTTATTGTCGCGCATGTTCTCTTCTCATTGCCATGCACATTCTCTTCTTACTGTCCCGCGTGCGGCTGTTCTTCGTGCATGGCAGCGCTTCGCGAACGACAGCTCTTCGCACATGGCAGCGCTTCTTTTCTTCTCTCTTCCACCACATACTATTGTGTTCTTATTGCCGTGCACCTCCTCCAGCCGAAAAAGTCTCAGTCCTTACATCATCCTCCCCTTAAAAGGATGTTGTCCTCAAAATCATATTTTTGCAAATCAAATAAATGAGGGTATTTATTCCAGATTTATCTTCCCATTCCCAGGTCGATTCTTCTTGTGAATGTTATTGCCACAAAACATGTTCCAAGGGGTGGGTTCGTGACAACCGACCACCCGGTCGAAAGATTGGTTTGACCACCCGAAGACAAATGGTAGATCAGTCTCCCTTGACCATTCCCCTGCTGATAGTCCCCGTCAACCTAACATACTCGCATGACAAAAACCGGCATCCACAGCGAAGGAATGAGATTTGAGTCTGCCTCACATAATAGAGGTGGTTGCGGAAAGAAGCGACTAATATGGAGGGGGGCGCTTCCCCAAAATCCACCCGTGCTCCATTACCAGTGCTCATCTTGGAAACCTTTGGAACACCTAGCCGAACAGACATGCAGAGCGACCCCTCTCTAGAAGCCGCGATCATGCCCAGGTGGGACCTGTATGGGCTCAAGGCTCACTGGATCATGAGAAAGATCAACTATGAGCCATCCAACAATGAGGACCTGAATAACGGTAAAGGGATGCTGGCCCCCTTCACTGCAATAGAGGCCATCTCATCTTGACACAACCAAAAGAAGGGCCTCGATTACCCATGGTGATTGGACCCGAAATCGCCACCATTCCTATCTGAGGAAATTCTCTATGTGGCGGTGTCACAAGTATCCCCGCCATCCCCTTTGACATCCAGTTAGGGCTGGGTTCTTACTCCCATTCTCCCCTCCTTGAAGGAGGTGGGAGGAAAGATTTGAAATCAAAGCACAAACAAAAAAAAAAAAAGAAGAAGAAGAGATCTCAGCAAATTGAACCCGCACGAATAATAATAATAAAAAACACAGTTGTCTTATTCATGTGCGAAGGAGGTTACAAAGTGCGAAGGGGCCTTCAAGGCCCATACAAAAAGGGCAAAGGGGGGAGAGAAAATGAGAAAGAAAGGCCATAAGAGACGGTCAAGCACCTCGCGCATCTTCTCCCTCAGAGCCAGCGCATCTTCTAATGTTGCCTACTTCTGCCCTTAAGAAGGGAGACACTCTTCACAATCCTCTCAGATGAGTGGTTAGGTGCCTCGATCTTGCCCTTCGGATCCCTAGAGGATTGGGCGGCACGTGTCTTGGGTTTTGAGAGAGACCTGGAACATTTATGAGATCGCTTTCTCGGGAACCTCGTTCGAAAATAGGTGCAGGTGTTACCAATTGGTTAGAGAAGAATTTAAAGGTGGGTTCGGAACTTACTAGGGCTGACTCGCATAGGACCCTCTTAGAACACAAAGAAAGTCCCCAGTAATGAAACTGGTTCGAAATCGCCTCTCTTGGCTCGTATTCTTATTGTTTTCTGCTTTCCTGCAATCACACACATAAATGGCAAATGTTATGGTACAGGTGGGTTAGACCTCACCCTTTTTCTCTTTCATGATCATACACAAGCATGCGTATTCAAAAAGAAGAAAGAAAGATGGAGGGAGAGAAGAATTCGACCAAGTGAGAAGATTAGAGTAGCGATTAGGCTGGTGGATAATTGGCACAACGTGGTAGCGAAACGGGCTCGGTAACTGAGACTGGATCACGGGATTGCTACTAGACGTTATTGCCAATATCAACTAGCTAAACACGATGGTCAGTTTGTTGTGGCAATAAAGCAGTCCAAGCGAACCTGGCGCAACAACATTACGGCTAGATGACAGAACTGCCATGAGATGCTAACCTCAATCCCTCTTGGTCATCAAAGAGTAGTAGAGGAATAGTTAAAGAGAAGAAGGGAATGAACGGAAGGAGAGAGAAGAAGGAAGAGAGGAGGGAGAAGAAGGAAGAGGAGATGCAGTCGGTGCTAGACATTGCCGACTGTTTCAGGAGATGGGAGAGGGAGGAAGCAGTCGGTATTAAACTATGCCGACTGTGTCATATGAGAAAAGAGGAAGAGAACAAACTAGCTCTAATCTAACCAACTGACAGAAGAAGAGAGGAAAAACCAGTCGGTGCTAGGTCTCACCGACAGAGAGAAAAGGAGAGAGAAGACCAACCGGCGTCGAGTCTCGTCGACTGATAGCAGAAGAAAGAGAAGATCAAACATGGGTGGATTGATAAAAAATTAGACCTAATTGCTAAAAATTAAGATTTAATTGAATTAAAAGAAATTCTAAAAATGGGTGCAAAATGACTGTTTTGCCCCTGCTTAACAATGTGTGGAATTCGACAGCATGAATTCGTCTTGGGTTTTAAGTCGGATCTTGAAATCTAATGACATGAATATGTAGAAAATTTGATGCCTTCATGTTTCAAATCCAACCATTCATCGTACGTGGGGTTCGGACCAAACATAGCCTCGGCCCTTACGTACATAATGCAATTGGTTTCGCGGCGATTGGGTACACGAGTGATGTGATATGGCCGCTTGAGTGAGGGGTGTTGCTGCTAAATTTTCTGCGACTATCATCATGAATTTCCAACTTCTCTCTAGTTTTCCTTTCTGCTCGAGTATTGTTACGGGACGTGCCACATATCAAATGCTCGTTTTGACAAGATAAACACACACAAAATTTGAGTGCGATCTGGCTCTTAACGAGTGAGATATGGGTCTCCGAGGTTGCTGCTTGTGACTAAGAAAACCAGTCTCCTTTAATCGAGATTCGTGCGGGGAGGCCGCAGGGGAATAGCGTGTGGCCTACCCCTTTTTTAATGTTTCACCCATAAGTTTGTCTTGGAACGTCTATTTATGACGAAACTTAACCCTTAAAGGTTTTCGAGGTCGAAAAACCAAAAATAGAGTTCTAGTTACAAGGTATGTTTTAGGGTACAAGAGGTCGATTTTTTAAAAATTGTTTCTTTGTTTGCATTGTTTTAGACATGTCGAATTGCGATGAAACTTGGCAAGTGGCCTTTTGGAGTGCTTAGGAAGATTCTGAGTCGTTCTGGGGAAATTTTGATACTGTCGGGAATTCCACTGTATATCAGGGCTTTATTGACCGACTTCTCTTTTATTTCGCATCGGGGACCCAAGGTGCTGAAAAATGTGTTCAAATAGCTTGCCCCACTGATTGTTGTGCTTTGAAAGAAGTAAGAAGGACAACATTCAGAAAATTTCCTTCGGCTTTATTACTTTTTTCTTCCTAGCCACAAGACCGCGTGAACACTGAGGAGATCCATGCAATGTTGTAACTAATATGCTCAGACGTTTGGATGCAATGTACAAGTCCATCTGTGGAGACTTTGGGGAGATGATATTTTTTGAGGGATCCTATCAAAGTCCTCACCCTCGCGTGGATTGTTTGTGATTCAGACAGCTGATGATTTTGTACAGACCTCGTTGGTCAGAATTAGGCCCGTCTTGTGGTCGAGTGTCATGCTTAAGGGCATGTTTCCCATTTATTCTAGGTTTCTTTGTTTTGTTGTTTGTTCTAGATGGTCTGATAATGGGCCTTTTGTTGGCGGTCATCTACGTTTTGCACCAGATTTTGCTTGGAGACTACCTCAGTTTATCGAGGTGACCAGTTGTGGGCACAAACCTGCTTACTGCTAGGGCTCAATCTTTTTGCTGCATAACAAGTCCAAGGTCTGGCTGACTTGGCTTTCTTGGGGCACCTTCAGCATCTTGGAGTGCATTAGTGACTACATGAGAATAGTGCTCTTCTTCATGAGACTTGTCTTGCCTTCTTGGCGAGTCTTCTGTCCTTCACGTCATTTTTGCAAATGGACTCAAGATGTCGAAATATTTCCTTGACGCTCATCTTTTTGGGTCTTGGTATCAAGGCATTCTGACACTAGGATTTTTCTCTTGAATGTTGGTTGAAGCCACTCATGAGGGGTGCACTGCATCAACCTGCTTATTGGTCCAAGCGTCCTTTATGGATTTTCACTTTGACTTGAAAAGTAGCGTCGTAGAGATGGATTTCACCAGCTTCATTTTATTTGAGACTCTTTTACTCGTGACTTTTCAGCCATGTCAACCCTTATTCTCATTTTTACTGACAGTGCCCTTTCAATTTTCACCATTCCCGGGTTTTTATTTTCTCGGAACTCTCTTACTCATGGTTTTGTGACCATTCCTGTCTGTCATTTTAACTCATGGTGTTCCCTTGTCCCGGTATACACCATGCTCGTTATTCTTTTTCTGTGCAGGCATGTTTAGGGTCATGCCTTCGGGACTTGTGTGAAGCCTTTTAACATCATGCGACTAGGATGTGTACTATAGTTTAGATTCATACAGCTGGACCATGGAGGAGATGTTTGTGGAGGACATAGAGTGAGTATGGTGGTGGTTTGACTCACTTTGGGGAGATGGCACGAGGCTGTTTATAAGGGATGAATGGCGCCTGGATGGAAAGTGGTGACCCATTAGCTGATGGTGAGTATGGATGGTGTGATGGCTCGCCATTTGTGAGTGAGGGTGAAACTCACTGGGGAATGATGAATGGTAATGAAGGAAAATGGATTTATCCGGGAGGTTAATGAAGGTGGTGTGTGCACACGAATGGGTCGGTTAAGGAAGGCATGTGTGAAGACACATGTAAAGGGAACGTGTGCGTCTGTGGGGGCGTGTTTAAGGTCATGCCTCTCGGACCCATGCAAAGCAGTTCAACGTCATGCGGGCAGGACGTGCACTATAGTTTTAAGGTGATATAGCGTGGACTGTGTCTATGTAGTTTAAAGTCGTGTAGCTAGGACCATGCAGTTTAAGGTCGTGCAACTAGACCTCCACTACAGTTTAAGGTCACATAGTTTGGACCATGGTGCTAAGCCTTTTAACGTCATGCAGCCAGGACATGCATTATGGTTTTAAGGTCATATAGCTTGGACCGTGCTATGCAATTTAAAGCCACGCAGTTAGGACCATGCAGATTAAGGTATTGCAACTAGACCTCCGCTACAGCATAAGGTCATATAATTTGGACCATAGCTGTGCAGTTTAGGGTCATGCAGCATAAACCATGCAGTTTAAGGTCTTGCAACTAGACCTCAGCTATAGTTTAAGGTTGTATAACTTGGATCATGGCTATGCAGTTTAGGGTCATGCATAATGGACCATGCAGTTTAAGGTTGTGCAACTAAACCTCCAATATAGTTTAAGGTCGTATAGTTTCGACCATGGTTTGTAGTTTATTTTCATGCAGCACGGACCATGCAGTTTAAGGTCGTGCAACTAGACCTCGACTATAGTTTAAGGTCGTATAGTTTTGACCTTGGCTATGCAGTTTAGGGTCATGCAACACAAACCATTGTGTGGGTTGCCATATAGGTGAAGGTCCATGGGGAATAGAAGCATGGGAGACAATCTGACTCCCTAGGGATAAAATGGTTAAGGCCATACACAAGCAGATGGCTTAGATGAAGGTGGAGCCTTGACGAGGAATGGCAAACAGAAGAAGACTTTACTGAAGATTAGGGGAAAGTGTGATTCCTTGGAGTAAATGATAAGACTCTATGGAGAATAGGTTTATGGAAAGTGACCCGACTCCTTAAGGATAATATGGCAAAGGTTCTAAGTGAGGATAATGACTTGGTGTTAGACAAAGCCACTGGGGATTGAAGAGGCAAGCATTACACCTAACTCCACTGGGGATGATGGGCTATGGCACAGGTGTAACTCCACTAGGGATGTTAGCAGAACACTCACGGCGGTAATAGGGCTTAGACATGCGCAGCACTAGCATGAGCAGTAGCAACACGCACATCGGTAGCATTGAAGCACACGACACTAGCGTGGGCACAAATTACACAGACGACGCTAGTCACAAGTTACACAGACGGCGCTGGTCACAAGTTACACAGACGACACTAGTCACAACTTACATAGGCGGCGCTGGTCACAAGTTACACAGATGGCGCCGGTCACAAGTTACACTGACGGCACTAGTCACAAGTTACACAAATGACACTGGTGACAAGTTACATAGACGGCGGTGACCTGTGTTCGGGCCTCAAGCCAGAGCCCGACTCGGTCCAGCCCGTTGGCGTTTGACCTTCAATGGCACATTCGGCACTGGAGCACAAGTGGCAGTAGAGCATGAACAATGGTAACCTGAAAATAGGCTTCGGGTCTGAGCCCAACCCTGTCAAGCCCATCACCGTTTGGCCTTCAGGGACCTGGTTGGCTTTTCCAGTTTGTGAGGGGTATGCTGGGGAAGTTTCGCCTATATAAGAGGGTAATCCCCTTTTTCACACTTTTACCTTTGGGTAAAAACACGGCTAAGGCATTTTTAGCAGCATGAAAGAGAGTGTTATGGGTGAGAATTTTGGCAAGAACACAAGGCTTGCAAACGAGGGTTTGGACGAGTTTGCCAAAGGCACAGAGATTTCATGTGAGAACTCTGGCGCGGACCCAGGGTACTACCGAAGAGGGTCACAATTAGTGGAATTGAGAAGTAGGCAGCTTGTCGAGGCTAGCGAAGGTTCCGACAGTGGTTATGGAGTATCTGTGAAGTGAGAGAAAAGGGGGCATAGGGTGTAGCAGAGTGTTGCCAGTGAACTTTTGCTTGCCTTCGAGGGTTTTCTGGTGACTTTCCACTGTAGGGAAGGAGAGGGGAAGGTCGAACAGTGGGTTTCCAACAAGGAAAGTGGTTTCCTGATGAGAATCCAGAAGGTCGCGGGGGAGTGAACACTCATCGGTAACGAACGGACACCGGGGGGTGAACAGTCAAGGGGAGACGAAATATCCCCAGCAGCAACCAGTCACCGAAAGATGAACAACGAACGACCACTAGGAGGTAAACAGTTGTGGGGAGATGAAAGGTCACCTGTAGCAAATGATCATCAGAAGGTGAACAGTCACGGGGAGTCGAGGGGTCTTGAGGAGTTAAAAGGTCACCTACAATCGGAGGGACATGGGAACCGAAGGGTCGCAGAGGGGTGAAGGGTCTTGAAGAAGCTGGATATACTTCATCTAAAGCGCCACGAGTGAACACGCACGGTGATAGAGAACAAAACCGACGTTAGCCTTAGCCGGCGTTAGCCCTTTGTCAGACATAGGTGGCATTAATCCTTGGTGACACAGCCGACACAGGGCCTTAGAAACACAGCCAGTGTTAGCCTTTGGGAAACACAACCAGTGCTGGGCCTTAGAAACATTGCCGGCGTTAGTCTTTTGAAGACACAGTCGACGCTAGTCTTGTTTCATGCTAATCAGTGCCTTAGTTGTGCATGGCTAGCAACATGACACGTCTGATTTTAGTCTTGCGTGGCTGCTGTTGTTCCCTCGATCCTTTCATGAATGAGAGCAAGTTGTGCTCGGCTGTGGTCGTGCTCGGCAATGAGTTACATGCGGCGATTGTTGCGAACAATGCTGAGTCATGCATGGAGATGGTCACGCGTGCCACTAAATCACGCGCGACGATGACTTAGGTAGGCAAAGGGTTGTGTCCACTGGTAAGGCCAGGCTTATGAAGTCTGTTGGAAGCCAAGTCCTCCAGCACACCAGTGAACTCCATGTTTTTCGGTGGAAGGGTGCTCCTTGTGAAGAGGGCGTGCTCTCCATCATAGGTCAGTTCCATGACAGAAGGGTTTGCTTTATATTTCTCATAAACTCGATCTGAAATCCTTCTACCCTCTTGATATGGGAGCGGCGTTTTGGCATGTAACCGTCCTCCTTTCCTCAGATGCAAGCAATGCTGGGGGTCAACTGCTTTCTTTTCCTCAGATGCAAGAGCGATGCTTGGGGTCAACCGTCTTCTTTTCCTTAGATGCAAGAGACGTTGGGGTCATCTGCTTTCTTTTCCTCAGATGCAAGAGCGACGCTTGGGGTTAGTCGTCTTCTTTTCCTCATATGCAAGAGCAACATTCTGATGCAGTTACTCTCTTTTCTTCTGATGCAAGAGCAATACTGCATGATAGATTTGTAACCTCCCTAATAATGGCTTTTTGGTTTTAACTCCTTCTAATGCAATAAAAAGAGTAAACTTTGTTTGATCTGTCTTGCTTCTCTTCTTTTTACTGCCTTTTTAACTTTTTCTTGTTACGCATTGAGTCTCTTGAGCATGTATCATGGTTAGTACTTCTTTAGGTAATGCACATTGATAGGGGCATTGCTTCCTCTTCATCAGGATTTGCGAGTATGTAAGCCCCATTTGGCGAGACTTTCTTGACTATGGGGGGACCATCTCACTTAGGTTCAAAATTCCCTTTGCACCGCCTACGCATAACAATCAGTCTCTTGACGCCTAGAACCAGATCCCCACGGGTGAATGAGCAGACTCTGACTGACTTGTCAAAGGTCCTCTTCATTCTCCCCTGGTTGAGTTCGATATTATGCTGAGCTTCTAACCTCTTTTAATCGAGTGTATCCAATTCTTGATACCGAAGTTTGACTCTCTCATCTTCGATTAGTCCTAAATGTATAACAACATGCAGTGAAGGGAGTTGAATCTCAAGGGGTAAAACTGTTTCACCCTCATAGACTAGGGAATAAGTAGAATAATCGGTGGCATTTTGTGTGGTAGTGCGATAGGCTCACAAGGCTTTAGGAAGATTTTCATGCCAGTTCTTCTTCATTTTCGATACCGAGTTCCTTAAAATGTTGCACATGGTCTTATTGAAAGCCTCAGCTAATCCGTTGGCTCGAGGATGGTATATAGTTGAGTACTTCCACTCAAAAGTGAACTGGTTAACCAAGCGATGAATGTGATGACTTCTAAACTAAGGGCCATTGTCAGATATAATCCGGTTAGGCACTCCAAACCGGTATATGATGTGATGTCGCACGAAATTAGCCACCATGGTCCCAGGATCTTGCTTGAGGGGGATCACTTCAGCCCACTTGGAGAAATAATCTGTTGCAGCTAGAATAATGACATGACCCATTACCGAAGGAGGGTCAATAGGCCTTACAATGTCCGTACCCCATTATGAAAAGAGCGATGATGCCACTGTAGGGTGTAAAAGCTCTAGAGGCTGATGAACAAGGCACGAGTGTATTTGGCACACCTGACACTTCTTGACATAGTTTAAGGAATTAACAGCCATCGAAGGCCAATAATACCCCGATCTGCGTATTCGTTATAGAGTTTTGTTCCAGACTGATGCAATCCATAGATGCCCGAGTGTACTTCTTCCAGCACCTTATTTGCTTCTTGCGCGCCCACATATCTAAGAAGAATACCATCAAAAGACTATCTGAAGAGGGCATCTTCTTCAAGGAGGGTGTACTTGGTAGACATTCGACGCACATTATTGCGTTCGGTACAATCTTCAGGGAGTCTACCATACTTATGAAATTAATGATGGGCTCTCTCCAATCTTTTACTTGCTTGAATTCCACACACATTGGGTCGAAGAATTCCTGTTCCCATTTTTTAACCTTAGCTCCTTGATTCCGTGCCATTTCCTGTTCAGTCTTAATAACTTCTTTGGCTGATAGAAGTACTCCAAATGGATAAGGCAGGTACTCGGGGAAGAGATTTCTCTCATCATCTGCGTCTACCTCAGTTCTCAGTTCAATGTGTCTCCACTCTACCACCCAAACAGGCGTGGGCCCTGGTGAGGACAATTGAATTATAGCCCCGAGTTTTGCGAGTGCATCGTCTTACGAGTTTAACCTCCAGGGGATGTGACTCAATGATACATCATCAATCTAAGCTATATACGATTTTGCAGTATAATGATAAGGCTTGAGAGTGTCTTTTCTCACGTCATAGATCCCCTTAAGCTATCGAATAACCAACTCAGAGTCGCCATAGATTTTGAGCTGCTCCAAGTCTAGATTGAAGGCTATCTCCAACCCAATTAGAAGGGCCTGATATTCTGCCTTGTTATGGGAACCAGCTTCGGTGAGAGTGAAAGAAAGAGGAAGTACTCCTTTCGGAGTCATGAATACCACTCTGACACTTCCTCGATCAGATTATAAGGCTCTGTCGAAGTACATCTCCCACGCATGATCAAGTTCTACATAGAATACTTCTTCCTCGGGGAGGTCACTTGATAAAGGAGATTCCGTCGGTACAGGATGTGCTGCAAGAAGATCAGCCAAAGCTTGGCCCTTGATGGCCTTTTATGGGACATATGTGATGTCAAATTCCATCAGCAATATTGCCCACTTAGCAAGTCATCCCGGCAAGCCTGGGCTTGTGATAAGAAACTTTACAGGATCTGCTTTTGATATAAGTTTTACTTCATGACCAAGCAAGTAGTGGCGAAGCTTTTGTACTATGAAGATTAGGGCTAGACACATCTTCTCTATAAGGGGATAATTCTTCTCGGCCCCTCG
Organism: Amborella trichopoda; assembly: GCF_000471905.2. The sequence continues at coordinate 891,058 of NW_006497091.1, forward strand.
CATCCTGCAGTTGAGATAGTATAACATGGTCTCTTTCCTTTCGTCATTGTTCTGTGTCAATAACGCCCCACATGACTCGTTCAGGGTGGTCACATATAGGATTAGGGGTTTTCCTAACACCGGTGTAGAGAGCACTAGAGGATTGAGTAAATATCTCTTGATGTCATCGAGGGCTGTATGACATGCTTCATCTCAGATGAATGGGGTCTCCTTCTTCAACAGGTGCGTAAAAGGCTTACAGCGACCTGAGAGGTTTGAGATGAACCTGCGAATATAAGCCATCTTCCCTTGGAGGGATCGCAGCTCTCACAATGTTATTGGTGACAACATTTCTTCGATCGCCTTGATCTTAACTGGCTCAACTTCCAACCCTTGGTGTCTAATAATGAACCCTAAGAACTTTCCTGAACACATGCCAAAAGTGCATTTCAACAGAGTCATTTTGAGCTGATGAAGGCGTCACTGCTCGAACACCTTTTCAGGGTCTCACATATGAGTGTCTTTTTCTTCGAATTTCACCATCAAGTCATCCACATAACATTCCACCTCTTTGTGCATCATGTCTTTGAAGATGGTCGTCATTGCTCTCTAATATGTGGCATTAGCATTCTTTAATCCGAAAGGTATCATTGTGTAGCAGAAGCCTTTTGGAGTCAGGAATGCGGTGGCTTCCTCATCTTGTAGTGCCATCCGTATCTGATTATACCCGGTGTATCCATCCATGAAGGAAAAGATCTGGCAGTGAGTTGTGGAGTCAATGAGCATTTCCATAAACGGCAACGGGAAGTCATCCTTCTGGCAAGCGATATTTAGGTCGTGGAAGTCAATGAAGACCCTAATTTGGCCATTCTTCATCTTGAATAAGACAACATTTGCCAACCACTTTGGGTACTTGACTTCGTGAATGAAACCCGCTTGCCTAAGCTTGGTCACTTCAACATCTATCTGCATTTCGAGGTCAGGCTTGAACCTCCTTGATTTCTGCTTAATAAGCTTGATGGATGGATCGATGCCAAGACGGTGGACTGCGACTTGAGTATCTAAACCAGACATCTCATGGTAATTCTAGGCAAAGATATCTCGATTTGCTCTCAAGGAGGCAGTAAAATTCTCTTTCTCTTTCGGTGACATATTTGCTGAGATGAAAGTGGGCCTGGCGTCAGTTTCATCTCCTGGATTTATGTCCTCGAGCTCATTAACTGTGGCTTGACTTCCTTCTTCCCATGTGTCTGGTTCCAGATAATTCACTATGATCCTGGGATGGCTGCGACTCAGCGATTATATAGACAACTAGCACCTCATGAGGACCTTGTCGATGTTCCCCTGTATCCACCACAGGTGTAGGTAATGTGGTAGGTTGAGGGTCAAGTTTAAGAGGTGGCTGGGTATACGAGACCAGAGGCGTCCCAAGGAATTGGAGGATGGGTACATTGTTTGAAGTATTCGGGTGAGGGAGAAGTGGTGGACCGAGAAACTTTAAGATGCCTGGCTTCTGAGGTAGAGGTTACAACGTTTTCCCCGATCACAAGCTCATTTGCCCCATGCTGGGTGATACTTCTGAGATTTGCAACATGTGACAGACTTCCTGAGAATAAAAGCTCTTCCCTCTTGATTCTCTCAGTCTTTGCTGAAAGTCGGGCTCAGGAGGCCACTGAGGTTTATTCGGTTTTGACTTCTTATGCATCTTTGTGGAGGAAGATGGCTCTGACTTGGCTCGAGCAGCCAAGGCGTCAGCAACTGTTAAGAATCCAGCTTCCTGGGCTAACATCTTTTTCAACCGTCTTTGTTGCGTCTTGCTTATATTGGTTCCTTCAAGTTCTCTGTCAAGAGCCTCGAAGTCTAGATATTCCCGAGTTGTACCTACAAGAGACATAAGAGAGGAGGGGGAAGAGAAGATGGAGAAGAAGAAGAGGGGTTAGTAGGTCAGGGAATTTTAAGGTCATTCCCCTCATCGAATTGATTTGAGCAGCTTTTTATGTCATCACCAGAGTTGAACGTGTGCAGGGAGTCTTTTAGGTCTTTCCCCTGCTTAGACCTCTGAGTAGAAGATGACCCAGGGATATTCTCTTGATGAGATGAGGAAGGAAGGATGATTGTGTCAGGGATGAAGTCTTGTAAGGTCAGCAATGGGGAATAAAGCCAAAGAAAGTCTTGCTCAACTGGTGGTTGAGCAGTCTTGTTTCTCCGGTGAACATCCCTTGGCGCCCATCTTCTCCTGATTTTCATTAGAAGTGCTTGATTCGTCTCGTTAGGTTTATGAACAGCCCTAGCTTGATGAACTGCTTCTCGCCTTAAGGACTTGAGTCTACTCTGCTCGTGGTGGACTATCCATGCGTGGGAAGTCGAGGGTTCAGCAGGATCGGAATCGTCATTACCCGGATCTTGTGTCAGGAGGCCCTCTCACACCGGCGGAACAGTGACTTGGGGGTCTCCTTCTAAAAAGTTATAAGCTTCATAGCCTCCCCATATTTTCTTCACGATTATGTCGTGGAAACTGGAGCATTCGCTCAGATCGTGGCCCCATATCTGATGGTATAGGCACCAGTGGTTCTCAGTTCCCTGAGCAAGGCATCAGGGCTACCTTGCCAGCTTTGGTGTGATGAGGTCTTCTTGAACCATCATGACAAACAAGGCACAAAGAAGGTCAGGCGCTTCATCTTCCTGTTGGACTGTCACTGCGTGGGAAGCTTCTGCTGCCCTGAATGCTTTCTTTAGCTCTTTAATTTTTATCAGACCCTTATGGATCAGGGCTTCGATGATATCTTTTAGCGTGTAGTTTGCATGGGTGTCAAGTTCGAAACAGTGACTTGGGAGTCTCCTCCGATGCGAACTACTAGTTTATCCTCTGATGATAAGCACAGTAGTTCGCATGGGTGTCGAGTCCAGCTTGATCAGGGTACTTGGTCTTATGTAGCTCGATCATGTTCTGTTCTAATAATAATCGGAGTAGTGCGGGAATCCATTCCTTTTCAAAAGGGTAGACTTTATTCTTATGCATGGTCCCATAATCATCTCGATTAAGGTTCGCAGGTGGGGGTACCCTGTTGTATGATTATTGTTGTTTACCGGCTTGAGGTGCTGTCTTTGCTATGCTTACCCCTTTGGAGAGATCTAAGGTCTGGGAGGCAGCCTTTTTTGGATTACTAACAGTGACGGCTGCACTGATTACCCCTTTTTGTTGATTGCCCCAGGCATTAGTCTGAGAGCTACCACTGCCTTGGTTGTTTCCTGGGCTTGCAAGCTGTTGTCGTGACCCGCCATGTTAGCGGGACAGGCTTTCTATGCGAACTGACTTAGAGATCAACTCTGACATGGAGGTTGGATTGGAGGCCTCAACATGTAGAGAAATCTCAAGTCGCATGTTTCACATACAGGTTTGAACTGCTTCCTTCTCAAGCATGGGATTAGGATGGCGAGCGACTAAATCCCTCCATCTTGCTATAAATTGATTTACGGGTTCGTCTGGTTCCTGCATCAAGGTGAGAGGCTCGATGGTTTGGACCTCTCTCTCGACATCATAGAAGTGCTGGTGGAACAATTTCTCCATTTCCTCCTAACTAAGCATATACTGAGTTTGGGGGAAGCTGAGCATACCATTGAAAAGCTGGGCCATCAAGCGTTTCAACAAACTGACGGAGAAGAAGTCTCCCATCAACCGCTGTCTCTCGACATGCCGCTCGGAAATGGGTGATATGCTAGTGTTGGAAGGTTGTATCATCGAACAGGGGAAGCTTCCCTTTCTTATAGTCTGAGGGAAATGGAACCTGATCAATGTAGGAGAGGTACGGCTTTTGATAAGGCGTTGCACCCTGCACTCTCGAGATTTGTCTACTTTTTAAGCTATGGGTTACCATGGCATCAATGTCTGCCTGTGAGACGGGGTGAGAGATGAAATTGTCCTTGGAGGTAGGAGGCAGAGGCTGCCTTGGAGCCGCATCATCTAAGTAACGGGAATCAGCCTCATGATGGGGAATATTGATTGGGGACCATGTGATTTCCATGCGATCAATCGTCTCCATCATCGTTCGCACCATCTGCTCGAAGCTGTCCATGCACTCCTCCTGGGAGTCGTTAGGTTCTATCACAATCATAATGCTAACCATTTCCTCAGAGCGGTCAACCTTAGGTGCAGTTGAAGGCTTTCGAGCTTGGCTAGTCACGTGCGGCAAATCGATCAGCAAGGGATCTGCACGCCCCGACTGGACTCGGGTATTGTATGCCGACCGTGTGAGGACAGGTTCTTGATAGTCTTCGGATCGTGGCTGCTGGTTGGTCGGGTCATCTTCTACGACACTGACCACTGTGCAGGCTACTTTCATCTCCTCTTTAGGTTCCGAAATTCAAAGAGGGTAGAAGGGGTTTTGGTGAAGAGAGTCATCAGAGTTGGGTGCCCCTATTGTCTTACTTGCTTCTCTAGTCAAGATTTGTAGACCCATGTTGTGGTTGGCTTTGATGGACTTCATACTAGAACTGCGATTGGGATGGTGGCTGGTCGGCCCTTCTTGCACAAGAGAGAGCCATCTCCATTAGGTGAAGCAATTGGTGTGGACCAGGTACTGGTGGCAACATGGGCCGGGAGGACAAAGAACTTGATCTCGCATCAGATCTTTGCCCCGAGCGCTTTTATGGGCTCCAGAGGCAAGACCCAGCTGACGAGGCTGGTTCAAGATGGTACTCTTGGGGAAGGTCTTCGAGTACCAAGGCTAGAGGTGCATGCTCAAAAGTGGACGGCAAGCGGGGGAAGTATCGACTCATGAGGGTGCCTAAGTCGGGAGCGAGGAGCAATCTGTGAAGGGGACAAGTGTGCACCCCTCGAAGAAGGATCATGGGAGACTTGGGGGTCAGCGAACAGGTGGTCTGGCCTTAGGAGGTCGTGAACCGCGAGCAGGTGGAAGCTAGTCCCTTAAAGAGTGCGCTAGAGTGTGTTGAATAGGAGGATGAGGGGGTCATCTCCGTTGTACTCAGGTTAGTGCAATGACGGCGTTGCTCCGAGTGGTGGGATGCACTTGCATAATGTGTATAGGTTTCAGCTCAAGGAGGCCTAATCCTGGACACTTACTCGATGTAACACAAGGGACCCCACCTTGTTTTTAGGTGAATGCACACGGGCATGCACATTCAAAAGAAGAAAGGGAAGGAATGAGATGAAGATTTGGGGTGATAAGAGGAGAATAAAGAGATAAAATAGAGGAAAAGGGTAAAAGAAGAATTTGACCAAGTGGTTAGACTAACACATTGACTAAACTAGTAAGTGATTGACCCACCATGGTAGCAAGACGGGCACAATAACTCATATCAGCACGATGAAAATATTACTCGATTATAGAACAATCACTAACTAGTCTTAACACGATGGCCAGCCTATCGTGGCAGCAAGACGGGCATGGTAACTGAGACCGGTATGGCGACAATACTGCTCCACGATGGGACTACCATGACAGTGCTTATCTTAACATTCCTTAGTCAAACGAAAGAGGAATAAGAGAGAAGAGAGAGAAATAAGAGAGTAAAAGAAAAGGGAAGAGAGAGAGGTGAAAAGAAGGGAATAAAAGAGAAGAGGAAAGAGAAGAAAAAGAAAGGAACAGAGGAGAGAAGAAAGGAGAGGAAATAGAGGAAGAAGAAAGAGACGAGAGAAGAGAGAGAAGGAAGTGAGAGAAGAAATAAATAAGAAGATAGAGAAAGAAGAGAGAAAGGAAAAGAGAAACATGGATGGAAATGAGGTTCCGCCGTCCATGAAGAAGAGTGAGAAAGGGAAGGGAACATGGACGACGATGAGGTTCCACCGTCCATGACAGGGGAGAGAAAAAATATGGATGGCGATGAGTTTTCACCATCCATGACAGGAGAAAGAGAAAACATAGACGATGATGAGTTTCTGTCATCCATAACAGAAGAGAGAGAGAACATGAGAGAGAAGATATGCACAGTGATGAGGTTCTGTTGTCCTTGATAGAGGAGAGAGAAGGGAAAATAAAATATGAAGTGCGATGAGGTTCCGTTGTCCATGATAGAAGAAAGAGAAAGTATGGGTGATGAGGTTCCACTGCCCATGATAGAGGAGGGAGAAAAGAGAAGAAAACATGGTCGGCGATAAGGTTTCGCCTCCCATGACAGAGGACAGAGAAAGGAAAAGAAGACACAGACGACGATGAGGTTCCGTCGTCCATGACAGATGAGAGAAAAAACATGGAAGGCGAAGAGGATTTGCTACCCATGACAGAGAAGAGAGAAGGGAAAAGCAGAAACAGATGACGATGAGGTTCTACCGTCCATGATAGAGGAGAGAGAACATGGACAACGATGACATTCCATCGCCCATGATAGAGGAGAGAAGGGAAAAGAAGACACAGATAACTATGAGGTTCTGCTGTTCATGACAGAGGTCAGAGAAAACATAGACGACGATGAGATTCTACTGCTCATGATAAATAAGAGAGAAAGGAGACATAAACATGGATGGTGATTAGGTTTCGCTGCCCACAGAGGAAAGAGAAGGGAAAAGAAGACAAGAACGACGATGAGGTTCCGCCGTCCATGACAGAGGAGTGAGAAAATATGGACAGTGATGAGATTCTACTGCTCATGGTAGAGGAGAGAGAAGAGAAAAGAAGACACAGATGGCGATGAAGTTCTGCCGTCCATGACAGAGGAGAGAAAAAACATGGACTGTGATGAGGTTCTGCCGCTCATGCTAGAGGAGAGAGAAGGGAAAGGAAGACATAGACGGTGATGAGGTTCTGCCATTCATGATAGAGAAGAGAGAAAACATGGATAACGGTGAGGTTCTGCCACCCATGACAAAGGAGAGAGAAGGGGAAAGAAGACATGGATGGTGATGAGGTTATGCCATCCATGACAAAGGAGAGAGAATATATGGACGGTGATGAGGTTCTACTGCTCATGATAGAGGAGAGAGAAAGGAGAAGAAAACATGGACGGTGATAAGGTTCTGCTGTCCATGACATAAGAGAAGAGACAAGAAAGAGAGAACATGGACAACAATGAGGTTCCGCCGTCCATGACATAGGAGAAGAGATAAGAGAGAGAAAACATGGACGACGATGAGGTTTCGCCATCCATGACATAAGAGAAGAGATAAGAGAGAGACAACATGGATGGCAATGGGGTTCCACCGTCATGACATAGGAAAGGAGATAAGAGAGAGAATATGGACGACGATGGGGTTCCACCTTCTATGACAGAGGAGGGAGAAAGGAAAAGAAAACATGGATGGTGATGACGTTCTTCCATCTACGACAGAGAAAAAGAGACAGGGGAACTTGGACAGGGGCCCGCCGTACCCCTCGAGTTAAGGCCCGGCTCACTGTTTATGTTTTAGGAGTAGGAGGACATCATACCTGACGATAGGCTCTATTGAGCACGAATGGAGAAGAGAGAGAAAGAAGAGGACAGGGAGAAAGAAGGAAGAGAGAGACTAGGAAAGCGAGGAAAGAGAAAAGAAAGATAGAAGAGAGAGAAGGAAAGTGAGTAAAGAAGATCAGGAAAGAGAGATCAAAGAGAAAGTGATAGACGAGAAGAGAAGAGAGAAAGAGAGAAGAGTTAAAGAGAGAAAGTTACCTTCATCAAAGGGTACCAAACTTTTTCTTCTCTCTCCTTTCTCTCTCTCCAAGACATGCCTATAATTCCAATGTGAAACTCTCAATTTTTATTCATGAGATTGAAAACTGAGGGATCCTTGTACACTTAGGTTTAGCATGTATTTATAGAATTGGGCCCAAACATGGGTGGATGCCCAAAATCTAGCCTAATTGATGATAATTACAATTTATTTGAATTAAAAAAAATCTAAAAATGGGTGCAAAAGGAAAGTTTTGCCCCTGCCCAACAATACATGAAATTCCAAAATAATCCTTACTGCTGCCCTAGAACGTGTATGATCTTCTATGGATGATTCGGGATTGCCTTAGCATCTGTTTGGTTGAAAGATGATTGCTTTCTCATCAAGCTCAGTATGACGATCGATTTGATACCAACTTCGAGCCACGAATCACGATTTTAGGCCACAATCATGCGACTCGAAATTTGTATAGATCTTGAAAACTTTTGATTGATAGTGTGCTTGTTTATTGATGTTTTTCTTTGGCTTCTTTGCTGAATTGTACTGAGCATGCCATCAAGATCCCGTTACAATAAATGCAGCTCGATTTTGTGCCCGGTTGAAGATTTCGTCGTCTTGGGTTTTTTGTCAGATCTTGAAATCTGGTGGCTGGAATCTATAGCAACTTTGACACCTTCGTGTGCCGAATCCAACTGTTCATCGTACGCGGGGTTCGGACCAGACATAGCCTCAAACCTTACGTACATAATGCAATATTATTTGCATTGTTCGTGTATGCCAATGCTGTGATATGGCCACTCGAGCGAGGTGTGTTGCTAAAGAATTTTTTGCAGCTGTCTTCACAAATCGCCAACTTCTCTCTAGTTTTTCTCCCTGGTCGAGCATTGTCACGGGGTGTGCCACATATCAAAACGCTCGTCTTGACGAGACGACCACACTCACAAAATTTGAGTGCAATCAGAATCATAAATGAGTGAGATATAGGTCTCTGAATTTTTTGCTTGTTCCTTTAATGGAGATTGGTGCAGGGAGGCCGCACGGGAATAACGTGCGACCTACCCCTTTTTAATGTTTCACCCATAACTTTGTCTTGGAATGTCTGTTTAAGTTGAAACTTGACCCTTAGGGGTTTTTGACCTTGTCGGATCCAATGGTGGTGGTCCCACAGCTGTTTGACACACTAAAAAAGAGTTCTAGTTATGAGGTCCGTTTTAGGGTGCGAGAGGTTGATTTTTCCAAAATTGTTTCCTTATTTGCACTGCCTTAGACATGTCGGATTGTGACAAAACTTGGCAGGTTGCCTTTTAGAGTGCTTATAAAGATTCTAACTAGTTCTCGGGCAATTTTGATACTGTCGGGAATTGCAGTATATATCAGGGTTTTATTGACTAGCTTCGCTTTTATTCCACATCAGGGACCCAAGGTGGTGAAAAATGTGTTCAAACGCTCACGTCTTTATCTCTCCCTATCTTCTCTCTTTTCATCTCACCCAACTTTTGAAATATAGGGTGAAATCTCTTACTCCCTCATTCTCACGTGATCTTTATCCCTTCCCAAATCCATTCTAAAAGATTAGTTCCTAATCTATTCCACAAAATCCTACTAAAAAGTGAAACTCATACCAAACTTAAGCTTTATCTTCTTTTTCTTTAATTTCCTAAATTTTTACTTGTATCATTCTCTTGGGGTGAGGAAAAGCTTGACCTCGAGCTTGATTCAAAGTGGATCCCCTTCAGCACCATGCAGGACTATTTTAAGAACTTGGATCTTCTTTTGGAACTTTCATCCTCTTCTTTAGCGAAGTGTACCTCCTCCTCCTTTTTTAAGCATTCGTATGCATGGTGTCCTTTTTCATTGCACCAGTAACAAGTAATCTTTGAAGTATCCCTTTTTTTTCATTAAATTTTGGTTGGTATAAAATATATTTACGCAAGATTAACTCTTTATTGAATTACCAATTCTCTCTATTGCAAAGAAGACATCTCCCCTTTAAATACACTTAAAATAACTAAATAAATAAATAAATAAATAACCCACAAAATAATCTCTCCCACTCTCAACCTCACATCTCCCTTATAAAACTACCTGAAAACTCATGTCTCCCTTATCAAACCATTAGGCCTTATCCTAACTAAGCATAATTAACATTTATCTCTTCAAAACCAATTTAATCATTTTCCTAATAATAAAACCAACCGTATCCTCAAAAGAACTTATGTACTACCCTATTCACTTAATAACTCATGCACTACCCTGTTCAATGAAATAAAAAATTAATTCATAAACAAATAACTTAAAATTTTGATAACCCGAAATTTTATTTGCATCATTCTCTCGAAGTTAGCAGAAGATTGATCTCAAGCTTACACCCTGTAAAGCCCAATCAAATAATTGGCGATGTAGTCCCACCATGCACCACGATACCTCTTCTTCAATAAATAGATTCATAAAATACTTTGTGCTCATCTTGAAGTAGGACATTAAAATCTCAAGTTCAATTAAAGTTCCTCGTAAAACTTAGAAAGATCGAGCTGAATACTCAGATCATGTGGATGTTCCTCAGATCGTGGTTCTTACATCACAATGTGTTTGTTATAATCAGGATCGACACCCCTAGTTAGTCGTGGGCCTCAATTATTCTCTACGATGAATTATGGTGTCAAATCTTCATAGTTGCGAGCACACTCTTATGGAATAATAGTATTCTTATGGAATAATAGTATTCTTCATAGTTGCGAGCACACTTTTATGGAATAATAGTATTCTTCATAGTTGTGAGCACACTCGTAGTTTAATTTCACTTATGTCTCTTTGGATATCATCTATGGCTGTGTTCATGCTCTCCTTGATTTGTTTTCTCAAAAACTCTATGATATGTGGTAATATATCATTGCATTTAAGAGCAGGCTTCGACATCAAAGTGATTAATGGATCTTACTTACTTTGATACTAACTAATGCATGGAAGATGGAGGGATGAAATAATTAAAATAAAAACAATAATAATGGGTGAGAGAATATATCATCTCTCGGGGTCTGCAAGAGAATCCACCCCAAAAGATCTTTTCACAAGAATAAGCTCTTTACTAAATCATCAAGTCTCTCTGTTACAAAGAATACATCTCCCTTTTAAATACATTTAAAATAAATAAATAAATAAAACATCACAAAAATAATCTCTCTCTCTCTATATATATATATATCTCTCTCTCTCTCACTCCCTTATCAAACCACCTCAAAACTTACGTCTCCCTTATCAAACCATTAAGCCTTATATTAACTGAATCTAAGTATCATTATCTCTTTAAAACAAACCTAATTATTGGCCTAATTAAAATCAACCATATTCCCAAAATAACTCACACCCTACCTTATTCCTTAAACAACTCATGCGCTACCCTATTCTCTAAAACAAAAATTAATCCATGGTAAAAATAAAATACAATTTTGATAACCCCAATTTTTATTTGCATCACTCTCTTGAGATTAGGAGAAGCTCGATCTCAAGCTTACACCCTACAGAGGCCAATCAAATAATTGGTGATGTAGTCCCACCATGCACCTCGGTAATTGTTTCCACAAACCAATTCATCAAATGCTCGTTGCAAAGTAGAACACTAGGATCTTGGAATTACTCTTGATTGCGTTTTTTTACAATTTCCTTGTAAAACTTGAGAAGATAAAGCAAAATACTAAGATCAGGTGGATGCTCTTCAGATCGTGGTTTTTGCATCACAACGTAATTTTCACATTCAAGATCGTCACCCCTTGTTAGTCGTGGGCCTCGATTTATCTCTACAATGAAATCTAATATCAAATCTTCATGGTTGCGAGCACCCTCTTCTCAAATAAAGTATTCTCCAATTGTTGCACTTGTTATTTAATTTTGCTTATGTCTCTTCAAATAACTTCCATGGTTGTGTTCAACTCTATGATTTGTGGCAATATATCCTCGAGTTTAAGAGCAGGTTTTGACAACAATGTGAGTGTTGAATCTTATTTGTTCTAATACTAATGATGGAGGCAACAAATAATTTAAATAAAAATCATAATAAAGGGTGAGAGAATATACCATCTCCTAGGATCTGCAAGAATCTACTCCAAAAGATCTTTTCACAAGACCAACTCTTTACTTAATCACCAATTCTCTCTAATACAAAACATAAATCTCTCATTTAAATACACTTCATATAAATAAATAAATAACTAAATAAAACCCACAAAAATAATCTCTCTCTCTCTCTCTCTCTCTCTCTCTCTCTCTCTCTCTCTCTCTCTCTCAAACTCACGTCTCCGTTATCAAACCACCTTAAAACTCATGTCTCCCTTATCAAACCATTAAGGTTTATCCAAACTAAACCTAATTAATATTTATCCTTTTAAACCAACTTAATCATTTCCCTACTATTAAAACAAAATATATCATTGTTTACGATGAAATTCAGATAGATCTTTTGATGAAGATCTCTCGGATCTTGACACCTTAAACTGATAAAATAATGTGGTAGAGAAAGTGAGACTAATCAAATTCAGATATGAGGCTAGATCTTTCAAGAAACTAGTAGATCCACTCTCTGATCTGTGGCAGAGCCAACATGATCCAAAACATTAAAACACAAATTTAATGCAACAAACTAATCAAAACTAATCAAAATAAAATCAAGAAAATAAGAAGAAGAAGAAAGAAAGGGTAAGAGAACAATACCAAATCGGGCCGGATGGCCCGGGACTCTCGAGCCTTCGAGGGCTCACTTGTATCAGAACAAGCATCCTCTTTGCCTTTCTGATTCAGATGCAGACAATATTTGGTTGAATAGGGTTGTTGCGCCCTAAGGATCGTTTAGAACTAGGTTTCCCAAGTTCTAGGTTAAGGTGTCTCAAGCCTAGGGTTAGGGTTTTCAGATTAGGGTTTCAATCTTTTTTTCTCTGAAGAAGCAATAGTCCCCCTAAATTGCCACGAAAAGGGTTTATAAAGGCCAAGGGTCTGTTGAGAAGGGCATCTTTCCATAACCAATAGATCCCCCAACCAAAAATACCATTTTTGGGGATTCGGGTTTGGGCGACACCAGTGGTGTTGCTCCGGCGACACACCTAGTGTTGCTCAAACAAATATGGTAAAAAATTTCACAAAAGGCAAGAAAATCAATACACAAAAGTAATTTCCAATTTGGGCTTGACAGGGCTGGGCGACATTAGTGGTATTGCCCAAATGGCACTAGTAGTGTCACTTAAGTCTGGGCGGCACCACTCGTGTCGCCCAGTCTAAGCTGGGTAATAGTATTGCCCGCACCAAAATTTGTCCAAACTTGAAATTTCCACTTCAAGTGTGTTCCTCATCCTCCTGTGAAGCTCTCAGAGAAAATTTGGGTCAAAAAGGAGTTTTCTACTATTTTTAATGATTTTTTGGTAAAATATGGCGTCTTTAGGATTCTGGGTCAATACAGGGTATCTGCAGGGTTCTGGGTAGGCAAAATGGTTCTGGGTCACAGGGTAGGCTGTGTTTGCTATAGATTTGGGTTTACTAGGATAATGTGGTCTTAAGGGTTTAGGAAACCACATAATTTGTCAGATTTAAGATGGGGTATCTACAGTTGCCCCTCTTTGGCACTCCCTGTCCTTCGAGGGACAGGTGAGTGGCAAAGAAGTAGACACTTTGGCGTTTCCTGTCCTTTGAGAGGCAGATGACCGTTAAAGATAATGCAGACATTTTAAATTTCTTGCTGACGTCACGTGGTCAGAGGGCGCACCAACTAATCCCTCAAAGTCTTTGCACTCACCTTGCTAACCCACCTAGGGAATGTTCCTTCTAGGGTTTTCAACGTGAGATGTCGGTGAGTTACACAAGCTTTAAACTTAAGATGGATTTCTGACCATGCCACTTAACTTTAGGGGTTTCACGTTTGAAATTTTTTTAACCCTGGCATCTTCTCTGATTTCCTTAGAGTTTCTTAAGGCTTTTTATAGGAAAAGGCTTGTCTGGCCGATTCTAAAGAGAGAGACGAGGCAGCACACAGTAATCGCGGCAATGCGATAATCATCATTTATGGGTGTCCAAGCTCCTTTTTTTTAAAAGATGCTTTAGAGATTTTGAATAGAGGGAGAGAATCAAAATAGAACCTAGAGCAAGGACAAGTTAAACCATGCCTCTTTGAAGGCCAAATGCTACAAAACTCTGGTCGGCACTGTCTGCTGCTACACCAGGTTTTCCATTGATGCTCAGGGTATTATTGTAGGTCCCGTTTAGCGGAGTCTTGTCAGGGGCTTTCGGTCAGTCCGAAAGTCTGGTCCCTTGTTGGCGAGATGGTTTTGGAGAGACGTACCCTGAATCCTATGGCAACCCTGTCCATGTCAGCTTCTTGCCTTCGTGATGGTCCTTAGCATTTATGGACGGATCTTTTCGTCATCGTCCTCACCCTCAATGTCTCTTTTTGTTACTGTACTGAGGAGATCTTATGAGGTTCTCACTCCCTGATGACCCGTTGAAATTGGGGAAATCTTGTGGGGCTCTCACTCCCTGACGAGCCGTGGAAACTGGGGAGATCTTCTGAGGCTCTCACTCCCTGACGAGCCATGGAAACTGGGGAGATCTTATGAGGCTCTCACTCCTTGACGAGCCATGATTGCTGGGGAGATCTTATGAGGCTCTCACTCCCTGATGAGCCATGATTGTTGGAAGATCTTATGAGGTTCTCACTCCCTGAAGAGCCATGACTACTTGGGAGATCTTATGAGGCTCTCACTCCTTGACAAGTTGTGGAAACTGGGGAGATCTTATGAGGCTCTTACTCCCTGATGAGCCATGACATGGGGTGTCGGTTGTGATTGTGGAAGTGTGTTAACCTGCTTTGTTGATCCAAGTGCGCTTTCATAGGTTTTCAATTGAACAAAAGAAGTCGCATCGTGAAGACGGTTTTTACCAACTTCCGTTATCTTCGGGCTCTTTTACCCATGACTTTGTGGTCATGTCCACCCTTTTCATCCATTTTTTCGCATGGTGCCCTTTTGGGGTTTTCACCGTGCTTAGGTTTATTTTTCCACGGAACTCTCTTACTCATGGTTTCATGACCATGCCCGTTCGACATTTTTACTCATGGCATTCCCTTGTCCATGTGTACACCATGCCCTTTTTTTTTTTAAAGAAGGTGTGTTTTAGGGTCGTCCCATCGAGACCTATGCGAAGCCTTTTGATGTCATGCGGTCAGGACGTGCACTATAGTTTTAAGGGCATACAGCTGGACAGTAGTGGTACAGAATGGTAGTCTGTAGAGGCCATAAAGTGAGTCTGGGGGTTACTTTGACTCACTTGGAAAGGTGGCATGAAGCTGCCTATAAAGAGTTGATTGGATGGTAAGTGGAAAGTGGTGACCCACTAGCTGACTGTGAGATGTCTTGTCGATCGGTGAGCATGGGTAAGACTTACTGGGGAATGAGATGAAAGATGGTGAAGGTGGTCTGCACACATGAATGGGACGACTAGGGAAGACATGCGTGGAGATGCACGTAAAGGGTGTGTGCACGTACATAGACTCATTGGGGAGGCAATGGAAGTGGTGTAGGTGGCCCCCGCACACGAATGGGCCGGTGAGGAAGACGTTTGTGGTGATGCACATAAAGGGCGTGTGGGCCTAGGTAGGCTCACTAGAGAGAAGAAGAAGGGGGTATGTGCACACCATTGGGCCAATTAGGGAAGATGTGCATGAAGATGCACACAAAAAGGGAGGTGTGCGCTCACATGGGGCATCTTTAAGGTCGTGCCTCCTGGACCAGGGCGAAGCAGTTTAACGTCATGCGGCCAGAACGTGCACTATGGTTTAAGGTCATATAGCTTAGACTGCAGTTACGAGTTTAAAGTCATGAAACTAGGGCCATGCAGTTTAAGGTCGTGTGACTAGACCTGCGCTACAATTTATGGTCATATAGTTTGGACCTTGGCTATGAAGTTAAAGATCATGCAGCATGGACCGGAACTGTGTAGTTTTAAAGTCATGCAGTTAGGACTATAGCTATGCAGTTTAAGGTCATGCAACACCGACCATAGTGTGGGTCGCCATTTGGATGAATCTCCTTGGGGGATAAGTTTGTGGATAGCAATCTGACTCCCTGGGGAAATAGTGAAGGCTATACATCAGTAGAGGGCTTAAGATGTAGACCCTACCAAGAGTGGCAAGTGGAAGCGAACTTCACTGGGGATTAAGAGGGCCAGTGTGACTCCATGGGGATAGTGATGAGGTTTCATGTTACTCCACTGGGGGTGACAGGCTGGGGCATAAGTGTAACCCCACTGGGGATAGTGGTAGAACATGCTCGGCAGTAACGGGGTCTAGCATAAGGGCACGTATGGCAAGAAGTCAGGTCATGGGTAGTTAAAGGTGCATGATGGAGGCTTAAGTGGGCTATGAGTGTTGTGACTCAATTGGAAAAATGGAGGCCAAGAGAGTCTTGAGGTAATGGTGATGCGTGGAATCAGGTGTAAGGCTATATGGTTGAGACTATGATACACCTTTTTGAGATATTGCTTTTGTAGAGGCAGGCGCATGCCTTGCATGCTTTGCTTTGAAGCCTCACAGTCGAAACTGTGGTACACCTCTCTAATATAGGGCTTTGTAGACGTGGTCGCATACCTTGTTGGTTACATGCTTTGCTTCGAAGCCTCACAGTCAGAACTGTGGTGCACCTCTTTGTGATATAACTTTGTTGAGGTGGGCGCATGCTTTGAAGTGCATGTTATGCTTCGAAGCCTTATAGTTGAAACTATGGTATGATTTTGAGAGATGAGCGCATGCCTTGATGATTACATGCTTTGCTTCGAAGCCTCACAGTCAGAACTGTGGTACACCTCTTTCTGATATGGCTTTATAGATGCAGGCGCATGCTTTGATAATTGCATGCTATGCTTCGAAGCCTCATGGCTGGAACTATGGTATGCCTCTAAGACACGAGCGCATACCTAGATGATTACATGCTTTGCTTCGAGGCCTCACAGTTGGAACTGTGGTACACCTCTTTGTGATATGGTTTTGTAGAGGCGGGTGCATGCTTTGATGATTGCATGTTATGCTTCGAAGCCTCACAGCTAGAACTGTGGTACACGTCTTTGATATATGGCTTTATAGAGGCTGACACATGCTTTGACAGTTGCATGCTATGCTTCGAAGCCTCACAACTGGAACTGTGGTACACCTCTTTGATATATGACTTTATAGAGGCAGGTGCATGCCTTGACGGTTGCATGTTATACTTCGAAGCCTCACAATCAAAACTATGGTACGCCTCTGAGAGATGAGCGCATGCCTTGATTATTATATGCTTTTACTTCGAAGCCTCATAGTTCAAACTGTGGTACACCTCTTTAGAATATGGCATTTTAGAGGCAAGCGCATGCTTTGAAATGCGTGCTTTGCTTCGAAGCATCACAGTCAAAACCACGGTACACCTTGATTGAGGAGGACACCTCGAAAGGATGGTGTCCTTTCATCGGGGGCTTGTGAAGAAGGACGTAGTAGGGATGTGTAGGAGGGTGTCATGAGGTAACCCCATGGAGACATGTAACGACAGAAAACTGTTTCTAGACGTGCAAACGGACTATACGTCACGTAATTTAACGTCATGCTTTTAACGTCTTGCTATAGGGACGTTTGACAATTTTACTCATTGATGACCTATAGGGGAGGATCAACAGCCCATCATTTGAGAGTGAATGCCCCAAAGGGTTTTCACCACACCTCTTTTGTTTTGACAATCTTGCCCATAGTGCCCTTGCGGGTTTTCACTATGGTCGTCTCTTTGTTTCTTTTTTGACATATTTTGCCCATTGTGGCCTTTGGGGGGCACACCATGTCCGTCATCACTTTTTTTTGACAATTTTTTTTGCAGAAGCATGTTTAAGGTCATGCCACTATGACCATCAATTTGGCGTGTTTTAAGGTCATCTACCGAGACCTGAGAGCATGTTTTAAGGTATTTCCTTCAAGACCATATGTTATGCAGTTTAACGTCGTGCCACTAGGACGCATGCTATAGTTTGGGGTCGTATAGATTGGATCGTGCAGTTTAAGGTCATGCAACTAGACCTCTGCTACAGTTTAAGGTTGTATAGTTGGGACCATGTAGTTTAGGGTCGTGTATCTAGACCGTGGTGTTTGAGCAAACCTTCAATTTGAATTTCCTTGTCGACCATCTTGGCGAATGTATTGGGCCATGCCGAAGTGCATAACAAGCCAATTCTTGGTGCATTCCATCTATATAGTACTTTATCTCCTATGGCTCACCTATCGATGTGGCCAAATTGCACCACCTTTAGATGTAGTCGATCACTAGCTCGTGTGGCTTTTGTTTAACCTCAAAGAGTTGCACTTTCTTTTCTATGTCCCAGAAATGCTTAAGGAATTCTTCCTCCATTTGTGCTCATGATGAGATTAACCCTGGTAGTAACCAAGAGTACCATTTGAATGCTGCTCCTTTAAGGGTTTTTACAAAAAAAATTCGAAGTAGTAGGTGCTCATTATTCACTGATATAGGAGCAGCAGAGCAGAAGGGTAAGTGGTTGCTTGTAGGAGGTGGAAGAAGGGGTTGCGGTTTTGGAGAGGCGGAGGTTGTAGAGAAGTGGTGGAGATGGCAGCGGTACCACCACCTAGTTCGAGTGAGCGAAGAGAGAAACAGGGGAAGCAGAGTTGCGGGCAGGAGAAAAGAGAAGAGGCACTAGGCCGCAGCTGAGTGGGGCTACAAAGGAAAAGAAAGAGAGGGCAACAAAGGTCGCCACCAGTAGAGGAGGAAGAGAATGGAGTGGATCTCTGGTTGCTGATGGTGGGGCAACATTGGTTAGTGGAAGAAGAGAATAGCTGCTATGGTGATTGAGGACGATGATGCTGCTGGCCGAGAGAGAGGGGTGCTGAGGCGCAGTTGAGTTGGTGGATGTGGTGGCTGCTGATTAGAGTAGAGAAGAAGATGGAAGATGCGTTTTGAATATAGGTAGAAGGTGAAGGTTACCGTTAATGAAGAAAGATAGAGCCAAATGGAGTTGCAAGGAGACTTTTGTGAAAGAAGAAGGTGAGGTAGGTAAGACACTACTAGACTTAACATGTCCCTTGGTCAAATGAGAGAAGAAGAAGAAAGAAGAGAGAGAAGAAAGAAAGAGAGAAAAGAGATGGGAGGAAGGAGCAACAGAAGAGAAATGAGGGAGAAGGAAGAAAAGCAGAGAGAGAAAGAGAGAGAGAGGAGAAGGGAGGTAAAAGAATAGAAAAGGAAAAGAGAAGAGAAGAGAGAGGAGAGAGGAGAGAAGAGAAGAGAAATGAGAGTGGAGATAAGAGAGAAGACAGAAGAGAGAGAAGAAGTAGTGAGGAGAAGAGAGAAGAAGGACAAGAAAAAAATAGAAGAGGGGAGAAGAGAGGAGAAGAAGAAGAGATGAAGAGAATATAAGAGAGGAGAAGAGGGAAGAAAAGAAGAGAAGAGAAGAGAAGAGAGATGAAGAAAGAAGAGAGATGAAGAAAGAAGAGAGGGGAAGAGAGAGAAACAGAGAAAAAATAGAGGAAAAGAAGAGGATGAGAAAAAGAGAAAAGGGAGGAAAAAGAAGAGAGAGAAAAGAGAAGAAAGAAGAGAGAAAAGAAAGTAGAGAGAAGTGAGAGAGAAGAGAGAAGAAATAAGAGAGAGAAAAGAGGAGAAAAAAGAGAGAAGAGAGAAGAGAGGAGAAAGAAGAGAGAGAAGAGAGAAGAGAGAAGAAAGGAGAAAGAAGAGAGAAGAGATAATAAAGAAAAGAGAGAAGAGAGAGAGAGAAGAGAGAGAGAGAAGAGAGAAGAGAGAATAAAGAAGAGAGAGAAGAGAGAAGAAAGAAGAGAGACGAAGAATAAGAGATAAGAAACATGGACGATGATGGAGTTCTTTCGTCCATGACAAAGGAGAGAGAAAGAGGGAAGGGGAGAAGGAATATGAACAGCGATAGGCTCTGTTGTTCGTGACAGAAGAGAGAGAGTAAGAGAGAAAGGGAGAAGAAACATAGATGACGATAAGCTCCGCCAAATAGACATAGTAAGAGAGAAGGGGAGAAGAAACATGGATGGCTATGGGCTCTGTCTTCCATGACAAGAGAGAGAGTAAGAGAGAACATGAAAGACAATGGTTTTCGCCATCCATGATAGGAGAGAGAGAATAAGAGAGAACATGGATAACAATGAGTTCCGCCATCCATGATAAGAGGGAAAGTGTCAAGAGAGAGAAAAGAAAAGACACACGTGGCAATAGGCATTGCCGTGCGTGTTAGAAGGGACCCAGACATGACTCGGCCCACCACTTGAGAAAGGTTTAGTTCAATGTCCTTATCAGAGACTAGGGGAAAAAATGTTTTGCACAGCAATGAGCATCGCAGTGCACAACATGGGAAAAGAGGAACATGGATAGAGGTCAGGCCCACTACTCGGGTTTAGGCCCGATTCACTATGCATATTCTAAGAGAAGAATGAAGTCATGCTCGGCAATGGGCACCGTCGTGCATGACTATCAAGGATAGTGAAAAGAAAGAATAAAGAGAGAGAAAAGGTAAGACAGAGAGAAAATGAGAGACAAAGTGGAGAGAGAAAGAGAGGGAAGAGAGGAAAGTATAGAAAGAGATAAAGAAAGAGAGCAGAGAAAGAAGAAGGGAAAGTATAGAGAGAAAAAGAAAGAGAATATTATGAAAAAGAGAAGATTAGGAAAGAGGAGAACAAGAGAGGAAAGAGAGCAGAGAGAAAAGAGGAAAGAAGGGAAAGAGAGAATGCATTGAGAGAGACATGCACGGTGGTGCCTACTGTTGTGCATGTTGAGAGAGAAGAGAGAGGATGAAAGAGGAAGAGAGAGAAAGATAAAAGAAGAGAGAGAAAGAGAGAAGGAGAGACATGAACAATGATGCTTACTGTCGTGTATGTTTGAGGTACATAAGAGAGATAAAGAGAAGAAGAAGAGGAGAGAGAGATAGAGAGAAGAGGAGAGAGAAAGAAAGAATGAAGAAGTAGAAAGAGAAAGAGAAAGAAGAGGAGAGAGAAGAGAGGAGGAGAGAGAATTACCTTCACCTAAGGGTATCAGACCTTTTCTTCTCTCTCCTCTCTTCTTCTCTCTCCTCTCTTTCTCTCCAAAACGTGCCACAATCTCAAGACTAAAACCCTTAATTTTTATTCATCAAGTTGAAGTCGTCTACCATGAGACATAATGTTTATTTATAGAGTTGAGCCCAAAACATGGGTGGATGCTCAAAATCTAACCTAATTGATGATAATTACAATTTATTTGAATTAAAATAAAATTTAAAAATGGGTACAAAATTGTTGTATGCCCCTGCTCAACAATACACGAAATTTTGAAACAGTCCCTACTGTAGCCCTTGAACGTGTGCAATCTTCTAAGGCCGATTCGGGGTTGCTCAGTCGCTTGTCTGGCCAAAAGAAGATTACTTTCTAGTTGGGCTCAGCATGATGATCCATTTGGTACTAACTTCGAACCACGGATCGCGTTTTTTAAACCACGATCATGAGGACTTGAAATTTGTATGAAAGTTGAAAACTTCCGATCGATAGTGTGCTCATTTCTTAAGGTATTGCCTTGGTTTCTTCGCTAAGTTGCACTGAGCATGCCGTCACGATCGATTTGCAACAAACGCAACACGATTTCTTGCTCAAACGAAGATTTTACAATTTTGGGTTTTGACCGGAATTTGAATTCCGGTAGTAAGAATTTTACAACAACTTTAACACCTTCGTACGCCAAATCTAACTATTCATCACCCGTTGAGTTTGGACCAGACATAGCCCTAGACTTTACACACGCAATGCAACTGGTTTGGCGTCGATCGGGTACATGAGTCCCGTGATATGGCTGCTCGAGTAGGTCGTGCTATTGCTGATTTTCCTACAACTATGTTCTCGAATCGTCAACTTCTCTCTAGATTTTGTCTCTACTCGGACATCATCACGGGACATGCCTCATATCAAAATGCTCTTCTTGAGGAGACGAACATGCTCGCAAATTTTAAGCGTGGCCCGACTCATAATGAGGGGGATTTGAGTCTCAAAAGTTGTTGTTCGTGACTATGAAAACTAGTCTCCATTAATGGGGACTAGTGCAAGGAGGGCACATGGGAATAACATGCGGCCTACTCCGTTTCAAATTTTTGCCCATTTGTCTGGGAGCGCCAAGCCGAAACTAGACTCATATGGGTTTTTGACTATGTCGAATCCAATGGCGATGGTCCCACTGCCATTTGATGCTGAAAAAATAGAGCTCCAGTTATAGGGTCCATTTCAAGGTTCGAGAGACCATTTTTTCCAAATATGTTTCTTTGTCGGCACTGCCTTAGACATGTCGGATTGTAACAAAACTTAACAGGTGGCCTTTTGAAGTCCTTAGGAACATTCTCACCTATTTTGTGAAAATTTGACTGCAATTCAAGGGTTTATTGACCGGATTCTCCTTTATTCCACATCGGGGGCCAAGGTGCCAAAACATGTGTTCAAACAACGAACCCCACATCTCCTATTATTTTACATTATTTTCAACACTCCCCCTTGAAGCAATATTTCATTTCTTTCTTTAAATTTCATGTCCATGATTATCAATTAAGTTACGAAGGTCTTCATTTCCTCATTGAATGTAGAAATCAGGGCTTTCAGCTTTTCATTATGCTTCTTAATTTCACAAATTTCTTATTCCCTTGTAATGTTCATCTCTCTTCTTCGTGATCCTTAATTTGAATTACTTTGTTCAAAAACACCATAATACAAGAACTTTTTGAATAATTTCAATTATTTTTTTATAACTACCTACAAAACCTATGTGAATTAAGACCTTAACTCCTAAAATTTTATGAGAAACATGTGAGGATCGGACAGGTTGAAATTTTTGGAGTAGAATTTTAAGGCCTATCCTCAGTGATAACTACCCTCACATGTACCTATGTTGAAATTTTAGGGACGCTCTGATACCATGTCATAATTTTTGGGTAAGGGCGTATACTACTATTGGTATCTTTTAGGAAGATGTGTCAAGGTTTTCTAAACATATTTGGTTTCCTTAAAGAAGAAGTATGCACTCTTCTTTCTTAGAGAGATAAACACAAACACCCAAGGTTTTTCACATATATCTCATTTCACATGTTATGCACAAGTTACATCCACTAGTTGCATACAAGTTACATGCACTGGTTGCACATATCTCATTTCATGATGGCCATATATTAGCGTCTACAACAGTTATGCAACTACACATGACTCACAAACCTGAATAGATAACTACCTACAAAGCCCACGTTATTAGATAACTTCAATTACCCATAACCCATAAAGAGAGAGATAACTACTCATGACTGGTGACTACCCTCACATCTACTAAGAGAGAGAGATACGAAAGACATGAACCCCACAATTTCTATTGTTTTACATCATTTTCAACACTCCCCCTTGAAGCAAAATTTCATATTTTTCTATTAACTGTCTCGTACATGATTTTCAATGAAATTACGAACGTCTTCATTTTCCTCCTTTATTATTGAAATCAAGGTTGTTAGGTTCCTCGATCCTGCCCTTCGAATCTGGATGATAGGGTGGCACACGTCTGGTTTCGAGGGAACTAGGGACTATGAGATCGTTCTTTCGAGAACCTCGCTTAGGAGCGAGGGTAGGTAGACCAATCGATGAGAGAGGAATTTAAGGTGGGTTCGAGACTTACACGGGTTGGCTCGCGTGGGTGCCCTCTTAGATCACGAAGAAAGCCCCTCAGTCTAAGAACTGGTTTAGAATGGCCTCCCTTGAGTTGTATTCTCATGTTTTTGCAATCACACACACATGGTTAATTTTATAAGACAAGTGGGCCTAAAGAGACCCCACCTTGTCTTTGAGCGAATGTACATAGACGTGCACATCCAAAAGAAGAGAGGGTAAGAGGATAAGTGAAAGAAGAAGAAAGGGGTAAATAAGAGGAATTTTGATTAGGTGGCAAGACTAACATGACAGCTAGATCAACAAGTGATTGACCTGGTGTGGTAGTAAGACGGGCACGGTAACTAGACTGGCACAATACTACTAGATGCCAGAACGATAATCAGCTAGCTGGGGACGATGGCTAACGTATCGTGGCAGTAAGGAAGACTCGGTAATTAAGATCGGCTCAGCGACAATACTCTTAGGCGACAAGACTACCATGGCAATGTTTGTGTCAACCTCTCTTGGTCAAATGAGGGAGAGAAGAAATAGAGAGAGAAAGAGGAACATGCACAATACTGTCGTTATTGTGCATGTGAGAAGAAGACGAGATAAGCAATGAGGGAGAAAGGAGCAAGGGTAAGAGGAAATAGACGAAAAAGAATGAAGAAGAAGGAAAGAGAAGAGAGCAAGAGAACATGGGCAGCGATGAGAGAACATATAAGAAAGAACATGGACGGCGATGAGCTCCCACCGTCCATGACAAAAGGGTAAGAAGAAAGAGAAAATATGGACGACAATGAGCCTCCGCCATTCATGATAAAAGAATGAGAGAAGAGAGAGAAAACACGGGAGGTGATGTGCTTCCATCGTCCACGATAGAACAATGAGAGAAGAGAGAGAATACATAAGGAGGACTTGATAATTAAGATCAGCTTAGCGACAATACTGTTAAGCGACAAGACTACCATGGCAATGTTTTTGTCAACCTCTCTTGGTCAAATGAGGGAGAGAAGAAGAAGAGAGAGAAAGAGAAACATGCACAATACTATCGATATTGTGCATGTGAGAAGAAGACGAGATAAGCAATGAGGGAGAAAGGAGCAAGGGTAAGAGGAAATAGACAAAAAAGAATGAAGAAGAAGGAAAGAGAAGCGAGCAAGAGAACATGGGCAGCGATGAGAGAACATATAAGAAAGAACATGGACGGCGATGAGCTCCTGCCGTCCATGACAGAAGGGTAAGAAGAAAGAGAAAATATGGACGATAATGAGCCTCCGCCGTTCATGATAAAAGAATGAGAGAAGAGAGAAAAAAGATGAGAGGTGATGTGCTTCCATCGTCCATGACAGAACAATGAGAGAAGGGAGAGAATACATAAGCGGTGATGTGCTTCAGTCATCCATGATAGAATAGGAGGAGAGAGAGAAAACATAGGCGACGATGTGCTTCTGCCATCCATGACAGACGATTAAGAATAAAGAGAAAACATGAACGACAATGTGCTTCCGTCGTCCATGACAAACGATTAAGAAGAAAGAGAAAACATGGACGGCGATGTGCTTCCGCCATCCATGACATTAGATTAAGAGGAAACAGAAAACATGGGCAGCAATGCGCTTCCACCATCCATGAAGATACTAGGAGGAGAGAGAAAACATGAGTGACGATGTGCTTTTGCTGTCCATGATAAAGACTAGGAGGAGAGAGAAAACATGGGCGATAATGTGCTTCTACCATCCATGAAAGAAAATTAAGAAGAGAGAGATAACATGGATGGTAATGTGCTGCCACCGTTCATGACAAAAGGGAAGACAAGGAGACTTTGATAGAGGCTCGACTCGCCACGCCACTCGGGTTAAGTCCCGGCTAGCTGTTTATGTCTCTGAAGCAAGAAGACATCATACTAGGGGATAGACTTTTCCATGCATGAACAGAGAAGAAGGAGAGGGAACAAAGAGACAGTAGGAAAGAGAAGAGAGAGAAAGAAAAGGTAACGAAAAAGAAAGAAAGTGGATAAAGGAGATCAGAGAGGAAATAGGAAAGAAAGATGGACAAGAGGAGTGAGATGAGAGGAGGAGAGAGAATGAGAGAGATGAGAGGAGGAGAGAGAAAGAGGGAGAAAAGAGGAAGAGAGAGAAAGAGAGAAAAGAGGAAGAGAGAGAAAATTACCTTACCGAAGGGTACTGACCCTTTTCTTCTCTCTACTCTCTCTCTCTCCAATACGTACCCACAATTTTAACGTGAAAGGTCTCAAATTTTATTAATGAGTATTGAATAATCAAGGGTCCTTTAACAATTGTGTTTTTCATGTACTTATAGAATTGGGCCCAAACATTGGTGGATGCCCAAAAACTATCGAAATTGATGATAATTACAATTTAATTGAATTAAAAAAAATTGTAAAATTGGGTGCAAAAGGACTATTTTACCCCTACCTAATAATGTGTGAAAATCTAAAACAATCCATATTGCTGCCCTAGAACTTGTATGATCTTTTGTGGATGATCAGGGGTTGCTTTAATGCCCGTTTGACTGAAAGATTATTATTTTCTTGTAGAGTTCGGCATGACGATCGATTTGATACCAACTTTGAGCCGTGGATCGTGTTTTTTGACCATGATCATGTGACTCAAAATTTGGATGAATCTTGCAAACTTTATATTGATAGTGTGCTTATTTCTTGATGTTTTTTCATGATTTCTTCACTGTATTGCACTCAGCATACCATCATGATCGCGTCGCAACAAACGCAGCTTGATTTCGTGCCTGGATGAAGATATTGTCAACTTATAATTTTGGTTGAAATTTAGAAATTCAGAAGCTAGAATTTATAGCAGCTTCGATGCCTTCGTGTGTGAAATCCAATAATTCATCATACATGAGGTTCAAATTAAAGATAGCCTCGAACCTTATGCACATAATGCATTTGGTTTCACATCGATTGGGTATGCAAGCGTCGGGATTTAACCTCTCAAGTGAAGCATGCTGCTACTGAATTTTTTGCAACTATCTTCACGAATCATCAACTTCTCTTTAGTTTTTCTCCCTGCTCAAGTATTACCATGGGTTGTGCCACATATCAAAACACTCATCTTGATGAGACGAACACTGTCACCAAATTTGAGAGTGATCCGACTCAGAACGAGTGATATACAGGCCTTTGAAGTTACTGCTCAAGACTGTGCGCATCAACCTCCTTTAATGGAGATTAGTGTAGGGAGGCCACACAGGAATAGCGTGCGGCCTGTGGCTTTTCAGTCTTTTACCCATAGCTTTCCCTTGGAATTCCAATTGAGCCAAAACTTGACCCATAGGGTTTTTCAACCGTGTTGGATCCAATGACAGCGGTCACACAGCTGTCGAAAATAAAGTTCTAATTACGGGGTCCGTTTCAAGGTGCTAGAGGATGATTTTTTTGAACTTGTTTCTTTGTCTATGCTACGTCAGACATGTTAGATTGAGACGAAACTTGACAGGTAGCCTTTTTGAGTGCTTCGAAAGATTCTGACCCATTTTGGGCCAATTCTGAGACTGTTGGGAATTTCATTATATGTTGAGGCTTTATTACTGGCTTCCCCTTTATTTCGCATCAGGGACCAAGGTGTTGAAAAATGTCTTCAAACAGCTTGCCCCGCCATATGTTTGTGCTTCGAGGGAAGTGAGAAGGACAACATTCAAAAAATTTCCTTCGGCTTTATTACTTTTTTCTTCCTAGCCGTAGGACTACATGAATGTCGAGGAGATTCACGCCATGCTGCAACTAGGATTCTCAGACATTTGGATGCAATGTATAGGTCCAACTGTGGAGATTTTAGGGGGAGAAGAGACTTTTTTGAGGGATCCTATCGAAGTTTTCACCCTCAAGGGACTAATTATGATTCTAACAGTTGAGGATTTTGTACGGACGTCGTTAGTCAGAATCAGGCCCATCTGATAGTCGAGTGCCGTGCTGAAGGGCATTTTTCCCATTTATTCAGGGTTTTTGTGTCCACTTGTGTTGATCTACGTTTCAAGGATTTTGTTTCATTTTTTCTAGATGGTCTGCTGAAGGGCCTTATGTCGGCATCATCTGCGTTGTGCACTTGATATTCCTTGGCAGGCACGGTACCTCAGTTTATCGAGCTAACCAGCTTTGGGTATAACCCCTACCCACTGCTTTGTTGTTTCAATAATTAAGATACCTCTCTTCTTTGTCTAAGGTTACCCTTGAGGATTCAATCGTAATTGCTGCATCACAGGTCCAAAGTCATGGTTGATTTATCCTTCTTTAGGAACCTTTTAGCATCTTGAAGTGTGTTAGCGACCTTATGGGAATAGTTCTCTTCTTCATGAGACTTGTCTCGTCTTTTTGGCGAGTTTTTTTTTCTTTGAGACCTTTTTACGAATGGACTCAGGCTGTCAGAATCTTTTCCTTGAGGCTCATATCTTTGGAGTACTGGTATTGTGACACCATGGATCTTTTCTCTTCAAGTGTGGGCTGAAGCCGCCTATTGAGGCGAACACTACATCAACCTGTTTATTGGTCCAAAATCCCTTTGCAGATTTTCACTTGAAGTTGGGAAGCGGCGCCGTAGAGACAGTTTTCACCAATTTCCTTTTATTTGGGGTTCTTTTACCCATGACCTTTCAGTGATGTCTAACCTTATTTTTCTATTTTTACTCACAGTGCCCTTTCGGGGTTTTCATCATGCCCAGGTTTTTCTTTTCACTGAAATATTTTACTCATGGTCTTGTGACCATGCCAGTCTATCATTTTTACTCATGACGTTCCCTTTTGAGGTATACAAAACCTGGGCATGCATTCTCTGGTCAGGTATGGAGTGCCCAGGTTTTTATTATTTTTTTTTTCCTTTTTGTGAAGGAGTGTTTAAGGTCATGCCTTCGAGACCTGTGCGAAGCCTTTTAACGTCATGTGGCCAGAACGTGCACTACAGTTTAAGGTCATACAGCGGGACCACGGTGTAAATGAATGACAGTCTCTAGATACCATGGAGTGAGTAAGGTGGTTGTCTGACTCACTTAGGGAGGATGGCACGAGGCTACCTATGAAAGATGGTGAATGGATGGAAGATGGAAATTGACAGCCCACTAACTGACGACGGGTACGGATGACAGAATGGCTCACCGTTCTGTGAGCATGGGTAAGACTCACTGGGGAGTGATGGATGATGATGGAGTGAATGGATTCACTAGGGAAGGTATAAAGGTGGTGCACGCATGAACTGGTCTGTCGGGGAAGGCGTGCATGAAGATGCATGTAAAGAGCATCTACGCATATTGTGGGGCGTATTTAAGGTCATGCCTCCTTGACCGGTGTAAAGTAGTTTAACATCATGCAGTCAGGATGTGCACTATGGTTTAAGGTCATATAGCTTGGACGGTGGCTATGTGATTTAGAGTCCTTCAGCTTGGACCATGTAGTTTAAGGTCATGCAACTAGACCTCCGCTATAGTTGTCATACAATTTGAACCATGGTGCTAAGCCTTTGAATGTCATGCCGCTAGGACATAGACTATGGTTTAAGATCATATAGTTTGCGGTTATGTAGTTTAAAGTCATACAATTAGGATCATGCAGTTTAACGTTGTGCAACTAGACCTCTGCTCTAGTTTAAAAGTTATATAGTT
Source organism: Amborella trichopoda (assembly GCF_000471905.2). Next base: position 919,923 of record NW_006497091.1, read on the forward strand.
TTGACCATGGATTTTAAGGTATGCATCTAGACCAAGGCTATGCAGTTTAAGGTCATGCAACACGGACCATGGCTGTGAAGTTTAGGGTCATGCAGCACAGACTATTGTGTGGGTCGTCGCGTAGGTGAAGCTTTATGGGGAATAGGTCTGTGGATACTAATTTGACTCCCCAGGGGTAAAATGATAGCAATGGTTTTTAGATGGGAAGTGACCTTTACTGGGGATTAGGGGACAAGTATGACTTCTTTATTCGTGAAAGACGGAACTCCATAGGGGATAGGCTCATGAGAAGTAACCCAACTCCTGGGGGTAGGATAACTTGATTTGAGACGGACCCATAGGGGATTAAAGGGGAAGCACGACCCTAACTCTACTGGGGATCAACAGGCTGCAGTACAGGTGTCAGTCCTAGTGGGGATGAGGGGAGTGGCCTGCCCTTAACTCCATTGGGTATGGTGGCAATGACATGCTCATAACTCTACTGGGGATAGTGGTGAGACATGCATAGTGGTGACCAGGGTTCAACATGCGTGGTGCTAGAACATGCGTGGCGCTAGCGTGAAGAGTGTAACACACACGATAAGAAACTTTTGAAAACAGGTGGTGCTGGTCATAGAAGAGCATAGCCAGTGCTGGGTCCTCGAGGGCACAGCCAGCGTTGGTCATGGAAGAACACAGTCGCCATTGATCATAGAAGAAGACAGACGGCGTTGGTCATAAGAAGAACACAGATGGCACTGGGTCATTGAGAACATAGCCAGTGATGGTCATAGAGGGACATAATCGGCATTGGACATAGAAGAGCACAACCGGGTTGGTCATAGAAGAACACAGCCGGAGTTGATCATAAAAGAACACAACCAATGTTGGTCATGGGCCAGTGTTCGGGCCATCAGTCCAATCCCGCATGATCTTGGTTTTGAGATTTCATGGTAGGTGGTAGTCTTTCATTCGAGCCTCGGGTCTGATCCCGACCCGATTCAGCCCACCTTCATTTGGCCTTCTAGGACATGACTGGTAGTTCTGGTTTGTGGGGGACAATTCAAGGAAACTTTGCTTATATAAGGGGATAACCCCATTCTCACCGTTTCACTTAAGGTAAAACAACTAAGGTTTTTGAGCGGTAAGAGTGAGAGAACTCTCGGCGAGATTTTTCGACAGCACACAGGCTAGATTCTGCCGAAGTTTGCTGGCAAATAGGAGAGAGCATTAGAGAGAACACCGGGCCTTCGTGAAGTTGTAGGATTTTGCCGACTGGTATAGTGGGACAAGCAGAGAGTTTGCCGGAGGTTCCAGAGGCTCTAACCGTAGTTTAGGGGGCTCTAAAGAAGGGAAAAGGGTGGAAGTTGCAACAGAGGGCTGCCTTGGGATTTTCGTCGTGTTTTTGGTGGTTTTCCAACAAAACACAGGAAGGGTAAAGTCTCGCAATGATTTTTTCAGTGGGAAAAAAGAGAGTTTCAGGTAAGAACGCGAGAGGTCGTCAAGAGACGAATGGTTACCGGAGATGAATGGTAGCTGGTGGTAGACGGTTTTCAGTCCATACATGTGAGGATATGCGTCTGGCCACGTCGTGGTAGTAGTTGTCAAGCGACGCAGTGGGGCTCGAGGTGACACATGCAGGATCTATGGCACGTGCAGGAGATTTGAACACCAGCGACGATAGTCCTTTGAAAACACAACAGACGCTAGGCATTGACGAACACAGTCGGCGATGGTATTTGGAGCACAGGCGGTGCTGGTATCAATGAACACAGTCGGTGCTAGGCATTAGCGGACCTAGCCGATGCTGTTATTTGAATCACATAGTTGGTGCTAGTATTTGTGTACCCAGTCTGTGCTGGTATCGGTGAACACAGTTGACGTTAGGTTTTTTAGCGAACACAGCTGACGGTGGTCTTTTTGATAAACAGAGCCGACACTATCTTGTACCTTAGTAATTTTTGTACAAGAGTAGGTCCTTAACCTTGATAAGATGGCCAGGTTCTCTCATAGTATCCCTAATGTGAAGAACCTTCCGAGCACCAGTAAATTTACTGGTGAGAGTCTAGTGAGGGGTGAGCCTGTTTGGCTCATTGATACATTGTGCAGGCCAGAGTGGCCTCTCAGCGTCACGTTTGTTACTGACCTTGTTTGTTTTGAATTCCTGGGGGATGATGATGGTAATGTTAGTATTGAAGAAGGGATGTCACTTCTTCATTGTATGCACAAGAATGCGGCCTCCAATGCCAATTTATCCACTTTGGGGAAGAGAATGGTGAGGACCGAAGGGATGATGTGGTCTTCTTCTGGTCTTTGAGTGCTTGGGTAGCACCAATATTTGAAAGGCTATTCTTCTTGAACCATCCAAGTGTTGGGGTCATTCAGAGTCATTCTTGAACGTGCTTCTTTGCTAGCAGTAGTTCAGTGCTCTGCTAGCTATTGTGATTGGTTCTCCAACACTATCAAAGTGCTGCTAGAAACATGGAGTAATTTTAGCAACTCTTGGCTCCTTAGGCATGGGGAAGCAAGGATCTCTTTACTAGACCTTCATTTTCTTGGCGGCCTTTCGCTAATCGGGGCCATGTATGACGAATTTGTGCCCCCAAAACTCGATCATCTTTGGTGGTGCTCGCTTAGGAAGTGAGGAGCCACCTGCCAATGTTTAGAAAGTTTTCGAGATATAACAGTTGCTTCATTCCATCATCCCCCTCTTAAAAATTTTGGTCGTCACATCAATCCCCCCTTAAAAAACATTCCTCCTCAAAATTGCCAATTGAATAAATGAAGGTATAGTGTCCGAATTTCATCTTCTCGCTCCCACGTTGATTCATTTCATGAATGATACTGCCGTAAAACCTAGACTAGGGGAATCTCTTTGTTGCACAAAACTTGAACCCTTCTGTCTAAAATCTCAATTGACCGCTCCACATAAGTTAAATCTTCCTTGATAGGTATTGGCTCATACTTCAAGACGTGGGACGGATCAGGCTGATACTTCCTTAATAATGAAACATGAAAAACATCATGAATGTTGGCCAACTCGGGCGGTAAGGCTAGTTGGTATGCCACTACTCCGATTCTTTCTAATATTTCAAAAGGTCCATTGAATCGCGGACTTAGCGTCCCTTTCTTACCAAATCTCATAATTCCCTTCGTTGGTGACACTTTCAAGAATACCCGATCCCTACTTCAAATTCAAGATGTGATTATCGGCATAACTCTTCTGCTGACTCTGAGCAGTTTTAAGCCTTTCTCGAATTGAGGTGATTTTCTTTGATGTTACGTGAACAATTTTCAGCCCTAAGAGTCTTCTTTCGCCGACTTCATTCCAACACACCGGTGATCAACACTTTCTTCCATATAAAGCTTCAAAAGGTACCATCTGAATACTGGCCTGGAAACTGTTGTTGTATGCAAATTCTACTAAGGGTAGGGGATCGTCCCAATTTCCTTTGAAAGCAGTAACATAGGCTCTCAACATATCTTCTAAGATCTGAACGGTCCTCTCTGACTGTCCATTGTTCTAGGGGTGAAAAGCAGTACTGAAAGTAAGTCTTGTCCCCAAAGCTGATTGTAGACTACTCCAAAATCTTGAAGTAAATCTAGAGTCCCTATCAAACACAATGCTGACAGGTACTCCATGCGGCCTTACTATTTCCTTGACATAGAGCTGAGCCAGATTAGCAAGGGTATAAGTAGTGCGGACTGACAAGAAATGTGCAGCCTTAGTCAATCAGTCCACAATAATTCAAACACTATCATGACCCAATCCTAATCTTCGCAAACCAGACAGAAAGTCCATGGTGATGTGTTCCCACTTCCATTCAGGCACAGGTAAGGGTTGCAATAGTCCAGCCGGTCTTTGATGCTCAACCTTCAGTTTCTGACAGGTCAGACATTTAGAAACAAATTGTGCCACATCTTTCTTCATATTATTCCACCAGACAAGCAGAACAGAGTAGTTAACTCTCGAAGTAGAAGCCACAGAGGTCAAGTTAAGCCAATCTTGAGCTTGAGACTTCTACCCTCATTTAGGTAGGAGGACAATGACAAGTAGAGGCCCTACTTGTAATGTCCTCACTCACGCACACATTCCCAACATGATTTGGGGTTTTTGATAGGTTGAGGCCTTGCAAGACACTGCCCTCTTGCTCTCTCACCACTAGTGGACGTTACACTACCAAACGGGTCCCGATGGATAGTGCCCAGAAATATCAAGGGGTGTTACCCTCCCAAGTATTTTAAGAGCCTAGCTCCCTTCCTATCATCGAGAGTCAGGGAAGGATCATGTGGCAAGTCCGTGCTCACACTTTCAGAATCTGACAGAATATTATATATGCGGCAAGTTCATGCTCACACATACAAAGTCAGAGATCAATGCCAATGGAGGATCCATTGCGTAGCGGTCGGAATCAGAGTCCATATAACAGAATCAGAGCTCATATAACAGAATCAAAGTTCATGTTACAGTAGTCAGAGCTCTTATAACATAATCAGAGTTCATTTAACAGAATCAGAGCTCTTGTAACAGAACTAGAGTTCATATAACAGAATTCATGTAACGGTAGTCATAACTCCTATTACAGAATCAGAGTTGATATAACAGAATCAGAGTTCTTATAACAGAATTAGAGTCCATATAACAGAATCAGAGTTTTATAAAAAATCAGAGTACATGTAACAGTAGTCAGAGCTCTTATAACAGAATTAGAGTTCATATAACAGAATCAGAGTTCATATAGCAGAATCAAAGTATCGATGTCACGCTTTCTAAAAATTCAAGCAGTAACATCCCAGTCAAAAGAACGCTATAGCATTCAGTTCATTTGGAATTTGAAGATAGTTTTGAAATCAATTTTGTGTTAGACACAAATATCTTTCAATTATGGGTGGTTTAAGCGCAATTGGACCTTATTTGACCCCTCAAAAGTACCCAAGAACAGAGATACGTAGTCTGAAATCTGTTGTGCCGTGAAGACAGTGACATGTCTTTGAAATTCTGCCCATGTTTCAAAATCAAGAAGGAACCTCGAAAAGTGCTCTACATGTGAATTAAAGATGACTCATAGCCGGTTCCAATTGCTATGGTTTGGGCTAAAATGGATACTTTTAGTTTAGTCAAATTCAATGACATTAGAGGCATTAAATCTGTGCTTTTGCTAAAACTATACACAACGACATACCTTCACAAACTGAAACATAACTTTCAATCTAAAGAGAATTTCGAAATATTTTCTTCATACAACGTTTAACCCATTCAAATATCTTTCAAATGGTTGTGGTTTTCCAGAAAATGGACATAATTTGGTTAGTTAAAATAGATGAACACAGTGGTTACTGATGACAATTCCAGGAAAACAGTCCATAGTGACATATCTCTCATTTCAAAACACAACTTCATTTTTGTAAAGAATTCCAACAGTGGGTAGAAACAAACATTTTACTAGGCTCATGTATATTTCCATCAATGGTAGTTTGAGGTCAGTCGGACACCATTTGACCATTCATAAGCCTTATTCAAGAACATATATATTCTTGGAATTTCATGGTTTCATTTAACAGGTGTCAAGAATGCCTTCCATAATCATCATTTTATAACGAAGAACACGATAACATTCATTCTCTCACAATGTGAATATGCATAACATGCATTTCTTACATAATCTAAGAATCACAACTCCATTCTTACACTCATCATCATCATAGAACAAAAACCCCAAATTTCCATTGAAAAAGGGGTACACTTCTATTGCTCATTCATATGTCTAAGTTTCCATGAATTCCCATGACTACAATACAAGGGTAATGGATCCACTTACCTAATTAACAATGAGCCTTCTCTAACCTTTGCTCACAGCTCTCACCTGTCCAACAATGGCTGCTCACAAAGTCACTTCTTCCACTGTGTCTTAGAGAGAGAGAGATGTAAGAATGAGGGGTGTGGGTGAGAGAAGAGGCTTACATACTCATGGGTTTGGGGTGGTTGGCCAAGTGTCACCATGGAGGCTCAAAATCTGGACAAGTGGTACTCTCATCAGCATGCATTATACAAGTTTCACATCCAACTCATACATGTCAGAGACTCAGCCGGCACTGACCTCTTCACTTCGCTCCAGCCGGCGCTGCACAATCCAATCGACGCTGGCCTCCTCACTTCCTTCAGCCGGCACTGCACAATCCAATTGGCGTTGGCCTCCTCACTTCCTCCAACCGGCGCTGCACAATCCAACCGGCGCTGGCCTCCGTACTTCCTCCCTCCTTGACCCGCCAAGCATTCTAACTAGCCGGGAAAAGTTTGGGTCATCACAGGTCCCATTTCCAATTGGGAGCTTCGTCGACAGTACTTTCATCGATGAACTAGGGAAGGAGTTAGATGGCGCTCTGACGACTATCATGGAACTCATGTTTATGTTGACGTTATAGGGGGGGGCTTTCCCTATCAGACCCCGAACTGGACCAGACAGGAAGGGTACTTCCCTCATCGCTTTTGCTCGTCAGCATGGGCTTGAATAGAGCTGTCCTTTCTCTGTGTTTTTTGAGAAGCGCCGCGATAGAGTAAACATCGGGAAAAAGGATGCGGTTGGGACTCTTAGAGAATGCTGGTTGCCAGAGAATGTACGAACTGCATGGTCTGCATGTTTGGATGCAACATAGATTAGCACGTATGTGCTTCCCCACTTTGGCATAATGTTCTCCGGATACTGGGATGCTGATCACCCCTAGAAAGGGGAAAATAGCAATTCGCATCAAGAGATTAGACAGAGGAGGATTGTCAATGCTCCCACTCTTGGCGAGGTTATTAACTTGGACTATCCATGTAATTGGCAAGCTCTTGGGATTCCTCGAGAGTTAGCGGCTAATGATACTTCACCGCAATTTCTTGCTATGAAGGTTAAGACTGAGAGCATCTTTGATAAACTCAGTTTCGTCTTTGAATGGAAGAAGGGCCGAAAGGTCCCAGGTCTTGAGGGGCATTCAGTCCAGAATTTGAACGCATTGATCGAGAGTGGTCCTCACAATAAACTTGCTGCAGAACCTTCTCAAGGAGGGAACTCTGAAGCGGCTGCTCCTCCTCAAGTAGGGGGGAAGAAAAGGAAACTCTCTACCCCTACCGATACTCATGCACCGGCTTAGATTTTTAGACTGGCTCGAAGACGTAGGGGTGTCAAACTTCATGTGATCTTGGACTCAGGAGGTAGCTCTTCCTCCTCTGGCTCATTAGCTACTCCCTCAGTGTCACCTTCTGCACTTTCTCTATCATCTTTTGCCTCTCCTAAACTTGTTTTTGCTTCTTCAGAGACCAAAGTGGATGAATCTGGTCCCTTTGAGTCGATTATTATCACTACTAATCAAGAGGTGACTCCGGAACTTGGGGTGGCATCGTCAAGCTCAAGGGGAATTCTTGGGTTAGATCCGATTCCAATGGAGGTCAATGAGGCTAAAGGTCCTGCATTCATTGCATAAGGGGAGGAACCTAACACTGACATGGCCTCTGACCCTCAGGAATTTACAGTCTGGCTGAGATAGGGGTTGAGGTAATGGATGTTGAAGGCCTAGGCAACTTTCTTGAGGAGGGCCCTAGGATTAGTGAAGCTCTTGAGGCTGCTGCTCCAGAATACACCGGATAAGCAGATGAAGCGGTTGAGCTTTTTGTCACTAAGGTTCTGGCTATTGAGGATACAAACCAGGTGGAAAAGACCATGGCTGGGACTGAAGCGGTGACCTTAGAAGATGAAGGCACGAGGGAAAAAGTAACCCCTAAACTTGGCGAAGCTAGAGTGATAGTTCAGCAGAGTGGGGAACAAGAAAGCGATGCTAACCTTGAACCTGTTGAAGCTATAGCGGAGAGTGAAAGACAAGGGGAGGGGATTGCTTCTGAATTTGGGGTGCTCGAGGCTTCGAGATTCACAATTTCTCTGGAAGAGAAAGTGACGTTCCTTCGAGCTCAGCCTCAAAAACCGAAGTTCCTTTAGCAGTGGTGGACCCGGGAGTACCGTAAAACCTATTTTCAGTAGAATTTCTGGGATAATTGCAAGCATGCTCCATGCAGGTCTTCAGGGTCAAAGGGAGCTGCCTCTCACTAGGCTGGGCTAGGCAATAGCCAAATTGAGGGATGTTGCTACGGTGACCAGCATTTTGGGGGATGCATCATAAGTCCTCTCTCATTTTCATGCTACTCTAGATGAGCTGGAGAGCTGGAGGTTGCATCATGAGGTTGAGGCCAATAGGCTAGCGTCCTTGGAGGTGTCAATCTCATGTCGTCGTGCGGGAATAAATGCCTACGCTCAGAAGAAGGCCACTATGGTTGCTCGTCAGCTTGACCTCAGGATGGAGGGGAGAACTTGTTTCAATCGGATGCTTGGAATAAGGGAGGGATGCAAAAATTAAGAGACAAATTCGGTGATCTTTAGAAGGAGATGATTCAGAGAAAAGATTTGGATACTTCTTTGGATGAGGATCTATCATAATTGACTCGCACCATTGAATCAGAAACTGCCTCCATAGAGCAGGAAACTCAAATGGTGGTCGAGCTGAAGGAGCGTATCTAGCGTGCCGAGGCTTATTCCGCCACTTCTAGAGCAAAGATCAATAAGATCATTAATCATTTTTAAGAGTGTCCTTGCTTTGTTCGCACATGTAAAAAATTTTGAATTTATGAATAAAATGCTTCTTTTCCTCTTCTGGCTGATTTTGCTGCATGATTTAATTCTTCTTTTTTCTTTGTTGTACCTCTTTTGTTCTTTTTGGGATTGAGAACTTCTCGAAACATTTATTGTCTAAAGTGGCTAATACCCTAGGCCTTGTTAGTCATGTGATGAGTTGTTGTAGCTTTAATGAATTCAAATGGGGGAGAAATTGCTTCTTCTCACCTTAATGTTTGATTGGCCAAAGGCTCATAATTCATTTTCCTCATCATTTGATGAGCCTGCTCATTATAAATAGTTCAATCAAGAGGGGCTTTGGCCTCCATTCGAGGTGCATTCACTTCAAGCCTGTCATATCTTTTGGTCTCAAGAAGGAACTCCTTTAGATGTTTTGAACCGATATGCATAACTTCCAATTGGCTCTAGAGACTGTGAACTTCACTTCTTAATTCTGCTAGGGTGGGAAGGTTGTCCTTCAAACTGCTCTCCTCCCACCAACCAGGGAAGTGCAAAACTTGGGGTTGACTACTAGTCCGAACTGGCCCTACGGTGGGACGAGGAACATCGTCTATGCTTATAGCAACTGGGTTTTGAAAATATTTGACGGCGGTAGGCATGCTACTTTTTCTTTCAAGAGTGCAATAGGGACATGTCGGACTTTTTTATGGTCCGGTGTGTAGGTGACCTTTGGTGCCGAGAATTCTATCCCCATGACTTCCTCAATTTCAGGAATGACCTCCAGTTCATCTTCCTGAAAAGGTGGCTCTGGAATGGAAGAAAAATAGCAGGCTGCTTCTTAAGGTGGAGATGGAGCTTTTTCAGGGGTAGTGAATAATATGCTAGGGTGAAGGGGAGTCAAAGGGAGAATTTTTCCTTGTCTTTCCTCTTCTTTGAACATGTCCACCAATGTTCGCCCGATGTCCTCAATGTCTTCATGGGTCGAAGATTCTATCTTCCTTACAGACTTGCGTTCACCATCATTTGGCTTTTGGGATGACATCGAATCTGTAAAGTAATATTTAGCATCAGCATAGTGAGCTTCGGCTATGGGAAATGGTCTTTTGTCAGGATAGACTGGATGTTATCTCCCTTCTCGACTATACTTGAAGCACTGGTATAATATGGATGGAAGGGTCATGGAGCTACGACCAGCGGAGAAGGATGTTGTTGGAGGTGTCGTTGTCGATCACATGAAACTGAGAGTTGTCATTTAATTCACCAATCTTGAGACAAAGGCGGACAGTGCCAGTCAGCTTCTCTCCTGACTGGTTGAATCCCTGGACAGTAATATGAGTCGGAGTGAGATCTTTAGAACCAAATCCCAACTGAGTGAGGAGTCTCCTTGGGATGAGGTTGACTACTGACCCTCTATCCAACATAATTCGGTTGATGGGGTATGTATGTAATTCACAGGTCACAAAGAGAGTTCATCCTCTGAGAAGGTGATTGCCAAACATCCACTCAAGATCGATGCGTCCACCTCAATAGGTTCCACTTCAGCCTCATACACCTTTGGATCAGAAAGGGCCTGGATCAGAGTCAAACGATAGTCCCTTGAGTGCATGAGAGCATCATAGATGCTGAGAAGGGTTGGAAGTTTCCTTAAGTGCCCCATCACATCATATTTCACCTTTTCATCATCAGCCTTTTACGTTCTTGACTCTGCCATTGATTTGGGTTGAGGAGCAGGTTTAGCTGGAGAAGGTTTGCTTTGGCCTTCTGGTTGACTTGATTGCACAGCCAGCTTGGTTTGGGTGATGGAAGTTTGAGGTTGGGGCTTAAGAGGTGGCTGGGTATATGGGACTAGTGGCCTCGCATGGAATTGGAGGATGGGTGGATTGTCTAGGGTACTTGGGTGAGAAAGGAGCCCAGGGAGCTGTAGAATGGGTGGATTGCTTGAAGTATTCGGGTGACGGAGAAGTTATGAACCAGGAAACTTCAAGATGCAGGACTTCTAAGGTGGTGGCTGTAGCATTTTCCTCGATCTCAAGCTTATTTTCCCTGTGTTGGGCGATGCTCCTGAGATTTGTACCATATGGCAAACCTCTTGAAAATAGAAGCTCTGCCCCGTTGATTCTCTCAGTCTCTGTTCAAAGTTAGGCTCAGGGGGCCATTGGGATTTCTTTGGTTTTGACTTCTTGTGATTCTCTGAAGGAGATGGCTCTGCTTTGGCTCGAGCCATCAGGGCATCAGCAACTGTTAAGAATCGAACTTCCTGGGCCAGCGTCTTTTTCAACTACCTCCCGTGCGTCTTGCTCATATTGGTTCCTTCAAGTTCTTTGTCAAGGGTCTCGAAGTCTGGACATTTCAAGGTTGTACTTGCAGGGGACATTGAAGAGGAAGGATGAGAAGCAGAAGAAGAAGATGAAGAAGAAGAATGGTCAGTAGGCGAGGGACTTTTAAGGTCATTCCCCTCATCAGATCGATCTGGGTCGCTTTTTGTGTCATCACCAAAATTAGACGTGTACAGGGAGTCTTTTAAGTCTTTGCCCTGCTTAGACCAATGGGGAGTGCTTTTAACGTCTTCACCCTCATTGGATGTACTCTGAGTAGAAGATAGCTCGGGTACATCCTCTTGATGGGGTAAGGAAGTGAAGAAGATCGTGTCGAGGATGAAGTCTTGCAAAGTCGGCAATGGAGGAAGAGGCCTGAGAAATTCCCGCTTAATTAACGGTTACGCAGTCTTGTTTCTCTGGCAAGTAGCCCTTGGTGCTGGTCTTCTCCTGGTTTTCATTGGCAGTGGTTGATTTGTCTCGCTTGGTTTATGACCTACCCTAACTTGACGAACTTCTTCCCGACTTAAGGACTTGAGTCTACTTTGCCCGTGGTAAACACTCCATAGTTGGGAAGTTGAGGGTTCAACAATATCTGAATCATCATTACCCTGGTCTTGTGTTGGAAGGCCCTCTCGCACAGGTGGAGTTGTGACTTGGGAATCACTTTGTGGAATGCTACATGACTCTTGACATCCCTCATGGAAACTGGAGCACTCAACTAAGTAGTGGCCCCATATTTGATGGTATGGGCACCAATGGTTCTCAGTTCCATAAGCAAGGTGTCGGCGCTGCCTTGGCGGCTTTGGTGTGATCATAACAAACAAGGCAAAAAGGAGATCAAGCGCTTTAGCTTCAGCTTGGACTGTTACTGCGTGAGAGGCTTCTGTCGTCCCGAATTCCTTCTTTAGTTCTTCAAGCTTATCTGGCCCTTTTGAATCAGATCCTCGATAATGTCTTTCAATGTGTAGCAATCATCTGTACGGTGGTTAATCCTTCAACGGTAAGCACAGTAGTTCGCCTGGGTATCAAGTCCAGCTTGATCAGGCAACTTGGTCTCTGGGAGCTCGATCATGTTCTGTTCCAGTAACAATTGGAGTGGTGCAGGGACCCATTCCTTTTCAAAGGGATAGACCTTGTTTCTATGACTGGTCAAATAATCATCCCAATTAAGGTTTGTAGGTGGGGGTACCCAGTTGTATTACTATTGGTGGTTTCTTGTTTGAGACACTTTTGCTATGTTTAACCCTTTGAAGATGTCCAAAGTTTGGGAGGGAGCTTTCTTTGGATCGTTTACAGTGATGGCTGTGCTGATCACTCCTTTTGGTTGGTTGCCCAGGGTATTAGTCCGAGAGCTACCATTGCCCCGATTGCTTCCTGAGCTTACAAACTGTTGTCATGACCTGCCATGAAAGAATTTCTACACAGACCGACATGGAGATCATCTCTGACATGGAAGTCGGATTGGAGGCCTCAACATGTATAGCAATATCAAGTCGCATGTTCCGCACACAGGTTTGAACCACTTCCGTCTCAGGCATGGGAGTGGGATGACGAGAGGCCAAATTTTTCCACCATGATATAAATTGATCCACATGCTTATCGGGATCTTGGGTCAAAGTGAGAAGCTCGATGGTTTGAAACTCTCTCTACACCTCATAGAAACCCTGGTGGAATAGTTTCCCATTTTCCACCGAAGTATGTACTGAGTTTGGGGGGAGCCAAGCATACCACTGGAAAGCCGGGTCATCAAGGGTTTCAACAAATTGACGAAGAAGGAGTCTACCATCAGCCACCATCTCTCGACATGCTTCTTGGAAGTGGGTGATATGATGATTCGAGGAGGTGGTTCCATTGAATAGGGGAAACTTCCCTTTCTTGTAATCTGAGGGAAACGTCACCTGGTCAATGTATCAAGGGTACGACTTTTGATAAGGCGTTGCACCCTGTGTTCTTGGGATTTGTCTATTTTTAAGCTATGGGTCACCATAGCATCGATGTCTGCTTGTGAGGCGGGGTGAGGGACAAAATTGTTCTGTGAGGCAGAGGGAAGGGGCTACCTTGGCGGTGCATTATCTGAGTGATTGGAATCGACTTCATGATTAACTAATTGTCGTGCAGCATCTACGCGATCAATCTTCTCCATCATTGCATGCACCATGTCTTCAAATTTATTCATGCGCTCTTCTTGAGAGGCGCTAGGCACATTTATAACCATTACACTGATTGTTTCGATAGGGAAGTTAGTGTTAGTTGCAGTTGAGGGTTTTAGGGCTTGACGGGTTGCACGTGGTAGATCGGTCATCAAGGGATCAGCATCCCCTGACTGGACTCGCGTCTTGTACGTCGATCACATGAGGACCAGTTTTCGATGGTCTTGGGACTATGGCTATTGAGTGACAGGGTCCATGGATTTCTTCTTCAGGCTTTATCATCTGAAGAGGTTAGAAGGGGTCTAGGTGAAGAGGGTCATCGGAGCTAGTTGCCTCGACCCTCTAATTTGCTTCCATAGTAAGAATTTGCAGGCCCCAATCATGTTTGGCTTTGGGGTTTTGATGGACCTCACGCCAGAACTATGATCGAGACTGCGGCTGATCAGACCTTCTTACGCAAGAAAGAGTAGTTTCCATTAGGTGAAGCAACGAGTGTGGGCGAGAAATTGGGTCATCTTGGGCCAGGGAGGATGAAGGATTTGATCTCCCATCAGGTCTTTGCCTCGGGCTTTCTTATGGGCTTGAGAGACATGATCGAGATGACGGGGCTGGTTCAATATGATACTCTTGGGGAAGGTCTTCGAGTACAAAGGTTGGAGGTGCTTGCCCAAAGAAGGAGGAGCAAGCAAACGAAGAGTTGACTCAAGAGCATCCCTGAGTCGGGGGCGAGGGGCTGTCTATGAGGGCGATGCATGTACGTCCCTTGAAGAAGGATCACGAGTGACTTGGGGGTCAGCTCGGGCTCAAGCAAGTGGTCTTACCTTAGGAGGTCGAGAACTACGAGTAGGTGCCTATAAGAGAACAGGTGGAAGCCTACCCCTTATAGGGTGAGTAAGTGTATGCTGAGGAGGAGGACATGGGGGTCGTCTTCCTTGTACTCGGGTTGACGCAGTGATGGCGTTGCCCCGAGTGGTGGGATGCAAATGTACAACGTGTGCAGGACCTAAGTTTGGGAGGCCAGATCCTGGACGTTGACTAGAGGTAACATAAAAGTTACCCCGAGGTGTGGCTCTAGTGGATGACCACAAGCCTTATGGTTTGTGCGAGAGGTGGAGGCCCCAGGGTCTTCGCCTTGATGTGCCGAGCTAAGGGTAGAGACTCGTGGTGGTGTTCGTGTGTGGGGGGTACCCTTGGGGTGACCCATTGAGGCAATGGTAACTTACTTGGCTTTTACAGTAAGGGACTGGGCAGCCTTCCGACGTACTCGACAATACGATTGATAAGTGACTTGCCAATGATAGGGTGCATATTGTGACTGATAGCAGATGTGCTACCAATGAAAGGTGCCATGTTGGCGGTTCCCAAGAGCTAAGAGATGGGGAGTTAGGGACCTTTAAGTCCCTCTTCATGCCTATCCAAGTTAAGACCTGAGAGCTAGACACTGGGTCTTTGCTTAGAAGGAAAGTTGAGAACAAAGTTTGAGGAACTTGTTCGCGGGGACACTTGCGAATGCAGGGATGAGAAAATCCCCGATCCGGATAAAGGGGTTAAGAAATCCAGCAGCCATGTGGTATGTGAAAACAGAAAAACAAAGGAAAAATTAGCCAAACAAAACGACCGGACAAAGGGGTAGTAAGTCCCCAGTGGAGTCGCCAAGCTGGTTAGGTTTCTCTATCTCGTCCTCCGAATCTGCATGATAGGGCGGCATGCTTCTCGAGTTTGGGGGGAACCCGGGACTTTGAGATTGCTCTCTAGGAAACCTCGCTAAGGAGCGAGGGCCGGTAGACCAACCGATGAGCGAGGAATTTAAGGTGGGTTCGGGACTGACTCAAGCTGGCTCGCGTGGGTGCCCTCTTAGATCATGAAGAAAGCCCCCCAGTCATAGAGCTGGTTCAGAATCACCTCCCTTGGCTTGTACTCTCATATTTTTGCAATCACACACACATGGTTAATTTTACAAGACAAGTGGGCCAAAAGAGACCCCACCTTGTCTTTGAGCGAATGTACATGGACGTGCACATCCAAAAGAAGAGAGGGTAAGAGGATAAGTGAAAGAAGAAGAAAGCGGTAAATAAGAGGAATTTTGACTAGGTGGAAAGTCTAACACGACAGCTAGATCAGCAAGTGATTGATCCGGCATGATAGCAAGAGGGGCATGGTAACTAGACCAGCACATCAGAAATACTACTAGACGTTAGAACTATCATCGACCAGCCCGACACGATGGCTAGCCTATCGTTGCAGTAAGGCTGACTCGATAATAAAGACTGGCTTAGCGATAATACTGCTAGATGAAAAGACTATCATGACAATGTTTGTCTTTGCCTCCCTAGGTCAAATGAGGGAGAGAAGAAAGAAGAGAGAGAAAGAGAAACATGCACAATACTACGGATGTCGTCCATGTGAGAAGAAGACGAGATAAGAAATGAGGGAGAAAGGAAAAAGGGAAAGAGGAAAGAGAAGGAAAAGAATGAAGAAAATGAGAGAGAAGAGAGCAAGGGAACATGGGCGGTAATGAGAGAAAAGATAAGAAAGAACATGGACGGTGATGAGCTCCCACCGTTCATGACATAAGGATAATAAGAGAGAGAAAACATGGGCGGCAATGAGCCTCAGCCGCCCATGACAAAAGAATGGGAGAAGAGACAAAAAACATAATCAGCGATGTGCTTCTGTCATCCATGACAGAAGAATGAGAGAAGAGAAAGAATACATGGGGGCAATGTGCTTCAGCTGCCCACGAAAGAATACGAGGAGAGAGAGAAAACATGAGTGCCGATAAGCTTCCACCGTTCATGACAGACGATTAAGAAGAAAAAGAAAATATGGGCGGTGATGTGCTTCCACCGTCCAAGATAGACGATTAAGAAGAAAGAGAAAACATGGGCAGCGATGTGCTTCCGCCATCCATGACATAAGATTAAGAGGAAAGAGAAACATGGCCAACGATGTGCTTTCGTTGTCTATGATGGGGACTAAGAGGAGAGAGAAATATCGACGACAGTGTCTTTCCACCATCCATGGCAGAGACTAGGAGGAAAGAGAAAACATGAGCGACGGTGTGCTTCTATCGTCCATGACAAACAATTAAGAAGAGAGAGAAAACATGGACGGCGATGTGCTTCCGCCGTCCATGACAGAAGGGAAGATATGGAGACTTTGACAGAGGCCCGACCCACAACTCGGGTTAAGGCCCAGCTCGCTACTTGTGCTTCTAAAGCAAGAAGATATAATACTAAGTGATTGACTTCACCAGGCATGAACAGAGAAGGAGAGAGAATAGAGAGACAATAGGAAAGAGAAGAGAGAGAAAGGAAAGGTAAAAAAAGAAGGAAAGTGGATTAAGGAGATCTGAGAGGAAATATGAAAGAAAGATGGACGAGTGGACAGAGAAAGAGAGAGATGAGAGGAGGATAGAGAAGAGAGATGAGAGGAGGAGAGAGAATGAGAGAGATTAGAGGAGGAGAGAAAGAGAGAGAAAAGAGGAGAGAGAAAAATAAAAGAGTGAAGAGAGAGAAAAGAGGACGAGTTAAAGAGAGAGAAAAGAGGAGGAGATAAAGAGAGAGAAAAGAGGAGGAGAGAGAAAAGTGGTGGAGAGAGAAAAGTGGAGGAAAGAGAAAAGTATGGGAGAGAGAAAATTACCTTACCAAAGGGTATCGACCCTTTTCTTCTCTCCTCTCTCTCTCTCTCTCTCTCTCTCTCCAATAGGTACCCACAATTTGAACTTGAAAACTCTCAAATTTTATTAATGAGTATTGAATAATCAAGGGTCCTTTTACAATTGTGTTTAGCATGTACTTAAAGAATTGGGTGCAAACATGGGTGGATACTTAAAAACTACCTAAATTGATGATAATTAAAATTTAATTGAATTAAAAGAAGTTCTAAATTAGATGTAAAAGGACTATTTTACCCCTGCCCAATAATGTTTGAAATTTCAGAACAGTCCCTGCTGCTGCCCTAGAACTTGCGTGATCTTCCGTGGATGATACAGGGTTACTTTGATGCATGTTTGATCGAAAGGTGATTTTTTTCTTGTAGGGATCGGCATGACGATCGATTTGATACCAACTTCGAGCCATGGATCGTGGTTTTAAACCATTATCATGCAATTCGAAATTTTACAGAATCTTGTAAACTTCGGATCGATAGTGTGCTTGTTTCTTGATGTTTTTCCATGATTTCTTCACTGTGTTGTATTGAGCATACAGTCCTGTTCGCATGGCAAAAAAAGCAGTTCGATTTTGTGCCCGGACAAAGATTTTGTCGACTTGGATTTTGGGCTGGAATTTGGAAATCTGGCAGCCGAAATTTACAACAGCTTCGATGACTTCATGTGTGAAATCTAATTGTTCATCATATGCGATGTTCGGACCAGTGATAGCCTCGAACCGTACACACATAATGCAATTGGTTTCATGTCGATTGTGTACGCGAGTGTCGTAATTTGGCCGCTTGAGCGAGGCTTGGTGCAGCTGAACTTTTTGCAACTATCTTCAAGAATCATCAACTTCACTTTAGTTTTTATCCTTGCTTGGGTATCATCTTAGGGTGTACCATATATCGAAATGCTCGTCTTGTTGAGACGAATACGCTCACCAAATTTGAGAGCGATTAGACTCAGAATGAATGAGATACGAGCCATTGTTGTTGCTGTTCGGGACTGTGCACATCATCCTCCTTTAATGGAGATTGGTGTACGGAGGCCGCACGGGAATAGCACGCAGCCTACCCCTTTTTGGTCTTTTAGTCAAAACTTTGTCCTGGAATGTTCGATTAAGCCGAAACTTATAAGGGTTTTCAACTGTGTCAGATCCAATGGAAGTAGCCCCACAACTGTTTGATGCACCCAAAATATAGTTCAAGTTATTGGGTCCGTTTCAAGGTGCTAGAGGCTGATTCTTCCAAAATTGTTTCTTCGTCTGCGCTGCCTTAGACATCTCAGATTGAGAAGAAACTTGCCACATTGTCTTTTAGGGTGCTTCGGATGATTCTTACCCATTCTGGGGCAATTATGAGATCATTGGGAATTGCACTTTATGTTAAGGCTTTATTGACTGGCTTCCTCTTTATTCTGCATCAGGGACCAAAGTGTTGAAAAATGCCTTCAAACACAGGGCTTCAAGCTTTTCTATATGCTTCTTCATTTCAAAAATTTCTTCTTCCCTTACAATCTTCTTTTTCTCTTCTTCTTCATCTTTAATTAAAATTACTCCTTTCATTTTTGCTAATTGTTATATGGAAAAATAGGCTGCAATGTGTTTCGCTTCTTTTTTCGTATCCATATAGGATCCTGAAAATTCTTTTCCTGCGACTTCTTCCTCACACTCAATAGGAGGGCTATGGTCGGGTCCCCCCTTTTTAATTTTGTAAATTGGTTTTTCATTTTTTTTTCTTTTGTGAAAATTCGTTCTACTTGATTTTTAGAGTAGCAATTGTCATATTTCTTTATGTCTTTTCTACAAAAGAAAATGCAGTAGTTATTTTACTTTTTAATTCCCTTTTTTTGAAAAAAATTTCTCCCATTTTTTATGCCTTGTCATGACATAACACTCTAGGATTGCGGTCCCTTTTAAAAAAAAATACATTTATTTTTGCCTTCTCATGGCTTCATCATACCTTTTCGTGACATGAAAAACTAGGACAGAGATGTGCCATTTTTTTTCAAACACAATTTTTTTTTCTTGTTTGACAACTTCTCATTAGGCACCCTCATGCCTTTTCATGGCATCATCATGCCTTTCCATGGCATGAAAAACTAGGACTATGATATCCTCGTTTCCTTTTTCAAAAATCATTTTTCTTAGGCTTACACTATGTATGGATTTCCCATCTTGCCTTTCCATGGAACGACTTACCAGAATTGTAGTGTCTTGTTTTTCTTTTGTTTTCCAAAAATCTTCTTCATTTTTTCTATGCCTACATTGGCATGGATTACCATGAGGAGACTAACCATTTCCCCCTTTCATAATTCTTTTTTTAAATCACATTTTTGGAAACTTTTGCAAAAATACGACATCAAGAGCTCTCCAATTTTGTTTTCCCAATTTTTTTTTAAAAAAAATCTCCATCTTCTTTTTCCACAACATCACATTTAAGAAATTTTATTTTTCTTTTTCCTCAACATCACATTTAAAAAATAGCTTTTATTATTATTATTATTATCATGACCCGAACATTGTTTTCATTTTAATTTTCCACTACTCATAAACTCAGCTTTGAAAATTGTAATCAATAGTTGAAAAATATTTGGATGACTAGGGTGTGCCATAAGGCATAAAGCAGGAAATTAAATGAAGAGATTTAAATATCTATCACCTTTCCTTTGAGTTTTGTCTCTGACCTGATGCTTCTAAATTTCCACACCAACTACAATCTCTTTGGCAGCCTGTTATCTTCTTATCTCATTTTTTTGGCAACCTGGGTTCTCCAACACCTATCCTCAACTTGGGCCCTCCACGCTGGTGCCTAACTTTTTTCTTTTTTTCACAACCTAGGCTCTCCACACTAATGCCTATCTTTCTTTTTTTCACACCCTGGGCTCTTATACAATGTTGAAATTTTATGGACGCTCTGATACCATGTAAGAATTTTTGGATAAGGGCTGATACCATTGTTGGCATATTTTGAAATGATATGTGAGGGCTTCCTAAAAATATTTGGTTACTTTAAAGAAGAAGTATGCACTCTTTCTTTCTTGGAGCAATAAATACAAACACTCAAGGTTTTACACATATATCTCATTTCATAGGTTACGCACAAGTTACATACACTGGTTACGCACAAGTTATATCCACTAGTTACACACAACATGCATATGCTAGTTGCACATATCTCTTTACATGACGTCCATATATAGGCGTCTACAACAGTTATTCAACTACCCATGACTCACAAACCTAATTAGATAACTACCTACAAAGCCTACGTTATTACATAACTCCCCTACGTAATTTGATAACTCTAACTACTAATTATCCATAAAGAGAGAGATAACTACCCATGACTAATAACTACCCGATCATCCACTAAGAGAGAGAACTAAGAAAGACACCAACCCCACAACTTCTATTATTTAACATCATTTTTAACATTTTATGAAATTTTTGGTTTTCATAAAATTTCAACATGGTATCTGATACATGTGACGAATAGGACATGCTGAAATTTTAATGCCTATCCTAAAATTTCAACATGTGAGGATAGGCATTAAAAAACCTATCTCTGTTTTAAATTTTTACATGAAAGGATAGGCATTACCTAAATTTTTAGATTTTTTAAAATTTACATGTGAGGATAGCCAAGTGAGGACACACATGTGAGTAGTGGGTTGTCAGGACACTCACGACTCACAAACATTATTAGATAACTAGTTGCAAAGCCTACTTGATTAGATAACTCCCCTACGTGGTTAGATTACTCCAACTACCCATAGCCCTTAACGAGAGAGATAACTACCCATGACTGATAACTACCCTCACATCTACTAAGGGAGAGATAAGAAAGACACGAACCCCACAACTATTATTATTTTGCATCATTTTCAACACTCCCCCTTGAGCGAAATTTCATCTTTTTCTTTTAAATTTTATGTACATGACTTCATTTTCCTCCTTCAATGTAGAAATCAGGGCTTCAAGCTTTTTAATATGTTCCATAGTTTCATAATTTTTTTCTACCCTTGCAATCTTCATTTTCTCTTCTTCATCATCTTTAATTTCAATTACTTCTTTCATTTTTGCCAATTGGGATATGGAAAAATAGGTTGCACTGCATTCCCCTTGTTTTTTAGTATCCATATAGGATCCTAAAATTTCTTTTTTGCGACTTTTACCTTACAGATAAAAATAGGGCTATGGTCAGGTTCCCCCTTGAGAATTTTGTAAATCGGGTTTTCAATTGTTCGCTTTTGACTAAATTCATTCACCTTGATTTTTGGGGAAGCAATTGCCATATTTCTTGATGTCTTTTCTACAAAACAAATTATAGGAATTAGTTTTCCTTCTAATTCTATTTTTTCGAAATTTTTTTTCACCCATTGTTTTATTCCTTCTCATGACATAACACTCCGGGACTGCAGTCCTTTTTTTTAAAAAAAAGAAAAAACATTTTTTTTTTGCCTTCTCATGTCTTCATCATGCCTTTTCATGACATGACAAACCAAGATTGAGATATCTTATTTTTCTTAAACACAATTTTTTTTGTTGCCTTTTAAGCACCATCATGCCTTTTCATGGCATCATCATGCCCTTCCATGGCATGAAAAGCTAGGACTACGATGTCCTATTTTCCGTTTTGCAAAAATCATTTTTCTTGTGCCTACACTAGGATTGTAGTGTCTTGTCATTCCATGGCACAACATACCAGGATTGTAGTGTCTTGTTTTTCTATTCATTCCCAAAAATCATTTTCATTTTTTCCTATGCCTATATTGACATGGATGTCCCATGAGGAGACTACCCAGTTCCCCTTTCAGAATTCTTTTTTTAAATCTCATTTGCAGAAAAATTTTACAAAAATATGACATCAAGAGCTCTCCCATTTTGTTTCCCCTTTTTTTAAGAAAAATCTCCATCTTTTTTTTCCAAGAACATCACATCAAAATGTTTTTTTGTTTTTTTTTAAATCACAATTTTTTTTCTTTTTTCTATTTTTTGTTTTAAGATCAAAACATTGTTTTCATTTTAATTTTCCAATACTCATAAAATTCGCCTTCGAAAATTGTAATCAATAGTTGATAAATATTTGGACTACTAGGGTGTGCCATATGGATTAAAATAGTTAATTAAATAAGGAAATTTAATTTCATTACATGATGCCCATATATATCTCATTTCATAAGTTACACACAAATTATATCCACTAGTTGCACATATCTCATTACATGATGTCCATATATATGTGTCTACAACACTTATGCAACTACCCACGTCTCACAACGCACGACTCACAAACTTAATTAGATAACTACCTACAAAGCCTACGTGATTAGATAACTCCAACTACCCATTACCCATAAAGAGAGAGATAACTACCCATGACTGATAACTACCCTCACATCTACTAAGAGAGAGAGATAAGAAAGACATGAATCCCACAACTCTTATTATTTTGCATCATTTTCAACATGGAGGTCCCCACGATGAATTTTTGGATAAGGGTTGACACCATTGTTGGTATCTTTTGAAAAGATGCATAGGGGTATTCTAAAAATACTTGGTTACTTTAAAGAAGAAGTACGCACTCTTTCTTTCTTGGAGAGATAAACACAAACACTGAAGGTTTTTCACATAAATCTCATTTCGCATATTCATCCACAAGTTGCACACAAGTTATATCTACTGGTTGCACATATCTCATTACATGATGCCTTTACTTAGTCATCTACAGTAGTTACGCAACTACCCACGACTCACAAACTACTACTCATATACCTAATTAGATAACTACCTACATAGGTTACATTATTAGATAACTCCCCAGCGTGATTAGATAACTCCAACAACCCATTGCTCATAAAGAGAGACATAACTACCCATGACTGATTGTTGGAAGACATTTTTCATCATCATGGGTCCTCGGTCATTAAAACCTAACATACAGTGAAAATTTTGACAGTCTCAGAATGGCTCCAGAACAGGTCAAGATCTTCATGAGAACTTCAGAGAGTCTCTTGCCAAGTTTCATCGCATTCCAACATGCCTAAGTTAATACAGATAAAGAAACGATATTTTCGGTGCGTCAAATTGCTGTAGGAGCACCCCCAGTGGATCCATCATGGTTGAAAACCCCTAGGGGTCAAATTTCATCTTAAAAGCTCATTTTGGGAAGAAGTTATAGACGAAAGAGCGAAACAGGAGGAGCCGCATGCCGGCCACCCTGCAACTAAACTCCATTAAAGGGGCAGTCACAAACAGTGAATTTTGACGCTCATATCTCACCCGTATCAAGTCGGATCGCTCTCAAATTTTGTGAGCATGTTCGTCTTGACAAGATGAGTGTTTTGATATGTGGCACGGCCTGTGATGACGCTCGAGCGCGAAGAAAAGCTAGAGAGAATTTTCCGATCTGTGAAGAAGTTGTTCGAAAATCAGCAGCATCACACCTCGCTCGAGCAGCCAAATCATGTGGCTCGCGAATCCGAGTGATGCAAAATTAGTTCCATCTCGTGCGTAAGGTCTAGGGCTATCTCTTATCCGAAATTTTTACACGATGAACGGTCGGATTCCACATACAAAGCTGATAAAGTGACTGCAAATTTGGACGCTGGATTTCAAGATTCCGGCCAAAGCTCTAAAGTTGCAAAATCTTCGTGCGGACACGAAATTGAGCTGCGTTTGTTGCCACGCGATCGTGATGGCATGCTCAATGTGATACAGTGATGAAATCATAGAAAAAAATCAAGGAATGAGCACACTGTTGATATGAAGTTTCAGGATTCATCTAAATTTCAAGTCGCATGATCGTGGCCTAAAAGCACGATCCATGGCTCGAAGTTGGCATCAAATCAATCGCCATGTTAAGCCCTACAAAAAAACAATAATAGTTTGATCAAACAGGCATCAGAACCACCCCAGATCATCCTTGAAAAATCATGCACGTTCTAAGCAGCATAGGGACTAATTTGGAATTCCACAAATTGTTAAGAAGGGGCAAATCTGTCATTTTTGCACCCTATTTTCTAATTTCCTTTAATTCAATTAAATCTTAATTTCAGGAAATTAGGTTTAATTTTGATCCATCCACCCATGTTTGGGCACAACTCTATATATACTACGTACTACCATTATACGCAAGCTTGAACCCTTTGCCGAAAGAGAATTTAATAGAATTCCCTTTCTTTCTTATTGTTGGGTCACATTTGGAGAGAGAGAGGAAGGAGAGAGAAAATTTTGAATCGTTACCTTTAGGCTCAAGGTAAATCTTTCCCTCTTCTTTTCTTTTCTTTCCTTTTCCTCTTCCCTTTCTTTTTCTCTCTCTTCTTTTCTTTCTTCTTCTTTCTTCTTCCCTTGAGCTTCTCTTAGAGGCCATGCACGGTAGTGGTAGTGCCGTGCATTCCTCTTCCCTTCTTTCCTCTTCTTGTGGCTTCACAGGTTGTGCATGGCGATGGCAGCGCCATGTGCGAGTTGTCTTTTCTTCCTCTTCATTCGTCTCTGCCTCTCCACGAGAATCAAAGATGGTGATGCCTATTTCCGCCCGAAGGGGTATCACCCTATTGCACGCCTATCGCAGATGACGATGCTTGTCACCTCCCATGAAGGGTCTTGGCAGTACCTATCATCGTCTACTGGCTTCTCTCGCGCCCTCTGCCTATCATAGATGGTGATGTTGATTGCCTCCCGTAATGGGTCCTGACGATACCTATAACCGTCCGCAAACTTTGTTCGTGCACTCCATGCCTATTATAGTCTGCGACCTTTCTTCATGCGCTCAATACTTATCGTCATCCGCGAGACTTCTTCGTGTGCTCAGTGCCTATCGCCCTCTGCGAGCTTTCATTGTGCGCTCGGTGCCTATCGCCATCTGCAATCTTCCTTTGTGCGCTCAATGCCTATCTCCATGCACAGGCTTCTCTCTGCCTCCCACGACTATCACCGTGAGCTTCACAAGAAGCTATCGCCGCCCAAAGAGGGATGTGTTGCCTTCTCGCATTGCCCACGGTGATGCCAACGCTTCTTATAGTTCACTGTTTTCCCCCTTTTTCCATGAGAAACAGTGTCTAGTGTTGTCGGGACCTCCTCCCTTTGTCGTCTTGTGCCTTCTCCTCATTCTCTTCCCTTCTCACTTGGCTGAGGGTAGACTCGATTTAGTGTCACCATAGCGGTCTGCCTATCGAGCAGTATTGCAGTTGTGCTGGTCCTAAGTATTATGTCCGTCTTGCTGCCACACTAGATTAAGACAGTCATATCGACCTTGGTTTCGAGTAGTATTATCGTCACGTCGGCCTAGGTTACTATGCCTGTCTTGCTACCACTCCGAGTCAGCCATTACACTGGTCCAGCTATCATGCTAGTCTTGTCTCCTTGTTAAGTTCCCTCTTCTTTTCTCCTCTCATTCAAACCCTCTTCTTTTCATCACCTTAACATATCACCTTCTCAGAATATGAAGGTGCATTGCTCTAAGACAAGGGTGGGTTCGTTGGCCCACTTGTCTTGCAAATTAACCATAGTAGTGTTGTACAGAAAACAAGGAGATTACAGGTCAACGGAGGTGATTCTGAGCCAGCTGAAGCAACTGGGGGGCTTTCCATTGTGATCTAAGAGGGCGCCCATGCAAGTCAACCTTTGTAAGTCACGGATCTAGGTGAGGTTGGTCCCCACCTCACATCCAAAATTCCTCTCTCACTAGTTGGATAGTTGCCTTTGTTGGAGAGAGCGATCTCAGGTCTCTAGTCATCCTAACCCGAGACATGTGTCACCCGATCACCTAGATCCGATGAGGTGAGATCGAGGAACCTAACCAACTTGGAAACTCCACTGGGGACTTATTACCCCTTTGTTGGTTTACTCTTGTTTGATCAGTATCACCTTTTACTTTCTGTATCACATTTTATGATATCTTGGTTGTTCAACCTGTTCGTCTGAGTCAGGGACTTTCCTATCCCCACACTTGTGACTGTCCTAGGGAAGCAAACTTCTCAAGCTTCCTTCCCAGCACTCCCTTTGAGTTAGGACTCACAGTTCGGCTCTCAGGTTCTTTCTTGGGTTGGTGTAAGAAGGGACTTACAGATCCCTAACTCCCCTCTTCCTCGCCCTGGTGGACCCTTCACCAAGGCCCCTTGCAATGGTAGCACATTTACTACCACACACAGCATGCACTCTGCTACTGGCAAGTCTCTTATCCGTCATATTGTTGGGATAAGCCAGAAGGCCGCCCGGACTGCTTTCGCGAGAGGCAAGCAGGTTGCCATCGCTCCTGAGAGTCACCGTATGACAATCCCCCATACTCCTTCGCCACTCCGAACCTCTATACCTAGAGGCTCGACACACTGAGGTAAAGACCCTATGGCCTCCACCTCTCGCACACACCTAAGGCTGATGGTCTAACCACTTGAGCCACACCTCAGGGAAACTTTCTTACTGCCTGGAGCTCATGTCCAGGACTAGGCCTTCTCGGGCTGAACTTTGAATGTGTCGTACATTTGCATCGCACAGCTCGAGGCAGCACCAGTTTTGTGCCAGCTCGAGCACACGAGGGTCGATCGCTTTCTTCTCCCTCTCGCCACACACGGCTTCACCCTGTGAGAGACAGGCTCCTGCCGGGTCTCTCACAGACACAAGCTCGTGGGTCTCGGCCTCCTAAGGTCAAACCAGCTGACCGAGACCAGGTTGACCCCCAAGTCACCCTGACAGTTAACCCTAAAGGCGCACACGCATCGACCTTGCAGGTTCCTCTCGGATCCCAACTCAAGCAGAGTCATGAAACAGCTCCTACTTCTGCTCTTCCATCACCAAGTAAGCACCTCGAGACTTGGTACTCAATGGTTTCCCTAAGAGTACCATCTTGAGTCTGCCGCCTCAAGTCAAGCATGCACTCAAGCCCCACAAGGGAATTCGGGGTAATGGCCTAAAGTAAGACAGAGGTCCCCAGCCTCCAAGGTAGAAACCCAGGTTGCCTTCTGTCCTTGAATCCCACTTTCTGCTCCAATTAATAGACACAGCCTTCACATGCTCAAGAAAAGTGGGGCAGTCTAAATCTCAAGCCCAGTTCTTGGGTGGAGTCGACAACAGCCTCTAGATTAAGCAGAAGAGAGGCAGATAGAACCTGACCAGAGAGGCCTCTAAGGCAGTTGAGGTTCCCACCCTAGGCGACCTCCTGCCTCATAATCCCTTTTTCCCTCTTCAGATTTTAGAACCTGAGCAGTTCCAAGAATATTGCCCGGTGTTCACTGCCCAGAGGCCACGGTCCCAAGACCGTTAAGAGCCGGTCCTCACAAGGTCAGCATACAAGGCTCGAGTACAGTCGCATGCTGAGCCCCTGCAAACCGATTTTCCTCGTATGACGCGCCAATTGCCATAGTCCACTGCTCCACCTGGCTCTGACCTTTCAGAAGAAACGGTCAGTTTCATGGAGATCAACGAGCCAGATGATGCCCAAGAAGAGAGGATGAACAGGTTCAAGGTAATGATGCAGTCCATCCTCCAAAAGATGGAATGCCTAGAAGCCTCCAGATCCCCTTCTTCTCACCATGAGACCGATTCCCCGTTTGGTGAAGACATAGTTCCTAGACAAACTCCCCCACCGGTCTTCCAAGATAGCTCTGCTTCCCGCATGGTTTCTCAAGCTGATATATACACCATGGTGACCCACAGTCTCAAGAACAAGGTCCCGGGCATGCAAGAGGAACTGCTCTACCAAAAGCGATACCCTTCATATATCGATCAGGTGTTTTTGCCCCCAAACTATGAAAAAGGGAAGCTCCCCCTTTTCAACGATACTACGTCTCTTCACCAGCATTCTGCTCACTTTCAAGCAGCTTGTTGAGAGATGGAAACTGACGGACGACTCCTCCTTCGTCAGCTCGTCGAGACTCTTGAAGGGCCAGGCCTTCCAGTGGTATGCTCGGTTACCTCCAAACTATGTGCACACTTGGTAGGAAATGGCGTAGTTGTTTTACCAATGCTTCCATGAAGTCCAAAGGAATGTGGAAACCATCGATCTCCTCACCTTGACTCAAGACCCTAGTGAATCGGTTGACAAGTTCATAGACCGATGGAGAGAGTTGGCGACCTTTCATGCTACTTCCATGACTGAAAAAGAAGCAGTTCAAACTTGTATACGGAATATGCTGCCAGAGATCGCCTTGCATGTCGAGGCCTTCAATCCACCCTTCATGTCAGAGATCATCTCTAAAGTAATTCGTATAGAAGGCCTGTCAAAGCACCAAGAGGGATCTCGCCATCAACCCTCTGGCTCGATCTCCCGCACCAACCATCAAGGCAACCAACAAAAGTGGTGATCAGTGCAGCTGTCATTAAGAACGCCGCCCCTCAAACCTTGGACCTCTCCAAGGCACAAACGTCTCAGGCCCAGGGTAAGCAGCAGTCATATAACAAGATCCCGCCTCCTAAAAATACTAATCGAAGTGACTACTGCATCCAACACCAGAATAAGGTGTATCCTTGTGACAAGGAGTGGGTTATTGCACTGCTTCAACTACTACTGGAGCAAAACATGATTCAGCTGCTAGAGTTCAACACTGAAGAACAAGCTGGGCAGGAGACACATGAGAGGTACTGTGCCTATCACAAGAAATTAGGCCACCCCACTCAAGACTGTTATAAGCTCAAAGAAACTATCGAAGCCCCTATTAACAAGGGTTAGATACAGTTCGAAGAGTAACAGAAAGACTTCGGGGCAACTGAGGCTTCTCACATAGTGACAATTCAAGAGGGTGACTAGGCACTCGCGATCCTCTATGCACTATTCTCCATAATGCTCGAAGAAGGACTCATCGTGCCTAAGCCGACAAGGCAGCCCAAGTTCCTGCCCCCAGGAAATGAGAACCTCTGGTGTGCGTATCACCTGACACGAGGCCACGATCTAAGCGAATGCACTGGCTTCTATGAGCTCTTGGTAAATAAGATGCGGCAATGCCAGGAAGTTCATGGTAATCCAGAAGGACACCCTCCGGTCCCTCTTCCACCAATGAAAGAAGAACTCCCGACACATGCTCTGAGAAGCGTTGAGCTAGACCCTCTCCAGGCCCTCTTCAAGGTGATGCTCCAACAGGGTCTCATCACTCCCAATCCCGTCAAGCAGTCTAAGCGCCTTACGCAAGGTACAGAAAACCTCTGGTGCCCATATCACCAAGTATGAGGCCATGAGCTAAAAGAATGCTCTGAGTTCGAAGCCATAGTCGTTGAGAAGGTACAAAAAGGCCATGTTGTTTGTGCCGTCCTCCCAGAATGCTTCCAAGCCATCGCTCCCATTCAAGTTGAAATCACAGGTCCCCTATGAGTATACATTGAACCCTTCAGAGCCCTCGACTTCTCAGCCTTAGGATGTCTACCATGGATGAAGTAGACTCAAGTCCCTGAAGCGTGAGGCAATCCACCAAGCCAGGGTTACTCATCAGCCCAATGGGATGAACCAAACCCCTCCTCAGCAATCAGAAAGGAGATGAGCACCCAGGTCCGCTCGTCGAAGGAGTCGTCTTCCTCAGTCATCAATCGAGGAAGAATTTCTCAGGCCCCATCCTCGACTGCCAATGTTACAACACTTCATCCCAAGCGTAGCTCGCCTTATCTTGTCGTCCAAACAAATGGACGTCCTCGAGTCATCAATAGCTCAGAAGTCGTCCAATGCGAGTGACGACTTTAAAAGAACCTCCAATGGTCAGAGCCGGGGCAAGACCTAAAATATCCCTTGCACATGTCCAATTTCGGTAAAGACGTAAAAAGCTGCCCGAAATATTCTAACTCTTCTTCTCCTCCCTCCTCTTCTATCTCTTTCACATGTACAACATGATAATGCTCAGACTTCAGTACTCTAAATAGAGAGCTCGAAGTCACCAACATCAGCAGGTCGCAGCAGAAGCGCCTAAGAAAGATGCTGGCCCAGGCTGCTGGATTCTCGACAGTCACTGACGCCCCACTAGCCCAAGCCAAGACCAAGCCATCTTCAAGCTCCTATTCCCATGAGGCCTGTCACGTTCATGAAGCGTCACCTAGCTTGAGGCAAGTACTGAGTGACCCCAGTCATGAGGTCATGGACTCCCTGTTGGAAGTCACCCCTTTGATTTCTTGGTCTCGCCAAGGTTATCTCTCACACTGGGTCCCTCTTAGAAACAGAAATGTCAGGATCGTGTGTCTCTGCATTAGAGATCGACGAGAAGCATTCTAAATCCCCAGACGAAGAGTTGAGGGAGGCTTCAGGAGAGTGGGAAGAAGGTGGTCAGGCCACAGCTGATGAGCTCGAAGTGATAAACTTAGGGGATGAGGCTGACCTAAGGCCATCTTTCATCTCAGTAAAAATGTCCCAAAAGGAGAAGTAAAGTTATATTTCTGTCCACCAAGCAAACCAGAACATCTTCGCCTGGCATTATCATGAGATGCCTGGTCTAGACCCTCAAAGTCGTTGTCTATCGTCACGGTATTGATCCAACCATCAAACCCATGAAGCAGAAATCAAGAAGATTTAGATCTGACCTCGAGATGCTAATCGATGCTGAGGTGAACAAGCTCATGCAAGCTGGATTCATACGCAAAGTCAAATACCTAAGATGGTTGGCAAATGTTGTCCAAGTTAAGAAGAAAAATGGCCAAATCAGAGTCTGAATTGACTTCCATGACTTGAACACCGCCTGCCCCAAGGACGACTTGCCCTTACTGTTCACAGAGATGCTAGTTGATTCTACGACTCATTGCCAAATCTTCTCCTTCATGGATGGATATTCTGGTAATAATCAGATCAGGATGGCACAAGAAGATGAGGATTCCACTGCATTCTTGACCCCAAAAGGTGTCTTTTGCTACACTGTGATGCCTTTCGGGTTAAAGAATGCTGGTGCCACATACCAACGTGCCATGACAACCATCTTCAAGGATATGATCCACAAGGAGGTCGAGTGTTATGTGGATGACTTGGTGGTGAAATCTGAAACAAAAGACGTTCACATACAAGACCTTAAAAAGGCATTTGAATGGCTGTGATGTCACCAACTCAAGATGAACCCCTTGAAATGCGCCTTTGGTGTACGCTTGGGAAAATTCTTGGGGTTTATCGTGAGGTACCATGGCCTGGAGATCGAGCCAGTCAAAATCAAGACAATTCAAGACATGCCACCGCCTACAACTCTGCATGAATTGTGACCTCTCCAAGGACAACTTGCCTACATTCAAAGGTTCATCTCAAACCTTTCAAGATGATGTAAGCCCTTTTCACATCTCATGAAGAAGGACACTCCCTTCATATGGGATGAGGTGTGTCAGGCCGCACTCAATGACATCAAGCACTACTTGTCGAATCCTCCAGTACTCTCTATGTTAGTTTTAGGAAGGCCTCTCATCCTATACGTGATCGCTCTTGATGAGTCACTCGGGGCACTTCTAGCACATAACAATGATGGGGGGAAAGAGATAGCACTTTATTATCTCAGTCGCAGGATGTAGGAAGCCGAGAAGAATTACCCTCCCATCAAAAAGATGGGCCTAACCTTGATCTTTGCAGTACAGAATCTCTTCCATTACTTGCTCGGTCATGAGATAAGGTGGACTCGGTCAAGGTCCTTATGACCCAACCATGCTTGTCAGGACGCTTGGCCAAGTGGGCCTTATTGCTGATGGAGTTTGACATCACGTATGTAACACAAAAGGCAGTCAAAGATCAAGCCTTAGCAGACTTTCTCGCGGCTCACCCAGTCCCTTCGGAATCTCCCATGTCGAGTGATCTCCTGGATGAAGAAGTTTTCTATATGGTGCTAACTCGGACGTGAAAGATGTATTTCAACGTAGCATTCCAATCTAATAAAGGGGGTGCTAACTCACTGGCAAAGGCATTTTCTCATAATGAAGTTGAATATCAAGCCCTCATAATCGGATTGAAGATCACCCAGGAGCTAGACCTGGGGCAGCTAAACATCTTCAGCGACTCTGAGCTGATCATCTGGTAGTTTAAGGGGATTTATGACGTAAGGAAGGATACTCTCAAGCCTTATCATGACACGACCAAATCTTATATGGCCCAGTTCGATGATTTCTCCCTGAGTCATATCCATAGAAGGCTAAACTAACAGATCGATGAGCTCTCAAAGCTCGGGACCACCATTCATCTGTCTTCATCAGTGCCCACGATTGTCTAAGTAACAGAATGGAGACATGTCGACTTGAGAACCAAAGTTGAAGTTGCTGCAGATGATGAGAGAGATGACTTCTCTGAATGCCCGCCTTACCCATTCGGAGTGCTCCTTGTAGCCAAGGAGGTCATTAAGGCAGAGCAGGAAATGTTTAGAGGTAAAGATTCTAAGGCTAAGAAGCAAGAGCCAAAAATCTTCGACCTGATGTCTGCAGAGGTTGAACAAGTGGAAGACTGGAGGGAGTCTATCATGGACTTCATAAATCATGGAAGGCTGCCTCAGGATCAAGCGGAACCCAACGACACATGACGGACATCTACCAAGTACACCTTTCTCTATGGGGATGTTCTCTTTTGTTGATCATTACATGGAATTCTCCTTTGATGCGTCGATACACAAGAAGCAAGCAAAGTCCTCGAAGAAGTGCATTTGGGTATATGTGGGCTGCATCAGTCCGGCCCTATGCTCTACGAGTGCATACGTAGACTCGGTTATTATTAGCCTTCAATGGTGGCCGACACCCAAAACTAAGCTGAAAGATGCCAAGTGTGTCAAATTCACTCAAGCCTCATTCATCAGCCGCCGGAGCCCCTCCATTCTACAGTAACATCATGGCCCTTTTCTTAGTGGGGTGCATATTGTAGGACCCATCGACCCTCCTTTTGCCTTGGGTCATGCCTTCATTCTAGCAGCGATAGATTACTTTTTCAAGTGAGCTGAGGCAATCCCTCTCAAGCAGGTTCCAGAGACGACTGTGGCCAGCTTCGTGTGTCACCACATTCTATACCGGTTCGGGGTCCCAGACTGAATAATCTTTGATAATGACCCTTAGTTCAAAAGCCATCACATTGATTGCCTGATCAACCAGTTCGGTTTCGAGTGGAAATACTAAACTATGTACTACCCTCGAGCTAACAGTTTAGCTGAGGCATTCAACAAAACCCTGTGCGAGGTGCTTCGGAAGTCAGTTTCGAAGTCAAGGAAGAATTGGCATGTTCGAAGTCAAGGAAGAATTGGCATGAGAAGCTGACTGAAGCTCTATGGCCTTACCGCACCACCACTCTCAATGCTACAAACTCTACCCCTTATTCCCTAGTCTATGGAGGTGAGGCAGTTTTAACCCTTGAAGTTCAAATACCTTCACTCCATGTCGTTATACATCAGGGACTAACCAAAGAAGAGAGGGTCAAGCTCTGTTATCAGGAGTTGGATGCCCTTAACCAAAAGAGAACTAGAGGCCCAGCAAAACCTTGAGCTCAATCAGAGGAGAATGAAGAGAGCCATTGACAAGTCTGTCAAGGTCCGCTCATTCACCTGTGGAGATCTAGTCTTAGCAGTCAAGTGACTGATTGTCATGTATGGGCACCGCAAAAGAAAATTCAAACCCAAGTGGGAAGGTCCATTCATAGTAAAAAAGGTCACACCAAACGGGGCTATATATTGGTAAACTTGGATGGAGGAGAGGCAATGCCCCCTATCAATGGGCAATACTTAAAGAAGTATTATCCCTGATATATTCCTAAAATGTGATGCGTGCAATAAAAAGAAGGAAATGGAAAAGAAGAACATTAAGCTTGCTCAAAGAAGTTCATTTCTTTCAATGCATTAGAAAAGGTTACAAGCTACAATCAAAAGCCGATTATTAGGGAGGTTACAAAGCATTTGGATCTGAGGATAAGAAGACAGTTATAGTAAAAAAAGAAACGCCCTCATCATGAAGAAGAAACAAAACAACTTGCGAGTCAGCTTCAATTCATCTTCCGGGTGATCCCAAAGAGGATGGTTACAAGCCAAAAAGAAGAAGCCAACCATTTCCGAGTCAGCCTCAATTCATCTGAAGAGCCATGGCTAGCTTCCAAGGAAGTGGCCCATGATGGATTCCCCTCCTGCAAAATGACATGGACTTTGCTGTTGTGCTGAATGACTTGGCTTCCAACACCCCACAATGGTATGGCCTTCTCATTTTCCATCACTTTTGACCCCCATGAGACATCCTCGTCCATGGTCATCACCGTGTGTAACCCAACACCATGCGTAGCCATTACCATGCACAATTCAATGCCAAGTTTTATCATCACCGCGGGCCAGCCAACAACACGCGTGACCAATGTTGCGAGCGGCATATTGCCAAGCATGGCTATCGCCGCTTGTAGATTAACATCGCACGAAGGCGGTGCTGCATGCGACTTAATGTCGAGCATGCCCTTGAAGTGCCCCAGTTCCCACTGTCTCCAATTCTTGGAGGGCATTGACTCCCACGCCTCTTCGGTTTCCCCAACCATCGCTCCTCACCGATGGTCCACCTTCTCACGACCTTTTACCTCCCCTGCAACCCTTCGGGTTTCGCCAGAAACACTTCTTTGTCTGTTAGGAGTCCCTGTCTGACCTAGTTCTTTCCCCTTATCGACTGCTAGGAATATCGAAAGAACAACCAGAATCCCCAGAAATATCCCCTGTGACCCTACATGCTTCCCTTCTCCCTTTTTTCACACTTTTGCAGTTCCTCGCAATTCACCAGAATTTCACTGTGTTTTCGGTGAGCTCACTGCTGCTCTTCCTTCTTCCCTTCCGATAACCAGTGGATCGTCAGAGCCCCCTAACCCTTCTGCAACCTGCCAGCAACATCAAAACAACAGGAAAAGTACTCGAACTCCGGCAGAGCACCACTGTTAATTTTGCTAAGGCTTTGGGAAGCCCTGTTTCCTCCTCAGAAAGCCTTGGCACTCTTCGAAAGCACTCACCACGCATTTTGTCAAGGAACTATTGTCGGGTGCTTCATCAAGGAGATATCGCCGCGCGCTTCGTCAAGAATCTATCACCGCATGCTTTGTCAAGGAGTTAACGCCGCGCACCTCACCAAGTGGTTAACATCTTGTGCTTCACTCAGGGTCTAATGCCGCGTGTGCCATCCAAGACTTAGTGTCATGCGCATGCCATGGCACTCCCATCTGGACCATCGTCTGGCCTCGTCAGGAAGTTCATTCCCTTCATCACAGCCCGTCATCCTCAGGGAGTCGAGTCTCCAATAACGGCTCTAATCCCCATGGAGTCACATTCCCTACCCATCATAATGTCCGTGTTGAATGACTTTAAACTGCAAAGCCTTGGTCGGTGCTGCATGACTTTAAACAGCACAGCCATGGTCCGTGCTGTATGACGTTAACCTGCAAAGCCTTGGTCTGTGCTGCATGACTTTAAACTACATAGGCATGGACTGTGTTGCATGACCGTAAAATGTATAGCCTTGGTCCATGCTGCATGACTTACTGCACAGCCATGGTCCGTGCTGCATGACCTTAAACTGAATAGCCATGATCCGTATTGCATGACTTTAAACTGCACAGCCATGTTCCAAACTATATTACCCTAAATTGTAGCAGAGGTCTAGTTGTACGACTTTAAACTGCATGGTCCTCGTTACATGACTCTAAATTGCATGACCACGGTCCAGTTGTATGACCTTAAACCATAGTGCATTTCTTGGCAGCATGATGTTAAAAGGCTTAGTTGCACGACCGTAAAACTGCATGGTCCTAGTTGCATGATTTTAAAACTGCATAGCCATGGTCCAAGCTACAAGACCTTAAAACTGTAATGCACGGCGTGACAAATAGTTCGTACACATGACGTTAATTGTAAGATGCAGCACATCTTCGCTAGGTGTATTTCATCAACATCCCTAGTGGAGTTAGGTGTATGCAAAAAAAAGGGGGTAGCACTTAACCCTTCAATCCCCAGAGGGTTTGTTTCACACCAACATCCCCCAATAGGAGTCACATCTTATTGCAACCCACTATCCCTAGGGAGTTAGGGTCATTCTTAGCTTTTCAACCCCCAGTGGGGTTGCATATGTGCTCTAGCCTGTCATTCTCAGTAGAGTTACATGCACACCATTACTCATCATCCCCAGGGAGTCACACTTACCCTCCAAATCCCCAGTGAAGTCCGCTTTCGCTTGCCACCATCTTTATTTAAATCTCTTTACTTGTGTATAGCCTTAACTATCTTTATCCCAAGGGAGTTAGATTGCAATCCACAAACCTATCCCCCATGCAGCTTCACCTACATTGCGACCCACACATTGACCTGTACTGCATGACCATAAACTGCAAAGCCGTGGTCCAGGTACACAATCCTAAACTACATGGTCCAAACCACATGACCTTAAACTGTAGCAAAGGTCTAGTTGCACGACCTTAAACTGCATGGTCCTGGTGGCATGACTTTAGACTGTATAACCACGGTCCAAGCTATATGACCTTAAACCATAGTACACGTCCTGACCGCATGACGATAAACTACTTTACCCAAATTTAGGAGGTATGACCATAAAGAGGCCCCCACACACGTGCACACACCCTTTACGTGCATTTTCACACACGCCTTCCCCAACCGACCCCATTTGTGTGTACACACCACCTTCATTGCTTCTCTAGTGAGTCTACTCACTTTATTACCATCATCCATCATTCCCCAGTGAGTCTCACCCATGCTCACAAAATGGCAAACCATCTCGTCATCCATACATCATCCATCTTTCATTGGTAGCCCCGTGCCATCTCCCCAAAGTGAGTCAAAACCACCACCATATTCACTCCATGACCTCTACAGACTGCCATTCATCACCACTATGGTCCAGCTGTATGATCTTAAACTATAGTACACGTCCTGACTGCATGACATTAAAAGGTTTTGGCCTAAG
Source organism: Amborella trichopoda (assembly GCF_000471905.2). Next base: position 956,471 of record NW_006497091.1, read on the forward strand.
TCTCGAAGGCATGACCCTAAACATGCCTTCACAAATAAAAACGGGCATGGTGTACACCTAGAGAAGGGAACACCATGAATAAAAATGATGGACGGGCATTGTCACGAAACCATGAGTAAAAACGTTTCGTGAAAAACAAAAACCCAAGCACGGTGAAAACCCCAAAAGGGCACCATGAGCATAAACGGATGAAAAGGGTGGACATGGCTACAAGGTCATGAGTAAAAGATCTCAAATATAAAGGAAGTTGGTGAATACCGTCTTTACGGCGCCTCTTCCCCTGTTCAAGTGAAAACCTGCGAAGGGCGCTTGGACCAACAAAATAGGTAGACACAACATCACAGCCTCAGTCGGCACTCAATTGCCAAAACAAGCATAATTCTAACTAATGAGGTCTCCCCAAAATCCCCAACTGCCAATATCCAATTACAACGCAAAATGGCTGACCAGGGAGTGAGAGCCTCATAAGATCTCCCACACTTCACTTCTAAAAATAACAAGAGTCCTTGAGGGTGAGGACGACGACTGAAAGATCCCTCCAAAATGTTAAAGATCCCCACAAAGGTAAGAAACTGACAAAGCTAGTGCCCAACCTACCGAAGACTTTAGGGTTTTTCATCACCTTGAGATCGCCTCACCATAAACCTTCCTTAGCCGATAGGCTCAAATCTTTGGACAGGCTCATAAAAATCCCCTGACTGGACCAGGCAGGATGGGGCCCACAAGGATGCCTCGCCACAATTCCCCTTTGCCGACATGCCAAGATCTTTGGGATAGGCCAAAAGTCCCCTGGATGGACCCCGCTATAATGGACCTACAGAGATACCCTGATCATTAAAAGCAAACCTGGTGTATTATCAAACAATGCCGACTAAAGGCTCATAACACTTGGCCACCAGATAGATCGGATTCTGACTAATGAGGTCCCTACAAAATCCTCAAGCTGTCAGAATCGTAAATAGTCCCTTGAGGGTGAGGACTTCGATAAATCCCTCAAAAGTATCTTCTCCCCCTAAAACCTCCACAGATGGACTAGTACATTGCGTCCAAACGTCTAAGCATCCTAGTTACAAGATTGTGTGGATCTCCTTGGCACGTAGTCCTGTGGCTAGCCAGGGGAAATTTCTTGAATGATTGTACTTCTTGCCTCTTTCAAAGCACAAAATTTGACACAGCATGCAGTTGGAAGATATTTTTCATCATCATGGGTCCCCGGTTAATAAAGCCTAACATACAGTGGAAATTTCGATAGTCTCAAAATGGTCCGAAAACTGATTTCGACATGAGGGCCTCTTGCCAAGTTTTGCTACATTTCGACATCTTTAAGGTAGTGCAAATAAAGAAATGATTTCGACAAAATCAGCCTCTTGCACCCTAAAGTAGACCCTATAACTAGAATTATATTTTTAGTGTGTCAAAATGCTGTGGGAGCACCCCCATTGGATCCGTCACAATTGGAAATCTCTAAGGGTCAAATTTCAGCTCAAAAGGATATTCCAAGAAGAAGTTATAGGCAAAAAGTGAAACACTAAGAGCCGCACGTTATTCTCGTGTGGCTACCCTGCAACTAAACTCCATTAAAGGGATAGGCACGAACATTGACTTTTGACGCTCATATCTCACCCGTCTCAAGTCGAATCGCACTCAAATTTCTTGAGCATGTTCGTCTCAACAAGACAAGCGTTTCGATATGTGGTACGCCCCATGAGGACACCTGAACGTGACGAAAAGCTAGAGAGAAGTTGTTGATTAGTGAAGAAAGTTGTAGGAAAATCAGTGGTGTCTAACATCGCTCAAGTCATCAAATCACACCGCTCGCAAACCCGATGATGTGAAACCAGATCCATCATGTGCGTACGGTCTAGGGCTATCTCTAGTCTGAACCCTGTACATGATGAACGGTCGGATTACTCACACAAAGGTAATGAAGTGACTGTAAATTCCAACGTCAGATGTCCAGATTCCAGCCAAAACTCCAAAGATACAAAATCTTCGTCCAAACACGAAATTGAGCTACGTTTGTTGCCACGCGATCGTGATGGCATCCTTAGTGTGATCCAACAAAGAAGTCACAGAAGAGCATGAAGGAACGAGCACACTATCGATCCAAAGTTTCAAGATTCATCCAAATTTCAAGTCACATGATTGTGACTTAAAAGCATGATCCATGTCTCGAAGTTGGTATCAAATCGATTGCCATGCCGAGCTCAAGAAGAAAACAATCACCTTTCGATCAAACGTGCATCAGAATAGCTCTGAATCATCCATGAAAAATTGCACACGTTCTAGAGCAGCACATGGACTATTTTAGAATTCCACAAATTATAAGGGGCAAATCTGTTTTTTGTACCCTATTTTCTAATTTCTTTTAATTCATTTAAATCTTAATTTTTCAGCAATTAGGTTTAATTTTGATCAATCCACCCATGTTTGGGTATATACCACGTACTACCACTGTACATAAGAGGCTTTAACCCGTCGTTAAAAGAGAATTTTTACTTAATAGAATTCCCTTTCTTTCTTATTGTTGGGTCACATTTGGAGAGAAAGAGAGGAAGGAGAGAGAAACTTTTGGATCGATACCCCTAGGCTCAAGGTAAATCTTTCTCTCTCTTCTTTTCTCTTCTTTCCTTTTCCTCTTCCCTTTCTACTTCTCTCTCTTCTTTTCTTTCTTCTTCTTCTTCGTTTGAGATTCTCTTAGAGGCCATGCACGGCAGTGGCAGTGTCATACATGCCTCTTCCCTTCTTTCCCCCTCATGTGGATTCACAGGTCGTGCATGGCGAAGACAGCACCATGTGTGAGTTGTCTTATCTTCCTCTTCATTTGTCTCTGCCTCTGTGCAAGAAGCATAAATGGTGATGGTTATTGCCGCCCGCAGGGGTCTCACCCTATTGCGCGCCTATCACAAACAAATATGCCCATCGCCGCCCGTGACGGGTCACGACAATACCTATCGTCATCCACTAACTTCTCTCGTGCGCTCTACCTATCATAGACGCCTATCAACGCCCATAATGGGTCCTGGCGATACCTATCGCCATTCGCAAGCTTTCTTCATGCGCTCGGTGTCTATTGCTGTCCGTGAACTTTCTTCGTGCGCTCAGTGCCAATCGATGTCCTCAAGCTTTCTTCGTATGCTTGGTGCTTATCGCCATCCGCAAACTTGGTTCCTGTCACCATCCACATACTTCCTTCATGTGCTCGGTACCTATCGTCATGCAAAGGCATCTCCCTGTGTCCCACGACTATGGCCATACGCTTCACAAGAAGCTATCACCACCCGCATAGGGACATGCTACCTTCTCGTGTTGCCCATGACAACACCAAATGCCGCCGGTAGTTCACTGTTTCCCCCTTTTACAGTGAGCAACAGTGTCTAGCACCGTTGGGACCTCCTCCCTTTGTCGTCTCGTGCCTTCTCCTCATTCTCTTCCCTTCTCACTTGGCCGAGGTAGACTCAGTCTAATGTCGTCATAACGGTTTGACTGTCTAGCTGTATTGCTTCTTGAGTACTATGTCCATCTTGCTGCCACACGAGATTAGGACAGTCATATCGACCTTGGTTTCAAGTAGTATTGCCATTGTGCCGGTCTAGGTTACCGTTCCCATCTTGCTACCACTCTGAATTGGTCATTGCACTGGTCAAGCTATCATGCTAGTTTCATCTCCTTGTCGAGTCCCCTCTTCTTTTCTCCTCTCATTCAAACCCTCTTCGTTTCATCACCCTAAATTATCACCTTCTCAATCATATGAAGGTGTATTGCCATAAGACAAGGGTGGGTCCATTGGCCCACTTATCTTGCAAATTAACCATAATAGTGTTGTGCAAAAAACAAGGAGATTGTAGGTCATAGGAAGCAATTCTGAACCAGCTAAAATAATTGGGAGGCTTTCCGTCGTGATCTAAGAGGGCGCCCACATGAGTTAGCCAGAGTAAGTCATAGACCCAGGTGAGGTTGTTCCCCAACCTCACATCCAAAATTCCTCTCTCACTAGTTGAACACTTACCCTTGTTCTGTGAAAAAGGTTCCCGAGAGGCGATCTCAGTTCTCGGATCTTTTGAACCGGAGACATGTGTCATCCAATCACCTAGATCCGGGGATGCGAGATCGAGGCACTTAACCACTGATAACTACCGTCACATCTATTAAGAGAAAGATATAGGAAAGACACAAACCCCACCACTCCTAAAATTTCAATATATCCAATCTTCACATGTTTCTCCTAAAAGTTTTAGTTTCCATGAAATTTCAACATGGTATCAAAGCCCAGGTTCTGAAAACAATGATGACAGGCTTTGGCGTGGAGAGCCCAAGTTGAGCATGGGCATTGGACAGTAAATTGCCAAAAAATAAATAGAGATAACGAGATCACAGGTTGAAAAAAAGAGAGTCGTTGGTGTGGAAATTTTAAGACCAGCAGTTTCGAGACCAAATTCAAGGGAAAGGTGATAGAAATTTAAATATCTTTAGTTAGTTGCCTCAATCTCGCCCTCCGAATCTGGATGATCAGGTGACATCCATCTCGGGTTTCTGGGGAGGCCAGGGACTTTTGAGATCGCTCTCTCAGGAACCTCGTTCGAGAATAAGGGCAGCTATTACCAATCGATAAGAGAGGAATTTAAGGTAGGTTCGGGACTTACTCGGTCTGGCTTGCGTGGGTGCCCTCTTAGATCACGAAGAAAGTCCCCCCAGTTATAAAATTGGTTTGGAATCACCTCCCTTAGCTTGTATTATCCTGTTTTCTGCAATCACACACATATGACAAATATTATAGGACAAGTGGGTCAACAGACCTCACCTTGCCTCTTTGGTGAAAGTACACAAGCATGCACATTCAAAAGAAGAAGAGAAGAATGAGATAAAACAGATGGGGGAGAGTAGAATTTTACCAAGCGGGGAGATCAATACTGTGACTAAGCTGATCAGTAATTCTCCTGACGTGGTAGTAAAAAGGGCTCGGTACTAGACTGTCTCTATAGGATTATTACTTGACATCAATGCTGGTACTGACAAGCTAGACATGATGGTTTGTCTCTCTTGGAAATAAAGCGGGCATAATAATTCTTGCACAACAACATTACAGTTAGACGACATGACTACCACGATAGGCTAATATCAACCCCTCTTTAATCAAATGAAAGCATAACAGATATCATGAAGAAAAAAACATAAGAAGAGTAAGATAAGAGAAGAAGAGAAAAGAAAGGAGTGGGAAGAGATAGAAAGAAAAAGAAGAATATGAGGGAAGAGAGAAAAACATAGACAGTGTTAGGCGCCTCTGGCAGTATTAGGTAAAGACTAAGGAAGAGGAAGAGGACTCAGTCGGCACTGAGCGTCGTCGGTTGAGTTAGACAAAGAAGAGAGAGAAGATGCAGTCGGTGCTAGGCTTCACCAACTGTGTTAGATAAAGGGCAGACAGGATGCAATCGGTGCTGAGTTTCACCAATTGTGTTAGACGAGAAGAGAGAGAAGATGCAGTCGGTGCTAGGCTTTGCCGACTGTGCTAGACGAGAAAGAGATAGGAGATGCAGTTGACACTGAGTTTCGCTGACTGTGTTCAATAGAGAGGAGAGACAATATACAGTCGGCACTAGGCTTCATTGACTGTGTTAAAGAAGAAGAGAGAGAAGATGTAATCGATGCTAGGCTTCGTTGACTGTGTTAAATGAAGGGCATAGAGGGTGCAGATGGTGTTGAGTTTCACCAACTGTGTTAGACTAGAAGAGCGAGAAGATACAGTTGGCGCTGGGCTTCACCGACTATGTTAAACGAGAAAGAGAGAGGAGATGCAGCCGGCATTAGGCTTCGCCTATTATGTTAGACAGAGAGGAGAGGATGCAGTCGTTGTTAGGCTTCACTGACTGTGTTAGACGAAGAAGAGAGGGAGAGATGAGAAGGAGAGAGAGAGATAAAGATGAGAAGAAAGGAGAGAAAGAGAGATAGAGATGAGAAGTAGAGAGAGTAAGAGAGATATGGATGAGAAGAAGAGAGAGGAATAGAGATAGGGATGAGAAGAAGAGAGAGGAGAGATAGAGATGTGAAAAAGAGAGAGAAAGAGAGATAGGGATGAGAAAAAGAGAGAGAAGGAGAGATAAAGATGAGAAGAAGAGAGAGAAAGAGAGATAGGGATGAGAAGAAGAGAGAGAAGCAGAGATAGAGATGAGGAGAGAAAGAGAGGACAATAGAGAAAGGATGAAGAGGAGAGAGAAAGAGGGGAAGAGAGAAAAAATTACCTTATCGAAGTGTATCAACCGTTTTCTTCTCTCTCCATGATGCACTCATGAGCTTAAGTAAAAAATGAAGTCTTTTGAATCTTTAAGAATGCACCCAATGGTGTTTTACAATTTGGCTTTGTTTGCTTCTATAGAATTGGGAATAAACATGGGTGGACGCTCAAAAACTACCTAAAATTGAAGATAATTACGATTTAATTGGATTAAAATAAATTCTAAAAAAGGGTGCAAAAGGACTGTTTTTCTCTTGCCTAACAATGTGTGGAATTTCAAAACAGTCCCTGCTGCTGCCTGAGAACTTGTGTGATCTTCGATGACTAATCCGGATTGTTTTGATGCCTTTTTTATTGAAATATGATTGTTTTCTTGTGGGGTTAGGTATGGCGATCAATTTGATACCAACGTTTTAAGCCATGATCATGAAACTTGAAATTTGCTTGAATCATGAAAACTTTGGATCGATTTTGTGTTATTTCCTTGATGTTTCTTCTGATTTCTTCGCTGAATCACACTGAGAATGCCATCACGGTCATGTTGCAACAAGCACAGCTCGATTTCATGTCCAAACAAAGATTTGGTCATTCTTAAATTTTTGGACAGAATCTTGAAATCTGACTGTCGGAATTTACAACAGCTTCGATGCCTCTGTGTGTGAAATCCAACTGTTCATCGTGTGCGACGTTCAGAGCAGAGATGGCCACGGACCTTATGCACATAATGCAATTGGTTTCGTGTCGCTCAGGTATGCGAGCGTCGCGATTTGGCTGTCGGAGTGGGGCATGCTGCTGCTGAATGTTTTGCTACTTTCTTCACGGACTAACAACTTCAATCTAGTTTTTATCCCTGTTCGTGCATCATCACAGGGCGTACCACATATCGAAACGCTCGTCTTGGGGACACGAAAAAGCTCACAAACTATTAGTGCGATCCAACTCGGATCGAGTGAGATATAGGCCCCAAAATTCGCTAGTTGTGACTATAAAAACAACCACCTTTAATGATATTTTAGTGCAAGGTGGCCACACGGGAATAGTGTGCAGCCCACCCCTTTTCGGTCTTTTTCCCGTAACTTTGTCTTGAAGTGCCCGATTAAGATGAAACTTGACTTATAGCGGTTTTTCGTTCGTGCTGGATTCAGTGACGGTGGTCCCATAGTAATTTGACGTACCAAAAATATAGTTCTAGTTACGGGGTCCATTTCAAGGTACTAGAGGCAAATTTTTCAGAAATTTTTTATTTGTGTTCATTGCCTTAGACATGTTTGATGGTGATGAAACTTGGCTAATGGCCTTTTAGATTACTGATGAAGATCTTGGACAATTCTTGCGCCATTTTGAGACTGTCGCAATTTCCACCGTTTTGTAGGCTTTATTGACCTGCTTCCTCTTTGTTCCGCATTAGGGACGAAGGTGCTAAAAATATGTTCAAACAGCTTGTCCTGCCAAATGTTGTACTTCGAAAGAAGCGAGAAGGATAGCATTCAAAATTTTCCTTCATCTTTTACTTTTTTTCTTCCTAGCCATAAGACCACGTGAAAGCCGAGGAGTTTCACGTAATGGTGCAACCAAGATGCTCAGACCTAAGGATGCATTATTGGCAGGTCCCTCCGTGGGGACTTTTGGGGGAGAAGAGACTCTTTGAGGGATCTTATCGAAGTCCTCACCCTCCTGTGAACTATTTGTGATTCTGAAGGTGAAGATTTTGTATGGACCTCGTCAATCAGAATCAGGGTCGTCTGACAATTGAGTGTCATGTTGAAGGGCATTGCTCCCATTTGATCTGGGTTTGTGTATATCCTCTGGTGTTGAGCCATGTTTCGAAATGGTATGCTTAAAGGCCTTGCTTCGACGCCGTTTGCTTCGTGCATCAATCATTCCATGGCGAGTAGGGTACCTCAGTTTATCGAGGTGATCGGCTCTGGGTACAACCACCCCTACCCACTACTTTGAAGCTATGACAATCATCTGATTGCCACTCCAAAGTCATGACTGACCAGTTATTCCTTAGTGAGTAGGGTACCTCAATTTATCGAGGTGACTAGCTCTGGGTACAACCACCCCTACCAACTGCTTTGCAGCTACAACAATCATCTGATTGCCGCTCCAAAGTCATGGTTGACTTAGCCTCCTTGGGGCATCTTCAACATCTTGGAAATATGTTGGTGACCTTGTGAGAATGATGCTCTTGATCATGAGACTTGTCTTGCCTTCTTGGTAAATCTTCTGTCCTTCAAGTCCTTTTTGGTGAATGGACTCAAGCTGTTGGAATCTATTCCTTGAAGCTCCTATTTTTAGGTCCTAGTATGTGTCACCAGGGATTTTTTCTTTTTGAGTGCTGGCTGAAGCCACCTGTTGAGGCAAGTGCTGCATCAACTTGTTTACTGGTCCACACATCCTTTGTGAATTTTCACTTTAACTTGGGAAGCGGTACCGTAGCGACGGTTTAAACCAACTCTCTTTTATTTGGGGCTCTTTCTCCCACGACCTTTTGGCCATGTCCACTCTTTTCATCCATTTTTACTCATGATGCCCTTTCGGGTTTTCACCGTGGCTGGTTTTTATTCTTGAAACTCTTTACTCATGGTTTCGTGACCATGCTCATCCATCATTTTTACTCATGGCGTTCCCTTATTAAGGTATACACCATGGCCGTTATTTTATCATTTTTTTTGTGAATTCATGTTTCAGGCCATGCCCTTGGGACCTGTGCAAAGCCTTTTAACGTCATGCGGCCAGGACGTGCAGTACAGTTTAAGGTCATATAGCTGGAGCACAATTGTAGACACCCCATTTTAAAACTAGCAAATTCTACGATTTTTTAACACTTAGGACCACATTATCCTAGTAAACTCAAAATCCATAGTTCACACAACCTATTTTGTGACCCAAAACCAGTCTGCCTGCCCGGGACCCTGAAAAACCCTGTTTTAACCAAGATTTTTGTAAACACCCTATTTTATCAAAACAATCATTAAAAATAGTAAATAAATACATTTTGATCCAATGTTTATCTGAGAGCTTCATAAGAGGCTAAGGAAAATCCCCAAGGATAAAAAAGGAACTTTGGACAAGTTTTGAGTTGACGCCGAGCTTAGACTGGGTGACACTGACAGTGTCACCCAAGTCATTCAATAAATGTCTTTTTTTACCAAAAAAATCATTAAAAATAGTAAAAAAATATGTTTTGACCCAAATGTTTTTTGGTAGCTTCACAAGAGGATGGGAAATGCACTCAAAGTTAAAACAAAGTAAACTTTGACCAAGTTTGACTTAGGCCACATGGGAAGATTGCCCAGCCTAGACTGGGCGACACGGCCCTTGTCACCCAGACCATTTTGCCCCGAAGCAAAGTTTTATGTTTTTTAATGTTCTTTTTTTTCCTATTTGGGTGACACTGGGCATGTCGCTCTGGCGACACAGCCCGATCGCCCAAATCCGTGACCCTCAAAAGGTGGACATTTTGACCAGGGATTTGTTCTATTGCATGAGTTTATTCTGCCTAACAAATTTATCCCCCATTTGAGGATCTTTTGGGGACCATTTAGAGGGGATGAAGAAAGAAACAATAGAGACTTTAGAGATAGAAACCCTAAGAGAAAAAAAAAACCTGCGAGACAGGAGAGAGAGAAAAACCCTGGGAGATAGAGAGACATAGAGATCAAAAACCCTACAGAGAAAAAGAGATAGACAGAAATAGAGATCGTGCAGAGAAAGAAAAAGATAGAATAGATACAAATGAAAAACCTGAAGGAGCTATATGAGAGAAAACCCTGGAAATTACGCTAGGAAGCCTTAGACCTTTGAGTGAAACCCTAGATCTACCCTTAGGACACAGACCAGATCTACCCTTAGGACAGAAAATCCCAAATCAAGCTTTCTCACCAAAGATATTTTCTGATAAACATCCGACTCAGAGAGACAAAAGTGGACCGGTTGTGATACGGGCCAGCCCTAGAAGGCTCGGGAGTCCCGGGCCATCTGGCCTGTTCGGTATCATTTCTTTCACTTTCTTATTATTTTATTCTTTTAATTTTATTTTGATCTGTTTTGTTAATTTTATTTAAAATCGCATTTTGGACGCTCTGGATCATGCTGGCCCTGCCACAGATTTGAGAACATATCTGCTCGTTTTTTAGCAGATCTAGCCTAAGATCTGAATTTGATTTGTCCCACATTCTTTACCATCTTTTTTCTTGAATTTTAATTTATTTAAAGTTGTTAAGATCGAGATATATTCATTAGAAGATTTGTCTGATTTTCATCATAAACAGTTTGGCACCCATCGTGGGGTAAATCGAGCGTGATCCGAGCATCAAAATTTCGCAAATCTCATAATCTTTTGAAATTTTTCAAGAATGTTCTAGGTACCATTTTGTGACTATTTCCAATTTTTCAGGACAAAAAAAAATATTTAAAAATATAAAACAAATATTGTTATGTTAGATCTGCAATCTCCTCCTATAGCTTTATTTTAATTTATTTTCTTCAAAATAAAATTTATTTGTTGTTTCTCCAAGTGTATATTAAGCTTATTTTATATATATATACAAGAAAAATATAAGAAATAAAATAAAAAATAATTTTGTAGGCGACACTAGGCGTGCCGCTCAGGTTACGTAGGGTGAGCCGCCCAAGCTATATGGGTCTTGCTGCCTAGGTCCAGGGCGACACGCCCTCTATTGCCCCCCACCGCCCATGTCAGATGTTTTTTAAATTTTTTATACTGAGTCTTGGGTCTCTTTTGTGACTGTTCACAAAATTTCAAAGCAAAATAAAATTTTTAAAAATACTAAAAAAATATTTTGCTTGATACAGGTATGTTTAATCAGTTGTTCTTCTGTTTCACTTTGTTTTAATTTTATTTCATCAAAAATTATGCTTTTTCTGATTCTGAAAGTTTTAGTAGCCTTATTTCATTGAGATAAACAAGATAAAAATAAAAAATAATTTTTTTTCTTTTGGGCAACACCACCCGTGCCGCCCTATCACAGAGGTCCTGGAAAATGTTTAGGACCCCACAGGCCTGTTCCAGAGATTTTTTGTGTTTGTTCACTAATTTTTGGCTTAAAATAAATTTTTAATAATATAAAAAAAATATTTTTCTTCAGATAAGTTTGTCTTGCTCCTGACTTTTTCTTTTTTATTTTAGTTTGTTAATTTTGACTGAAACCATGTTGTTCTTAATTTCACCATGCTTAGGTTAACTGTGTTTCATCGAACTTAAAAAAGATAAAAAAATAAAAAAGAGAATACATCGAGCGTTGCTCGCACCCTCCTTGAACTGTGTCCCGTTCGAATCACCCTCGACCCGAGCCGCACTCGACTTAGATAGGACTGTGCCTGGTCTCATTGTTCTGACTTTACCTTCTTAGGGGTTGCTTACCCCTCCATATATATTGTGCTTTGAGCCAATTTCGCCTCGAAGCGCGCATCGCTAAGCACGATCATTGTTAAGCGCCCACTTATTTTCTTTCTTTACATTGTGTGTTTGTATGCTTGAGATTATTTTTTATTGCATGCATCTTTACACACTCCTAGCACACATCGACCTGGAATCCCGAAAACTAGAAAACTAATTTTTCAAAAAACCCTAAAATTTGCATTAACGGCATGAGGGAAACCCAGCTTTGAGATTCGAGGTGGTTGGGATTCAAGTAACTTTAACTGTGGGCACCCCTCCGTAATCCTTTACCTCAAAGCAATTCCACGTATAGTAGGGCCTGGAAAAATCCTATAACAAGAGGCCAAGACCTATGCGGGGACCTCTATCAGCCTAGCCGCGTTTCAGTAGTTAGGAACCCAATCTCAAGCCAAGCCTACCTATAGTACTCTACTAGGTCAAACATTTTCATGTGCTTACTTGCTTATTGACCTTCGGTCTCAACTAGAATCTTCTTTTGGGTAGAGATGAACCCTCTGAGTCCAGGTTCAGATTTGTACTCAGCTTAGCCCAGGTCCGAACCAGCTTTCGCCTTGGTCTGAACTTAGGCCCCTCTTGGTTCGAGCCGAAGGCTCGTTCCTAGTTCATTTTTTATCCAGTTCAGGTTCATACCTAGCCTGATCATTAAAACTCTCTTGGTCCAAGTTCAGGGTTATACCCAGTCTAGCCCATATCGGAACCAGGTTCACAGGTAGGTTTTAACCTGGGCCCCTTTTTGGTCCGAGCCAAGGGCTCATGCCTAAAACATCTTTGATCGAGTCCAGGTCCACACTTGGTCTGATTATCATAACACTCTAGGTCCAAGCCCAGGCTTGCACCCAGCTCAGTTCAGGTCCGAACCAGGCTCACACCTCAGTTCGAACTTAGACCCACCCTTGGTCCGTGCCGAGACTCGTGCACCATCTAGTCTAGATCTTAGCCTAGGTTCTAGCATAGGTCAAAGCATAGAGTTGCCTCTAGAGCTAGACTAGGCTTACCCTAGTTCAGGGTCCGAACCAGAACCCATTGAGTCTAAAAAGTCTAGGTTTCAGTCTAATCTTAGCCTAGGTCTTAATCAGGGTTTTGCCCCTAGAGTTAAGATAGGTCTGCCTTAAACCACCGAGTTTTGATTTCACCTAAGCTTATAATGTATAACCCTGCCAACGAGAATTACCAACTTGGGATAGGTGAGATATGCGTATCGAAAGTCATTGTTCGTGACTGTCCCTTTAATGGTGTGGAGGTCCAGGGTGGCCGCACGGGAATAACGTGCGGCTCCTCCTGTTTCACTCTTTCGCTCATACCGTTTTTTTGGAGTGCCCATTTAAGCTAAAATTTGACTTTTAGGGTTTCAACTGTGTCAGATCAAATGGTGGTGGTCCCACAGCAAATTGAGACACCCAAAAATGTATCTCTAGTTATAGGGTCCATTTCAGGGTGGTAGAGGCCGATTTTGCCAGAACTATTTCTCAATCTTCATTGCTTAGACATGTCCGAATGTGACAAAACTTTGTAGGTATCTTTTAAGAGTCCTCGTGAAGATCTTGACCAGTTCTGGGGCTATTTGGAGACTGTCAGAATTTCCATTGTTTGCTAGGCTTTTATTGAGCCGGGGCCCCATGATGTTGAAAAATATCTTCCAACAGCATACCCTGCCGAATGTTGTGCTTCAAGAGAATCGAGAAGTGTAATCATTCGGGAAGTTTGAGGGATCTTGTAAAAATTCCTCACCCTCAAGGGACTATTTGAGATTCTGAAAATTGAGGCTTTTGTAGAGACCTCTTCGAACAGAATTAAGCATGTCTAAAGGCCAAATGCTATGATCCTTTGATCGGCATTATTCGCTGCTACACCAGGTTTTCTTTTGGTGTTCAGAGTATCTCTATCATGGCGAGGAATACCCTAAAATATCTTGTAGGTTAGGCCCTGGCTTCATTAGTTTCTTGCCTTCATGATGGTCTTTTAGCATTCTGGAGGGATCTTTTGGTCATCGTCCTCGCCCTCAAGGACTCTTATTGTTGTTGATGTTGAAATGTGGGAAATCTTATGCGGCTCTCACTTCTTGATGAGCCAATTCGTGTTGTTAATGTTTCGAAGATCTTCTACAGCTCTCACTTCCTGATGAGCCAATTTGTGTTGTGATTGAATGTTGGCATTTGAGGATTTTTGGTAGACCTCATTAGTCAGGCTTGCGACTGTTTGGAAATTGAGTGTCAGCTGAGGCGACAGTAGTGTGTCAACCTGTTTTACCGGTCCAAGCACCCTTTCGCGGGTTTTCACTTGAACATGGGATGTGGCGTCGTAAAGATGGCTTTCACCAACTTCTATTATTTCTGGGCTCTTTTACCCATGACCTCGCGGTCATGTCCACCCTTCTCACGATTCCCTTTGGGGGTTTTCACCGTATCTGGGTCTTATTTTCACGAAACTCTTTTACACATAGTTTCGTGACCATGTCCGTCCGTCATTTTTACTCATGGAGTTCCCTTGTACAGGTGTACACCGTGCCCGTTTCTTCATGTGAATGAGTGTTTAGGGTCATGCATTCGAGACCTGTGCGAAGCCTTTTAATGTCATGCGCACTATAGTTTAGGGTCAAATAGTTGGACCATGATGGTGATGAATGGAAATCTGTAGAGGCCATGGAGTGAGTATGGTGGTAGTTATGACTCACTTTGGGAAGAGGACACAGGGCTACCTATGCAGGAAAAATGGTGGGTGAAGAATGGTGACCACTAGTTGACGGCATGTAAGGTCGCGAGATGGCTCGCCATTTTCTGAGAATTGGTGAAACCCACTGGGAAATGATGAAAGATGGTAATGATGAATGGACTCACTGGGGAGGTAATGAAGGTGGTGCGCGCACACGAATGGTCCGGCTGAGGAAGACGTGAGTGAAGGTGTATGTAAGAGGCGTGTGAGCATGTATGGGGGCATATTTAAGGTCATGCCTCTTGAACCTGGGCGAAGGAGTTTAACGTCATGTAGCAAGAATGTCCACTATGTTTAAGGTCATATAGCTTGGACCATGGTTATGCAGTTTAAAGTCATGCAACCAGAACCGTGCAGTTTAGGTCGTGCGACTAGACCTCCACTATAGTTTAAGGTCATATAGTTTGGACCATGGCTTGTGTAGTTTGAAGGTCATGCAACACGGACCAGGGATGTGCAGGTTAAGGTCATGTTGCACGGACTAGGGCTGTGCAGTTTAAGGTCATGTAGCACGGACTGGGGCTGTGCAATTTAAGGTCATGCAGCACGGACCGGTAAGTGGGTCACCATGAAGGTAAAGCTGCATGGGTGATAGGTCTGTGGATAGCTATCTGACTCCCTGGAGAGAAAGATAGTTAAGGCTATACATAAGTAGAGAGGTTTAGATAATGATGATAGCCCTACTAGGAGTAGTAGGCGGAAGAGACTACACTGGGGATTAGGAGGGTCAATGTGACTCCACGGGGCTAATGAGTGATGGCATGCATGTGACTCATTTGAGAATGACAGACTAGAGCACAGATGAATCTCACTGAGGGTTGAAGGGATAAGAATGTCCTTAAATCCCTGGGGATAGTGGGTCACAGTAGGATGTGACTCTCACTGGGATGTTGATGCGCAACAAAACCATTGTGGATTAAAGGGGTAGGGATGACCTTTGCATACTTCTAACTCCACTGAGGACATGGATGAAATAACCTTAGCGAAGAGGTGGTCCATCTTTCATTTAAAGTCATACGTATGGGTCATTTATCATGCCGTGCATTACAGTTTTAGGGTCTTATAGCTTGGACCATGCAGTTTAAGGTCATGCAACTAGACCTCCGCTACAGTTTAAGATCATGTAGTTTGGAACATGGTGTTAAGCCTTTTAACTTCATGCGGCTAGGACGTGCACTATGGTTTAAGGTCATACAGCTGAACCATGGTTGTACAGTTTAGATTCATGCAACGAGGACTGTACGGCTTAAGGTCGTGCAACTAGACCTTCACTACAGTTTACAGTCATGTAGTTTAGCCCATGACTGTACAATTTAAGTTCATGCAGCGCGGACCGGAGCTGAATAGTTTAAGGTCATGCAACATGGACCAGTAGCTGTGCAGTTTAAGGTCATGCAACATAACCGAGGCTGTGTAGTTTAAGTTCATACAGAACGAACTGTGGACGTGCAGTTTAACGTCATGCAGTGCGGAGCATGGCTGTGTAGTTTAAGGTCATGCAATACAGACCATGGCTTTGCAGTTTAAGGTCATGCAATGCAGACAATGGCTTGTGCAGTTTAAGGTCATGCAAGATGGACCTGTAGCTATACTTGGTGCTCTTCTTGTGTAAATTTTCCTTGCCAGGATGGGCAGACGTCATTTGTCTCAAAACGTTTTATGTGGCAGGCGATAAGGTGCGAGGAAAGGGGTACGCACTAGCACAACCTATTCTGTGCATCATTTATCATGGCTTGGGAGCCAGTTCTAGGGGAAGACAGTATCAAGGGGATGAAGGAGGGAATGTCATCGTAGATGGCGAGGCCTCCCCAGGAGATTTCAAGACTCCTTTCCTAGTCCATTATGTTTATGGCTGTCTTGGAGCTTATTTTCCAGACACATATCTCATAACTAAAGAGTTGGAGGACACTGTGTGCTCATTTTTACTGAAGATTGCCGGGCAGAAGGCAATTTTCCATCCCTCAAGTCATGCGCATAGCTTATTCTACAATGATCACCTCCACATGACCCGAGCAGCGTTCCCGGTTGGAGGCCTCACAGAGCGCACGTAAGTTGACAAGTTGGGCCACCACCTAGATGGTGACTTCACCTGCCTAAAAGAATTGATGTTTATGCTGAGTGTGAGAGACGGAGTTCTTGCCTATTGCACTGTCCATAGCACGATGCTTGAGGGCTACTTTCCTGATTGGTTTGCACGGCAGCATGGGCTGGATCAAGGCTGAGCATTCTCAGTATTCTTTGAGAAACGTCATAGCATGGCTGCTCTCTGGAAGAAGGACCAATTTGGAACCCTCATGGAGATTTGGCTCCTGAGGCACATTCACACCACCTGGGCCACATGCTTGGAGGCCACCAAGGTCAATAAGTATGTGCCGCGCTATTTTGGCAGCACGGTACAAGCAACCGAGGCCCACGAGCTTTAGTGGAAGCGCACAAACAGCGGGTACTAGGGCGTGGAACACCCTTGGAAAGGGGAGGGTGGTCCCTTGAGCCAAGATACAAGGTAGCAGAAAATGGCCCCTCCCTTCATGAAATCTTTACCCTGGGCTTCCCTCATGACTTGTGCACGATCGGGGGGCCTCGCCAAACTGCCGTGGATGAGTCTTTACCGCGGTTCCTCAATATGGAGAAAGAGATAGAGAGTTTTTTGACAACCGCTGTAACATCTTCAAATGGAAGGAAGGACGCAAAATCTAAGGGCATGAAGGGCGTCTGATCCAGGATTTGAATGAGCTGATAGGGAGCGGCTCTCATAGCAAGTTAGCCAGCAGTTCGTCCAAGTATGGCACCTCGAAGGCTTCTACGCCCAAGCAGGCAAAAGGAAAGAAGAGGAAGCGAGCTGCCTCAGTGACTTGTCTTGCTTTGGCCAAGAAGGCAACCAAGGCTTCGAGGTGTAAAGGGTGTACGGTTCCAGTGGTTTGTGAGTCAGAAGACGACTCCTCACCCTCGACTACTTCGGAGGGTGATGTGTCTCCCGCTATTTCTGCGTCACCCTCTGCTCTTGAGGCTTCGCCATCTCCTTCTCCTAGCCCTTTAGAGGCTCAAGCCTTTACCTCAGAGCCTACTGCCCCGATCGAAATTGCTTTGGATCGGGAAGCGACATCCGCGACTGAAGGGGAAGGCTCAGTCCCAACGGGGATGATGAGGTAGGCCTTGATGAGGAGGTAGAGGTGGTGTGGGTCTTTGAAGCTCCGGAGGCTATCGAGGCAAGGGAAACCCCGATAGAGCATGTGGTCATAAAAGAGGATGGAGCACCAGGGATTGAGGAGGGAGCACCCGAGCAGCAGGAGATGGCTGCCTCGAATAATGTATCTGCAGGGGATGCAGAAGCAAGACACCCTAAGGGATCAGGCTTGGAGGGCCCAGAGGTGGCACTCATGACTGTAGAGAAAGTAGTTGTCATGGGAGAGCCTATTGTTGAAGTGATCGTCGTGGAGGACAAGGGCAAAGAAGGAGAGGGAGAGGGTGTCGAACCTCCCGAGGTGGAGATGGTTCAAGAAGAGGGGACACAGGGAGAGATCACTACCCCAGGAGAGGAGGCTACCGTGGTGCAGCCTGAGACTACGGCTATGGATCTAGGCGAGGAGGCCATCCTTGCCCCGGCTATGGTTGTGGTGCTTGCAGAGGGAGAGGCTACATTACCTGAGCATGAGAGGTTCGAGCCCAACGTGGTCCCGACAGGGGCTCAGAGTCGTAGCCAAGGTACCAGAGCCTGAGGCCTTGGCTGCAGCCAAGGATCCTCCTACTATGATCGCTCTTGCTATATTGCCCAGGCCTTCTTTCAGCTGGCTGTCAGGCATCATTTTTGAGATTCTTCGAACAGGCCTCCAGAAGCTAAAGGAGTTATCTCTTGAAGAGCTTGAAACATCGATCCAACAGTTGAGTGGGATCGCCTTAGGGAATGCGCCTAAAGTCCTTCCTTACTTTGACAGTGTTGCCAATGAGCTGGAGGGATGGAGGATGAAGGCTTTGAAGGCAGAGAAGGCCACAATGCACCTAAAGGGCTCGCGGCTAGAATCATTGGAGGCTTCCCTAACACAGAACCAGGAGCTAACCTAGGTCTGAGTAGGAGAGATAGAGGCTACCATCTCTCAGAAGTCTGCTCTTGCCGAGAAGGCTATAATGCAGAATAACAAGGTGCAGACCTCGAAGTTGAAGATTGACAAATGGCTACAAGAGCTTACCAGGTTGGAGGAGGAGCCAACAGCTTGGGAGGCTGAAGATAAGGGGCTGGGCAGAAGGTGCTGGACCTTGAGTACTCCCTGGCCGAGCAGCTAGCCCTAGTTGAAGCACGAGGCTAGGCTGGTGGCCAAATTGAGGGTGGTTAACGAGCGAGCGAGAGCCTCGGTTGATGAGTGCAAGGGAAGGGTCAATGAGATTATTGACCGTTTTTACAACATCTCCTTTCTATTTTTCTCTTATTGTAAAGAAATGAACTATGAGCCTTTGGCCAATCAGACATTAAAAGGAAAAAAAGAAACTACTCCCTATTTCAAAGTTATCCAAGCCACGGCAGCCCACCATGAGGCTAGACATGGCCTAGGGTATTAGTTTCTCTAGATAATGAAAGAATCGAGAGGCATTCAGAAGAATCACATGAAGCGCAGCAAAAGTAAAAAGAGAATGAAATCATGCACTAAAGTCGATAAAAAAGAGAAGCATTTTATTCATCAGTCAAAACTTTTACAAGTACTGAGAAAATGGGGAATGGCATGCTAAAAAAAGATCAATCATCTTGTTGATCTTTACGCTGCGTGCTTCAGGAGAAGTCTCGGTGCCTTGAACATGTGCCTTCAGCTCCGCCACTGTTTGAGTCGCCTATGTCATCACCACAGTTTTAGACTCAATTGTTCAATCGAGCTCAGACAAATATGCAACTAACGAGGCCTCCTTGGCCTTCCTCTGAGCCATCTCCATCTTGAGGCCCGTGAGTTCTTCTTTCAGTATTCGCATTGCCTCCTTGACTTTGATCATTCTCTTGAAGCTTCCTTGTGTCTCTCTCTTGAGGTCCTGCTGGCACCCAGTTATCAAGGCTTTCTTCTTAATACAAGCATCTATCTTCTCGTGAATGCATAAGATCAACTCTTCCAAGGAGGCTACCCTTCTGGTTTCCTCATCATGATGCAGCACTCCTAACCGCCAGTTCTCCAACTTGTTTAGAGTTGCATCAAAATGGAAAAGCACCTCTGGTGCCGTCTCGACCTCAGAAGTCGTGACGAACTCCCTCAGCCTGGCTAAACCTTCTCCCAGCTCATTGAAAGGAAGCTCCCTCAAGCCCTGAAAGCTTGCTCTAAACATGCCTTAAATCATTCTAGAAACACCACCAAAACAGGTTGGGATGGTTCTACTGAGGCCACCACTGCGAAAGACACCTCGACCTCAAGAATCGAGCTTGTTGAAGTGATAGTCATCTGAGCTACTGGCTCCTCTGAAACAAGGGCAAAGCCTAGAGCTTCTTGCCCTACAGGCTCATAGGCGGCCCCGGCCTCAATCTGCACGGGCTCCTAGATTCTAACCTCATTGTCTTGATGCTCTCTTATGGCAACCTCTATTGTTGTTCCAACAGGTTGTAGAGGAACATGTTCCCCTTGCTCCTCACCCTCCTGAACTGTCACCTCAACATCACCAAGTTTAGGAATTGCCTCTTCTCTTTGGCCTTCCTCAGCCGACTCATCTCGAGCAATGGCTTCCTCCATTTGGCCCTCGCCTTCAACAGCTAAAACCTCGGCCACAAAGAGCTCAGTCCCCCCATATTAACAACTCAGGACCATGGGAGTAGCAACCTCTTGGTGCTTGGGCACGTCATCACCTTCAAGCTCTTCTCCTCGAGCCATAGCTTCTGCCTTTGTCGAGGCACTAAACTCCTCATGCAAGGAAGCCACGTCGACAGCAGAGCCCCTATCTAGAGCAGTTGCTTCAGGGCTCTCATCCTCTTCAGTCTCCACCTGAGCCGCCTCAAACTCATGAACTACCCTTGGAGTTAATGGTGTCTCCCTATGATCCGGAGTCCCCTCCCAATCAGAAGCAACATCAATAGGCTCAGAGCTGTTAGACTCGTCCTCCTCAGTTTCTAAAGAAAAAGAAAACATTTTAGTAAGAAACAAAAGCTGGTTCAGAAAGCACAAAGGGTGATATTAGAAGGTTTCTTAAAAGATCAGAAGAGAAAGGCCTACCACACGTTTCTGACACCACAAGAAGCTTGTCGCTCTTCCGCCTCCAAATATGCCAAATAGCTGAAGACGCTAAAAGGGTGCTCGTAGCAATCAGGCGCTTTATTTTCTTTCGCCCTCTTGGAGTAGGAGCTACCGCCTCAGATCCACCTCCCTGAGAAGACCCTCCAGCCAATTTGCTGTGAGGACCGCTCCCAATTAGGACGTTCAAGTCCTGTGGTGGATGCTTCTCATAACCAGGGACTTGTCGCCCCTCATCCCATTCGAAGATCAAGCTAAGATTGTTGAAGAAACTCCCAGTCATCGTCTTCATTACAAGGAACTCTAGTAAGGCCCCATCAATAGCTATCTCATGCAGAAGCCCCAAAGCCCGCCAGTTAGAGGGATAATCCAAGGCAAACACTGTGTCGGGAGCAGGAGCATCTGCCAGCGTCCTTTGCCGGGTTTTCTGACGCCAGTTACCATTCACCCCTTTCCTAGGGTGATCCTTATCCCAATAGCCATTACTGGTGACCCTCTAATAGTTCATGTATGCCCTGGTTGTTCGAACTCTCCTACCAAAGTGAGGTAGCACATATTTTCTGGTATCCGTCATTTCAAGACACATGGACCAAGCAGTCCATGTATGCTCTGACAGCCAACACTCTCGAAAAGTTCCAAATTCTTCTACCCTCCCCTTATAAACACTACTTCAGCACTTCTCAAAGAATACCAAGTAGGGGCAGCCTTGGTCAAGCCCATGCTAATAGGCGAAGCGGTGGGGGCAATACCCCTCCAACCGGGCTCTATGTGGAGTCCAATAAGGTAACACTCCCTCTCTGATGCTCAGCACGAACATGAGTTCCCTAATCGTTGTAGGGGCACAACCCAATTCCTTCCCTAATTCATCAATGAAAGCACGGTTGGTGAAGCTTCCGTCCGGAAAAGGGACTCTCTTCATGTTCAAAGAATCATTCCCGAACAGACCCCGAGCCTTCCCTGAGGTATGGAATATAGCCCTCTGGTTCGCAATCCTCATCAGGAAGGGCCACAATTTATTTCTTGAGCACTGATGCTTGACATAGATGTCAGGGGAAAAAGCCCCTAGCCCCCGTACACGTAATTCACAGGGAATGGGGTTTTAAAATATTAGGGCAAATCTTCTCCCTCTACGATGTCATTCCCTCCCTCTTTACCCTTATAGGCTTTTTCATGAGAGAGAGCCCCCAAACCATGGTATATGTTGCACAGGACGGCCTGAGCAAGGGCATACTCACGGCCTCTGGCCATGTCGCAGGCCACATATAATACCCCTGGACGAATGTTGTCCCCTCAACCAGGGAACACGAATTTGCACAAGAATAAGGCTAGGTAGACGGCCAAGAGGTACGGTCATCGCCAGTCTCGTGTTGAAATATGGGAGGTAACTCTTTTGCAACTGCCTTTCCTTTTCCCTTCGGAGTACCCTGACCGCTCACAGGATAATCCCCATAAAAGAATTTCACCCATTCTGTAAAGGTGACCTTGCCATTGGTAGAGCGAGCGATACTAGACTGGTAGGCCACAAAGATCTTTGGAAGACTAGCAGGCGGCTCTTCATCTCTACCCAAGATGACTGAGATTGAGGGCACAAACTCGTCATACATTGCCCCGAGCATCGGGAGACCTCCAATAAAGTGAAGATCCAGTAGAGAGATTCCCTCTTCACCATGACCAAGAATCCAAGTATCGCTCACATGGCTCCATTTCTCCAGCAATACCTTTACTGTATTAGAGCAACGGTCTTAGTAGCTGCCCAAACATAGGACCGCTGCTAATAGCGAAGCATGCTAAAAAATGCTTCCATACAAAGTCAATACCATAGCAGTCCAGGAAGCGTATCCCTTCAGATATTGGTGCTCTCCCTGAATCCGGAGGCCGTTTGGTAACCACTTAAGTAATCCCTTCGCCAAGACCAATTTGCTACCCCAATGTGGGCAAGTTCTCCCTAGAAGCTATGTTCTGATGCATACAATGAAAAAGTGCCATCCCTTCTTCAATACAAAGGTTTCCATCATTACCCTCCCGCACAATGTAACACTAAGGGGCCATTCTAGTTCGCACGCTGGCTCGGTCAGCCAAATGGATTAGCCCCTTAATAAAGCTTCACCCATAAAATCACGGTCATCGATTGCCCCTTCCCTTGGGAGCCTCTTCACATCAGGGATTTAGTAAGAAGAAGACAAAGGACTTAGTGGTTCACTCCTAAAAAGTTTCTAAGGCACTGGAGCAGCACCGATTGAGTCTGTTCAACACTCAGAGCCGATTGAGCCTCTCAAATACTTAGCATCGAGTGAGCTCCTCAATGCCTAGTATCATTTGCATGTTAACAATTAGCGTCGGCTGAGTTTGTCAAACACATAGTGCTGGGTGAGCTCCTCAATACCCAGCACCGATTACGTGTTAAAGATTAGCGTCGGGTGAGTTTGTCGAACACTCAGCGCCGGTCGAGCTTCTCAATGCCCAATACCGGTTGAGCGTCAACAACTCACATCGGTTGAGTCTTTCAGATTGCCAACACCCCAGCGTCGGTTGAGTTTTTCAAAAGCCAGTGCCGGCTAAGAGAAAATCCCTCACATGTGCCACGAATCTTAGTCATGACACCTCGAATTCAGTTGTGTCGACTGACAACCGCCATCATGTCCTTCGGCACCTCTTCACACACGAGTTACTGATAACCGTACACTTTCTAAGGATGGCAGTTTATCTTCAGCAACCGTGCACCTTCCCCATGAAGTTTCACCTCCTGCAGCCGTATGGTCCGACTCCTGCGAACGTTCGCCTTCTGTCAAAATTGCTCCCACACAGTCGAAACTCACAGGAAAACCATCTCGCCTATCTTTTTGACCTCGACTTCACCAAAACCTCACCGAGAAACCTCTGCGACACCATTAAACAGTTTCAAAAAGTGGCGATAACTCTGATAAGCCCCTTGAAAGTGCTTGAAAACTTCTGCAACACCACGAGTGGTGTTGGAAAACTTCTACAACAGTCGAGAAACCCCTTAAAAGTACTTGAAAAATTCTTAGGATGCGCGAAAATGCTCATTACTGTGTTTCTCACCTTTTCCACCAGAAAGGAAAACGGCAACCGAAATTCCTTCCCTTCCACGACAAACTTCCTAGAGGACACTTCTTTCCCTGCTACTCTCTTCGAAACTTTGCCAAATTAGGGGCAAAGTCTGCACGCCGAAGGTCTTCTCCGCAAAACCCTTACCGAAATCCTACTGCCTGCCAAAGAACCTTCTATGTAGAGACTGTTGCTGAAGTCCCACTGCTCGTTGAAAACTTCAACCGAGAGTTCTTTCTTCACGGTTAAAGAAAAGTTGCATTTAAGGTTTTTACCCTTGGTGAAAAATAAAGGAACACGGGGTTTTACCCTCTTATTTAAACTACACTGCCCTCAAAAGCCCTTTACAAACTCAGAATTCCAGTTGCGTCCGAGGGAAGCCAAGCGACAATGAGCTGGGTCGGGCTTCGGCACAAGGGCTGAGGTAATTCTCATCAATCCATCCCCAGTGCCGGGTGAATTCTCTCCCCTCTCTCTCTCTTCTCTCTCTTCTCTCTTTCTTCTCTCTCTCATCTCTCTCTTCCCTCTCTCTCTCTTCCCTCTTTCTCTCTTCTCTCTCTCTTCTTTCAACTAACGAGCCCTAGTGCTGAATGACCCTCTCTATCTCCTTCTGTCAAGTGGCCAGACCTAGCGCCGGTTGGCCCTCTTTATCTTCTTCTACCAGTCGGTGAGACCTAGTGCTGGTTGATCTTATTTATCTTTTTCTGTCAACTGACGAGGCCTAGTGCCGGTTGGCCCTCTCTATCTTATTCTGTCAACTGGCTAGGCCTAATGCCGATTAGACTCCTCTCTCTCTTCTTTTACCAGTTGGTGAGACCTAACGTTGGTTGGTCTTCTCTCTCTTCTTCTACCAGTTGGTGAGACCTAGCACCGATTGGTATTCTCTCTCTTCTTTTATCAATCGACGAGGCCTAACACCGGTTGGTCTTCTCTCTCTGCTTCTATCAGTTGGCGAAGCCTATCAACGGTTGGTCTTTTCTTCCTTCTGCTATTAGTTGGTGAGACTCAACACCGGTTGGTCTTCTCTTTCCTCTTCTGTTAGTCCGCAAGAGCTTACACCGGTTGGTCTTCTCTTTCCTCTTCTGTTAGTCTGCAAGACCTTACACCGGTTGGTCTTCTCTTTCTTCTACCACCAGTCGATGAGACCTAGTGTCAGTTGGTCTTCTCTCTCTTCTTCTACCAGTTGGTGAGACTTAGCGTCGGTTAGTCTTCTCTCTCTTCTTCTATCAGTCACTGAGACCTAGCACCATTTAGTCTTCTCTCTCTTCTTCTATCAGTCGATGAGGCCTTGCATCGGTTGTTCTTCTATCTCTGCTTCTATCAGTCGGTGAGGCATAGCATCGAATGGTCTTCTCTTTCTTCTACTATCAGTTGACACGGTGCTAGTTGGCCTTCTCGTTTCTCTTTTGCAGTCGGTGAGACCTTACTTCGGTTGGTTTTCTCTTTCTTCTGTCATCAGTCAATGAGACTCAGTGCCGGTTGGTCTTCTCTATCCTCTTCTATCAATCGGTGAGACCTAGCATCGGTTGATTTTTCCTCTCTTCTTCTGTCAATTGGCGAGACTTAGCGTCAGTTGGTTCTCTTCCTCTTTTCTAATCTGACAAAGTTAGTGAAGCTTAACACTAACTGCTTCCTCTCTCTTCCATCTCCTGAAACAATCGATAATGTCTAGCTCTGACTCCATCTCCTCTTCCGTCTTCTCCCTCTTCTCTTCCTTCTTATCTCTCCCTCCGTCCATTCCCTTCATCTCTTTAACCATTCCCTGCTATTCTTTCATTCGACCAAGAGGGATTGAGGTTAGCATCTCATTGTAGTCTTGTAGTCCAGCTGTAATGTTGTTGCATCAGGTTCACTTGGTCTGCTTTACTGCCACAACAGACCGACCATTGTGCTTAGCTAGTCGATATTAGCAATAGCATCTAGTAGAAATATTGTGAGCCGATCACAGTTACCGAGCCCGTTTCGCTCCCACGTTATGCCAATTATCCACCAGCCTAGTCACTGCTCTAATATTCTAGCTTGGTGGAATTCTTCTCTTCCCCCATCTTTCTTTCTTCTTTTTGAATATGCATGCTTGCGTATGATCATCAAAGAGGAAAAGGGTGAGGTCTAACCCACCTGTCCCATAACCTTTTCCATATATTTGTGTGATTGTAGGAAATGAAAAAAACAAGAAGAATACGAGCCAACGGAGGCGATTCCTAACCAGTTTCATTACTGGAGGGCTTTCTTCGTGATCTAAGAGGGCTCCCAGGTGAGTCAGCTCGAGTAAGTCCCGAACCCACCTTTAAATTCCTCTCTCACAGGTTGGTAACAGCTGCGCCCGTTTTCCAATAAGGTTCCTGAGATAGCGATCTCACAAACGTCCCGGGTCTTTCCCGAAACCCGAGACGCGTTTCCCCCGATCCTCTAGGGATTCGGAGGGTGAGATCGAGGCACCTAACCACTTGTCCCGAAAAGGAGGTGACTACAAAAGCCGCACCTATGATGGGTTCCCTTCGAACAGGAAAAATGAGTCCCTCTCTCAAGGTTGCAAGGGAAATCGCCCTGTTGCCCATAATTATCAGATCATACTCACTCTCACCTCCGGAGATAGGAGGTTGAGGAGAGGGATGCAGTTCCTTCTCAGTAATAAGAGGCTCTTCATCCTCAATAACTAAGAGGTACCTACTTGAAGAAGCTTGTCTCTTGGAAGCTTTAGAAGCCTTGGTTGATCATCGAGAAGACATGTGTCAGGGGGATGGAGCACCAAATATCGTTAAAACAAGGGCAGCTCTACTACCAGAAGGGAATCACCTTCACGCGATTGATCAAGGACATCAACGTCCCTCGAACTAAGGCATATTAATGCCTCGCTCCAGCCGTCAACAAGCGTCGCACGTCCGTCCCTTGCAAATTCGGTCACGCCACCTAACACTTGTGGTGTGGCCTGCCGTCGCACGTGCGGAGGGCAACCGATCACCGTCCCACGACTCCTCACCTCCTTGAAGACTTCCCTAAGACCCGATGGATTGCCCTTCGCCCTGATTTTTCCCACTTCAGCAGTCCACCAAAGCTCACAGAAATTCCGCTAAGTTTTTGATGAGCTCAATGATGCCCCTTCTCCTTCTCCTCCGACAACCAGAGAACTTATAGAGCCCTCTGAGCTCTTTGTGAGTTCCCCTTCAGCAGCAGAACGACCGAGCAACACTCGAACTCCAGCAAGGCACCTCTGCAAATTCTGCCAAGGCCCCGAGAAATCCTCTTCCTTACTCAAAAAGCTTCAATGCTGGCCAAAGATTGTTCACAAGCATGCTGAGAAGCTTCACACCAGCTGAAGTTCTCCAGAAAAATCCTTAAGGACCTTTCTTGGCATGTTCTGACTGAGAAGTTCTCGCTTGAAAACCCTCGCTAAGAGCTTTGGCTCTCTCTCTCTCTCTCTCTGAAAAGCCCTTCCACTATTTTACCCTTCGATAAAATAGTAATGTAGGGTTTCTCCCCCTTTAATACCCCGCAGTATCGAAGGCTGCCCTCGACAAACTCAGAATGACACTCCAGTCCTTAGCTCTTGATGGTGATAAGGTCAAGCTGGGGCGACCAAGCCTGAGACCTGAAGCTTCATCGTCGCACTCCTCATCAAGAATTCGTCCAGGTGATTAGTGTTGCGCGCTTCGTTCGGAAGGTCGTCGCCGCGCATCCCGTCCAAGGACTACAACCGAACGCTTCGTCAGGGGGCTATTGCCACGTGTCCCATCAAGGAGTTATCACCTTGAGTCTGGCCAAGGGCTACTGTCGTGCGCTTCATCAAGGGACCTGATGCCATCATCCGGTTCTAATGTTGCACTTAACATCATATGTAGGCCTTGGCGCTCCTCTTAAGACCATCGGCCCATACCCTCAAGAAGTTCATTCCCTACACCACAATCTCGCCCATCAATGAGCCTAGTTTCTGGTAATGGCTCTATTCGCCACCGATTCCCTTCTACCATGGTCCGCGTTGCATGACCTTAAACTGCACCGTCATGGTCTGCGTTGCATGACCTTCAAATTCACTGCCATGGTTCGCGCTGCATGACCTTAAACTGCACCGCCATGGTCCGCGTCGTATGACCTTAAACTGCACCGCCGTGGTCCGCGTTGCATGACCTTAAACTGCAACACCATGGTCCGCGCTGCATGACCTTAAATTGCACCGCCATGGTCTGTGCTGCATGAACTGCACCACCATAGTCAGCGCTGCATGACCTTAAACTGCACCGCCATGGTCCGTACTGCATGACCTTAAACTTCACTGCCATGGTTTGTTCTGAATGACCTTATACTGCACCGTCATGGTCCATGCTGTATGACCACAGTCCAAACTGTATGACCCTAAACTATAGTGGAGGTCTAGTTGCACGACCTCAAACTGCAAAGTCCATGTCACATGACTTTAAAATTACGACCATGGTCCAGCTATGTGAGCTTAAACCATAGTGCGCGTCCTAGCCGCATGACGTTACGGTCCGAACTAAACCCTAAACTGTAGTGGAAGTCTAGTTGCACGATAAATTGAATAGTCCTATCTGTACGACTTTAAACTGCACAGCCATGGTTCGAGCTACAAGACCCTAAAACTGTTATGCGCAGCATGTCGAGTGGTCCATACGCATAACTCCAACTAGACCCCCAACATAGTTAGATGCATGTAAGGGTGTACTCATCCCAACATCTCCAGAGGGTTAGAGGCAACCTTCCTTCAACCCACGGTGGCGTGGATCCATGCTCTGGCCTCTCGGAGCTCCATGCACACCGACATTCATTATCCCCGTGGGGTCACACTGGCCCCTCTAATACCCAGTGAGGCCTTTCTCGTTAACTACCCCTCCTAAGGTCACCACCTTCATCTACATCTCTTCACATGTGGATAGCCTTAATTATCTTTATCTCAAGCGAGTCATATTATTATCCACATACCTACCCCCCGTGCAACCCTACTGACATGGCGACTCGTACACGGTCCATTTTGCATGACCTTAAACTGCATAGCCACGGTCCAAACTATATGACCATAAACTGTAGCAAAGGTCTAGTCACACGACCTTAAACTGCACAGTCTTAGTTGCATTACTTTAAACTCATAACCATGGTCCAAGCTATATGACCTTAAACCATAGTGGACATCCTGACCGCATGGTGTTAAATTGCTTCGCCCATGTCCAAGAGGCACGACCTTAAAGACACTTCATGTTCGTACACCTCTCTATTTGCATGCATCTTTATGCACGTCTTCCCTAACTAGCCCATTAGTTTGAGCATACCCTCTTCTTCATCTCTCCAGTGAGCCTACCTAGGCCCACACACCCTTTACGTGCATCACCGCGCACGTCTTCCCCAGCCGGCCCATTCCTGTTCACGGGCCACCTACATCACTTCCATTGCTTGCCCATTGAGTCTATGTACACGCACACAACCTTAAAGACACCCCATGTTCACACACCTCCCTATTTGCATGCATCTTCATGCATGTCATCCCTAACTAGCCCATTAGTGTGAGCATACCCTCTTCTTCTTCTCTTCAGTGAGCCTACCTAGGCCCACACACCCTTTACATGCATCACCACGCACGTCTTCCCCAGCCGGCCCATTCATGTTCACGTGCCACCTACATCACTTCCATTGCTTCCCCAGTGAGTCTATGTACGCGCACACACCCTTTACATGCATCGCCACTCACATCTTCCCTAGCAGGCCCATTCATGTGCGCGGGCCATCTTCACTACCTTTAATCTCATTCCCCAGTAAGTCTTACCCATGCTCACCAAATGGCAAGATATCTCGCCGCCAGCTAGTGGGTCACCACTTACTACCTACCATCCAATCAACTCTCCACAGGCAACTTCATGCCACCTTCTCAAGTGAGTCAAAGTCACCTCTAGACTCACTCTATGGCTTGTAAAGACTTCCATTCCTTACCACTACGGTCAAACTATATGACCCTAAAACTACAGTGCATGTCCTGGTTGCATGACGTTAAAAGGCTTCACATAGATCTCAAAGGCACAACCCTAAAACACGCAATCTCTCAAAAGAAACAGGCATGGTGTACACTTGGACAAGGGAACACCATGAGTAAAAATGATGGATGGGCATGGTCACGAAACCATGGGTAAGAGAGTTCGGTCGAAAAAAAAAACCCAGGCATGGTGAAACCCCAAATGGGCACCATGAGCAAAAATAGATGAAAAGGGTGGACATGACCACAAAGTCATGGGTAAAAGAGCCCAAAAATAATGGAAGTTGGTGAAAACCGTCTTCATGGTGCCACTTCCCTAGTTCAAGTGAAAACTTGTGAAAGGGTACTTGGACCAACAAAGCAATTGGCACACTTCCATAGTCTCAACCGACACCCCAGTTTTCGTGGCTTAGCAGGGAGTGATAGCCTAATAAGATTTCCCCAGCAATCATGGCTCGTCAAGGAGTGAGAGCCTCATAAGATCTCCCAACAATCATGGCTCGTCAGGGAGTGAGAGCCTCATATGATCTCTCCAGCAATCATGGCTCGTCAGGAAGTGAGAGCCTCATAAGTTCTCCCCAATAATCATAACTCATTAAAGAGTGAGAGCCTCACAAGATCTCTCCAGTTTCCACAGCTCGTCAGGGAGTGAGAACCTCATATGATCTCCCCAGCAATCATGGCTTGTCAGAGAGTGAGAGCCTCATAAGAAATCCTCAGCAATCATGGCTCATCAGGGAGTGAGAGTCCCATAAGATCTCCTCAGTTTCCACGGCTCGTCAAGGAGTGAGAGCCTCATAAGATCTCCCCAGTTTCCATGGCTTGTCAGGGAGTGAGAGCCCCACAAGAACTCCCCAGTTTCCACTGCTCGTCAGGGAGTGAGATCCTCATAAGATCTCCTCAGTTTTCATGGCTCGTCAAGGAGTGAGAGCCTCATAAGATCTCCCCAGTTTCCACGGCTTGTCAGGGAGTGAGAGCCCCACAAGATCTCCCCAATTTCAATGGCTCGTCAAGGAGTGAGAGCCTCATAAGATCTCTCTAATTCAGCAACAACAAGAGTCATTGAGGGTGAGGACGATGACAAAAATATCCCTCCAGAAATGCTAAGGACCATCAAGAAGGCAAGAAACTAACAAGTCAGGGTTGCCACAGAATTCAGGGTACGTCTCGCCAAAACCTTCTAACCAGTAGGGGACCAGAGTTCCGGACGGGCCAAAAGTCCCCGACTGGAATCCGCGAGATGGGACCTATAGGGATACCCTGAGCATCAAAGGCAAACTTGGTGTAGTAGCAGGCAGTTCCAACCAAAGGTTTGTAGCATTTGGATTCAAAAAGGCCTGGTTCTGTACGAGGAGGTCCTAACAAAGGCCTCATGCTCCAGAACTGCGGATAGTCTCTTGAGGGTGAGGACTTCGACAAGATCCGTCAACCTTCTCGAGTGATTGCACTTCTCAAGTCTGTCGAGGCACAACATTCAGCGAGGCATGCTGTTGGAAGGTATTTTTCATCAACATGAGGGGCCCCCACAATACAAGCCTAGCAAGTAGTGGAAATTTTGATAGTCTTAGGCCAGTCCAAGAACTGACCAAGATCTTTATGAGGTCTCTCAAAAGTCTCCTGCCAAGTTTCGACGCATTTTAACATGTTTAAGGCACAGATTGATTGAGAAACAGTTCTGGCAGAATCGGCCTCTAGCACCCTGAAACAGACCCCTATAACTAGAGCTACATTTTCAGCGTCCCAAACTGCTATGGGACCACCACCACTAGATCCTTCATGGTTGACAACCCTCATAAGTCAAGTTTCATCCCAAACATACATTCCAGGAAGAAGTTATAGGCGAAAAAGTGAAAAAGGAGGAGCCTCCACTATTCCCATGTGGCCACCCTGCAACACTGCACCATTAAAGGGACGGTCACTACCAGTGACTTTCGAAACTCATATTTCGGCCGTCCCACATCGGATTGTGCTCAAATTTGTGATCATGCTCTTCTAATCAAGATGAGCAATTCGATATATGGCACTCACCGCGACAATACCTGAGTGCGAAGAAAAGCTAGAGAGAAGTTGCTGATCCATGAAGAAAGTGCAAGAAATTCCCACAGCATCATGCCTCACTGAAGTCGCCAAATCATACTGCTCGGGAGCCCGATCGACATGAGACCAATTCTATTGAGGGCAAAAGGTCTCAGGCTATTCTGACCCAAGCCCTATACATGAGGAACGGTCGGATTCTGCACACGAAGCCGATGAATAGACTACATATTCCATCGTTGAAATCCTTGATTCCGGCTAAAATTCCAAACTTACAAAGTCTTTGTTTGGCCACATAATCGAGCTACGTTTGATGCCTCATGATCGTAGCGGCATGCTCAGTGTGATTCAGTGAAGAAAACATAGAAAAAAATCGAGAAACGAACACACTATCAATTCAAAGTTTCAAGATCTACTCAAAATTCAAGTCACATGATCGTGCACCAAATACACGATCCAAAGATCGAAGTTGGTATCAAATTGATCGCCATGCTGAGCCCTACAAGAAAACATTCATCTTACGATCAACCAAGCATCAAAATGACCCCGAATCAGCCAAGCAAGAATAGGCAAGTCCTAGGGCAACACAGGGACTGTTCTGAAATTTCTCAACTTGTTAGGAAGGGGCAAATCTATCATTTTTCACCCTATTTTCTAATTTATTTTAATTCAATTTAATCTTAATTTTTCAGCAATTAGGATTACTTTTTATCTCAATTTAATCTTAATTTAATCTTAATTTAATCTTAATTTAATCTTAATTTCCAGCAATTGCGTCTAGTGCCTATAGTCGTTCTCCTTGGGTCCCACTCCTATCGTCATGTGACCTAGGAGAAACCATCGTCGTGTGCCTCATTAGGAGCCAGCTCCGTCCGCAAGGGATGCACCTCTTCCTTGCACTGCCCACCGCAATGTCTAGCGACATCCAGATTTTCCCTTCTCTTCGTCGTCTTATTCTTTCCTCTCCACTTCTTTCTCTTCTCACTTGATTGAGGGTAACTCTAGCCTAGCGCGGACGCATTGACCTCGGTTTCGAGTAGTACTGCCGTCGTACTGGTCCTATGAACCATGCCTGTCTCACTACCACTCCGAGTCAATGTCTTTTGGTTGTTATGCCAGCCTTGCCTCTCCATCAAGTTCTCTTCTCCTTTCTAACTTTCACCTAACCTTGCACTTCATCGCCTTCCCCCTTGAATGTGCATTGCCCTAAGCTAAGGGTGGGTCCTTTCGACCCACTTGTCTTCCAAATTAACCATCGAAGTTGGGGGGGTTTCTTCATTATCTAAGAGGGTGCCCACACGAGCATGTCAAAGAAAGTCCCGAACCCACCTAAACTTCCCCTCTTATTGGTTGGTATACTTGCCCTTGCCCTCGAGCAAGGTTCCGAGACAGCGATCTTTAATCTCGGGTCCACCAGAGACCTAAGACACATGCCACCAGATAACCTAAATCCGAAAGGCAAGATCGAGGGACCTAACCACTGCACTCGTTCCATGATGTTTTTCTTCTCTTTCTTCACTGAATCACACTGAGCATGCCGTCACGATCACGTTTCAGCAAACGCAGATCGATTTCAAGTCCGAATAAATATTTTATCGTCTTGTGTGTTTGGCCGAAGTCTTTAAATTTGACTGCCAAAATTTATAGCTGCTTCGACGCCTCCGTGTGTGAAATCCAACCATTCATTGTATGTGAAGTTTGGACCAGAGAAATCCATGGCCCTTACACACAAAATGCAATTGGTTTTGTGTCGATCGGGAACGTGAGCATCATTATTTGGCCGCTCGAGTTAGGCATGCTGCTACTGAATTTTCTGTAATTTTCTTCATGGATCAGCAAATTATTTCTAGTTTTTCTCCCTTCTCAGGCATTGTCATGGGGTGTACCACCTATCGAAACGCTCGTCTCGATGAGACGAACATGGTCACCAAATTTGAGCACGATCAGACTCGAATTGAGTGAGATATGGGCCCCAAAATTCAAGTCTCGTGACTATGAAAATAGCCACGTTTAATGGTGTTTTGGTGCAGGGTGGCCACGCGGGAATAGTGTGCGACCTACCCCTTTTCAATATTTTACTCACAGCTTTGTCTTGCAGTGCCCGATTAAGCTTAAACTTGACCCATAGGGGTTTTTTACCATGTCTGATCTAATGATGGTGGTACCACAGCTGTTTCACACACCAAAAATATAGCTCTTGTTACGATGTCCATTTCAAGGTGTCAAAGGCCACTTTTTTTTCAAAATTGTTTCTTTGTGTTCATTGCCTTAGAAATGTTTGATTGCGATGAAACTTGGCAGGTGGCCTTTTGGAGTACTGATGAAGCTCTTGACCAATTCTGCGATAATTATGAGGTTGTCGAAATTTGCACTGTTTTGTAGGCTTTATTGAATGTTTCCTCTTTAATCTGCATCAAGGACCAAGGATCTGAAAAATGCGCTCAAACAGCTTGCCCCACTGATTTTTGTGCTTCGAGAGAAGCGAGAAGGACGACATTCAAAAACATTTCTACTACTTTATCACTTTTTTTCTTCCTAGCCACAAGACCACGTGAACGCTGAGGAGATTCATGTAATGGTACAACCAGGATGCTCAGACGTAGGGATGAATTGTTCGCAGGTCCATCTGTGGAGATTTTAGGGGGAGAAGAGACTTTTTTGAGGGATCTTATCGAAGTCCTCATCCTCGTGTGGACTGTTTGTGATTCTGAAGCTGAAGATTTTGTACAGATCTTGTTAGTCAGAATAAGACCCGTCTGACAATTGAGTGCCATGTCAAAGGCATTATTCCCATTTGGTTTTGGTTTCTTTGTCTTAGATAGACAACAAAAGATCCTTTTGTTGGTGCTCGGCTACGTCGTGCACTAGTTGTTCCCTGGTGGGTAGGATACTTCAGTTTATCGAGGTGACCAGCTTTGGGTATAACCCCTACCCAGTCCTAGCAGGTCGTTACATAGCAGGTCCAAAATCATGGCTGACTTAGCCTTATTGAGGCATCTTTTGGTTTGTCAAAATGGTTTCCTTGACAAGAAAGACATTCTGATTGAATCCTCTAAGCTATAACTTTCAGGCAAGCTAGTTTTGATTCTCCTCCAATATTCCATCCTAATTCTCAGAATCTTAACTATCATCAGAATGATACCCTTCCTTAAGGTAAGCCAGCCAACTGAAGAGCCTTTGGTTGATTTTGTTTGTTGTTACACGAGGTTTGCTTTTGACAGTCAGGATACCTCTGTGGACCCCATCTGCTGGGTCCAGTCAGGGGCATTTTGTTAGCCGGTCCCAAAAGTCTGGGCCTATCCGCTAGAGGAAATTGTGGCGAGGCAAACTAAAGTCTCTGGCAGGTTCTTCGTAGCTTTGTTAGTTTCTTGCCTTCGTAGTGGCCTTTAGCATTTTTAGAGTGTGTTTGTGACCTCGTGGGAATAGTATTCTTCCTCATGAGACTTGTCCTGCCATCTGAGCGAGTATTCTTTCTTTCGAGTCCTTTTTGCGAATAGACTCAGGCTACCTTGAAGCTTGTATTTTCTGGGTCTTGGTATGGTGACCTCAAGACCTTTCGAAAGCGACGTCGTTGAGACATTTTTCATCAACTTCGTTTTTATCATTCACCCTTGACCTTTCAGCCATGTCCACCCTTTATTCTCCATTTTTACTCACAATACCCTTTCGGGTTTATACCGTGCCAAGCTTTTATTCACGAAAATCTTTTACTCATTGTTTTGTTACCATGCACGTCCGTCATTTTTACTCATCGCATTCCCTTGACCAGGTATACACCAAGCCTGCTTTTTTTTTTTTTTTTTTTATGAAGGCGTGTTTAGGGTCATGCCTTCGGGACCTATGCGAAGCCTTTTAAGGTCATGCGGTCAGGACGTGCATTATAGTTTAAGGTCATACAGTTGGATCGTAGTGGAGATGGATGACAATCTGTAGAGACCATGGAGTGAGTATGATAATGGTTTTAGCTCACTTTTGGTGAGATGGCACGACACTACCTATGAAAGATGGATTATGTATGAAAGGTGGGTGACAAATGATGACCCACTAACTTACAATGAGTATAGGTGGGGGGATGGTTCGTCGTTTTTTGAGCATGGGTGAGACTCACTAGGGAATGGTGGATGATGGTGTTTACAGTCACATAGCTTGGACAGTGGTTATGCAGTTTAAATTCATGCAACTAGGACCATGCAGTTTAAGGTCGTGTACCTAGACCTCCGCTATAGTTTATGGTCTTATAGTTTAAACTGTGGTGCTGAGCCTTTTAATGTCATGCGGCTAAGACATATACTATAGTTTAGGGTCGTATAGTTTGGACCGTGTAGCTACACCTATGCTGCAGTTTATGGTCATGCAGTGCGGACCAAAGCTGTGCAGTTTAAGGTCATGCAGCACGGACCATGCAGTTTAAGGTCGTGCAACTAGATCTCCACTACAGTTTATGGTCATATAGTTTGGACCATGGTGCTAAGCCTTTTAATGTCATGCAGCTAGGACATGTATTACAGTTTAAATTTATATATCTTGAATTGCATAGTTTAGAGTCTTGCGGCTTGGACAATGCAGTTTAAGGTCATGCAACTAGACCTCCACTACAGTTTAAGGTCGTGCAACTAGACTGAAGCTGTGCAGTTTAAGGTCATGCAGCAGGGACCATTCTGTGGGTCGCCATGTAGGTGAAGCTCCACAGGGAATAGGTCTGTGAATAGTAATCTGACCCCCCTGGGGATAAAATAGTTAAAGTTATACACAAGCAAAGAGCTTTTTAGATGGAGATGGTGGCCCTACAAGGAGTGGCATACTTTGTTGGAGATTAAGAGGGTAAGTGTGACCCTTGAGGATAAAATGACTAAAGTCAACAAGAGACTCAGATGGGTAGGTCGACTTCATTGGGGAAAAGGGGACAAATGTAAGTCCTTTACATCCTTGAGGACATAATAACGAAGTGTGAGGCAATCCCACAAGGGCTACTAAGCTACAGTACAAGTATGACTCTCCTACTGAGGATGAGAAGTTATGAATTGAGTTTGAATGACCTGGGTTCTGCTTTGCTGGGGATAATATGTCACAATCAAGGTGCAACTTCACTAGGGATAACAGAAATAGGACACACAGGGCTTCGACCTAGAGTATGCGACAATAGACTGTTTGAAACACTGTCGGCGCCAGGTGCAACAAACATTATTTCTTTGAGCATTCAGCTGGCGCTGAGTTTGTTAAAAACATAGATGTCGCCGAGCACACAGTCAACACTAAAGTTACCAACAACAAAGGCAGCACTGAAGTCTTTGAGTACACAGTCGGCACTGAAGTCACCAACAACACAAATTTTGCTGAGTCTTTGAGCACACAGCCGACGCTGAAGTCATCAACAACACAGACGGTGCTGAGTCTTTGAGCACACTGCCGGCACTGAAATCAACATAGGCGGCGCTGAGCCTTTGAGCACACAGTCAGTGCTGAAGTCACCAACAATACAGGCGGTGCTGAGTCTTTGAGCACACAACCGATGCTAAAATCAACAAAGATGGCGCTGAGCCTTTGAGCACACAGTCAGCATTGAAATCAACACAGGCGGCGTTGAGCCTTTGAGCACACAGCCGGTACTGAAGTCACAATAATACAAGCGGCACTGAAGTCTCTTTCGATGAAATAGCTGGTGCTGGGTGTGGGTTAGTATTTGGCGTTCGACTCGAGCCCGACCCAGTCATGGCTTCTGTCAGAATGGGATTTTACAGGCGGCAACGAGACTTCCCTCAATCCTTGGGTGTCGTTTGGGCTTCATGGACATGGCTAGGATTCTCAATTTACAAGGGGCTTTAAGGGAAAATGCTTGTTATATAAAGGGGTAAACCAATTTCACTTTTTCACCAACGGTAAGAAAAAACTAAAGAAAAAATTTTTTAACCATGAGAAGAGGGTTCTCGGTGGAAGCTCCAGCAAACAGTGGGTGTTCCGGGAAGAGTTAGCAGGAGGTTTGCCAGCAAGCAAGGGAGGTTATGGTTGCGAGAAGAGGGAACCGACAGGGAGCACAGGGCCTTTTGCAAGGGAAGGGTATTTTTATCGACAAAGGTAGGGGGAAAACAAGGGGTTTGCTAGGGTTTGCAAAAATTCTGACAATGAACTTTCGAGATTTCTAGGGAAGACGAAAAGGGTGAGAGGCCGCAGTTGAGTGTTACTCGAGTTTTTTCGCTGCTTCTTGGTGGTTTTTCGGCAGGTGCAAGTGATTTCTCGGTAATCTGGGGGAGATTTAGAGGGGTTTTCCAATAATGAAAGGGGATTTTCGACAAGAACCAAAGAGTCTGGGGGAGACAAACCGTCGCTGGAGGTGGACGGTTTCGCTTGGACAGTGTGCAACTGTCGAGGAGGCAAATCTTCTTAGGCCTTAAAAACAAGGGGTCTTGGGAATCGAGGAGACGCATAGAAACGAAAAGTCATCAGGAGGTGAACGGATGTGGTGAAGCATATGGCCGGCGCTTACTTAGGACAGGTAGCCAGCGCTGTACACAGCTGGCGCTGACACAGCCAGTGCTGACCCTCAAAAGGCTTCCGGAACTAGGAGGTTGAAAGCACAGCCGACACTTAGCCTTCAGCAGATACAGTTGCCGCGATGAGTTAATAACGAAGCTGACACTAGCCTTTGGAAGACACAGTTGGTGCTAGCTTCAAACGGCACTTACTAGTGCATGGTCAGCGTCTTGATGCACATGGCATTGCTCGCGTGCGACAATGAGTCTCATGTGGGAACTGTTGTGCCCGACGTTAAGCCATGTGCGGTGATTTTCACACACGGTGCTGACTTGGGTTGGCAAAGGGTGGTGATGGGTGGTAAGGGTTGGCTTATGATGCCTGTTGAAAGTCAAGTCCTCTAGCACAAAAGTGAAGTCCATGTTGTTCTGTGAAAGGGCATCCACTGTGAACGGGGTATGCTCTTCATCATAGGTCATTTCCTTACCAAAGAAGTCTGCCTTGTATATTTGATAAACATATCAGATGAATTAAAGCTGACTCAAAAATGGTTGGCTTCTTCTTTTGGCCTGTAACCATCCTCTTACTCGTCAGATGAATTGAAACTAACTTCTCCAAGTGGTTTTGCTTCTTCTTCATGAGTAGAGTATTTATTTGGTGGTTTTGCTTCTTCTTCATGAGGAGAGCATTTCTTTTGGCCTATAACCATCTTCTTATCCTCAAATTCAAGAGCAACACTGCAGGTTTTGGTTTGTAGCTGTCCTCTTATCCTCCGATGCAAGAGCAACACTTTTGATGTCAACTGTTCTCTTTTCCTCGGATACAAGAGACTTGTAACCTCCCTAATAATGGGCTTCTTGGCTTGTAACTTGTAACTCCTTTTTACTGCAATAAAAAGAGTTTAAATTTTTGTTTGAATTGTATCTTTCGAATTGTGCTGAGTCTCTTTTCTTGAATGTGTATCATGGATAATACTTCTTTAGGTCTTGCCTATTGATAGGGGGCATTACCTCCTCTCCATCAGGATATGCCAGTATGTAAGCTCCATTTAGCGAGACTTTTTTTACTATAAAGGGACCTTTCCACTTGGGTTTAAACTTCCCTTTACGATGTCCATGCATAACAATCGGCCTCTTGACGACTAGAATTAGATTGCCACGGCGAATGAGCGGACTTTGATAGACTTGTCAAAAGCCCTCTTCATTCACCCTTGGTTGAGTTCGAGGTTTTGCTGAGCCTCTAACCACTTTTCATCGAGTGCATCCAATTCTTGATATCAAAGTTTAACCCTCTCATCTTCGGTTAGTCCTTGATGTATAGCGACTTGCAATGAAGGGATTTGAATTTCGAGAGGTAAAACTGCTTCGCTCCCATAGACCAGATAATAAGGAGTGGAATCGGTAGCATTTTGTGTAGTAGTGTGATAGGCCCATAGCGCTTTGCGAAGTCTCTCGTGCCAATTCTTCTTTGTTTTCGATATTGACTTCCTTAAAACATTGCACAAAGTCTTGTTGAAGGCCTCAACTAATCCATTGGCCTGAGGGTGGTACATAGTCGAGTACCTCCATTCGAAACTGAGCTAGTTAACTAAGTGATCAATATGATGACTTCGAAATTGAGGGTCATTGCTAGAGATAATCTGGTCAAGCACCCCAAACTGGTATATAATGTGATGTCGTACGAAGTTAGCCACTGTGGTACCAAGAACTTGCTTAAGGGGGACCGCTTCAGCCCACTTAGAGAAATAATCTGTTGCAGCTAGAATAAAGACATGGCCCTCCATAGGCCCTACAATGTCCATACTTCATTGTGAGAAGGGCCATGATGCCATTGTAGAGTGTAAGGGCTCTGGAGGTTGATGAACAAGGCTAGAATGTATTTGGCACACCTGACACTTTTTAGCATAGTTTAAGAAATCAGCGATCATGGAAGGCCAATAATACCCCAATCTGCGTACCCATTCATAGAGCTTAGGACCAGATTGGTGTAGTCCACAAATGCCTAAGTGTACCTCTTCCAATACTTTATTTGCTTCTTGCACGTCCACACATCTAAGAAGAATATCGTCAAATGACCGTTTGAAGAGAGAATCTCCTTCAAGGAGGGTATACTTGGTAGACATTTGACGTATACTGTTGCGTTCCGTATGATCTTCCGAGAGCCTGCCAAGGTTTAGAAAACTAGTGAGAGGCTCTCTCCAATCTTCCACTTGCTCAATTTCCATATATATTAGGTCGAAGAATTCTGTTTCTTGATTTCGAAGTTCCTTGACACCATGCCATTTCTTGTTTAGTTTTAATTACGTCTTTAACTAATAGAAGTGCTCTGAATGGATAAGGAGGGCACTTGGGGAAGATATTCCTCTCATCATCCGCGTCTAGCTCAGTTCTTAGTTCAATGTGTCTCCATTTTGCCACCCAAACAAGCATGGGTCCTGATGAGGATAATTGAATTGTAGCGTCAAGTTTTGCAAGTGCGTCAGCTTGCGAGTTTAACCTCTTGGGGATGTAACTCAGGGACGTCCTCCAAGTGGGCCATATATGATTTTGCAGTATCATGATAAGGCTAGAGAGTGTCTTTTCTCACGTCATAGATCCCTTTGAGCTGTCGGATAACCAACTTAGAGTTGCTATAAATCTTGAGATGCTCCAAGTTTAGGTTGAAGACTATCTCCAACCCAATTATAAGGTCCTGATATTCTGCCTTGTTATAAGAACCGACCTCGAAAAGAGAGAAAGAAAGTGGCAATGCTCCTCCTTCCAGGGTTAAGAATACCACTCTGGCTCCTCCTCAGTCTTATTGGAAGGCTCCATCGAAGTACAATTCCCACACATGAACAAGCTTAGCACATAATACTTCTTCGTCAAGGAAGTCGCTTGATAACGGAGATTCCACCTATACGGGGTGTGCTGCGAGAAAATCAGCTAAGGCTTGGCCCTTGATGGCCTTCTGTGGGACATACATGATGTCAAATTCCATCAGCAATAATGTCCACTTGGCAAGGCATCCTGACAGGCATGGGCGTGTCATAATAAATTTTACAGGATTTGCTTTTGATATGAGTTTCACTTAATGACCAAGTAAATAATGACGAATTTTTTGTACTATGAAGATCAGAGCAAGGCACATCTTTTCTCTAGGGGGATAATTCTTCTCGGCCCCTTGCATCTTGCGGCTGAGATAATATAGTGCGGTTTCTTTTCCTTCGTCATTGTTTTGTGCCAACAATGCCCCAAGTGACTCGTCCAGAGCAGTCACGTAGAGGATGACAGCTTTTCCCAATATTAGGGTAGAGAGCATTAGAGGGTTGAGTAAATATTGTTTAATGTCTTCAAGAGCTGCCTGACATGCTTCATCTCAAATGAACGGAGTATCCTTCTTTAACAGGTGCGTAATAGGGTTTACAGCAACCAGAGAGGTTTGAGATAAACCTGCGAATATAAGCCAGTTGTCTTTGGAGAGATAGTTGCTCTCACAGTGTAGTTGGTGATGACTTTTCTTGAATTGCCTTGATCTTGAACGGCTCCACTTCAAGCCCTCTGTGTCTAATAATGGACCCTAAGAATATTCCCAAATGCACGCTAAAAGTGCATTTTAGTGGGTTCATTTTAAGTTGATGAAGGCATAATCGCTCAAATACCTTTTCAAGGTCTCTCATGTAGGCATTCTTCTCTTCGGATTTTACCACCAAGTCATCTACATAACACTCTACCTCTTTGTGCATCATGTCATTAAAGATGGTCGTCATTGCTCTCTAGTATGTGTCACCAGCATTCTTTAATCTAAATGGCATCATTATGTAACAGAAGACCCCTTTTGGAGTTAAGAACATAGTGTCTTCCTCATCTTCAGGCGCCATTCGTATCTGATTATACCTGGAATACCCATCGAGAAGCCTTAACAGTGAGCCGTAGAATCGATGAGCATCTCGATGAATGGCAACAGAAAGTCATCCTTGGGACAGGAGGTATTCAAGTCGCAGAAGTTAATGCAAACCCTGACTTGGTCATTCTTCTTCTTGACTGGAACAACATTTGCTAGTCATTTCGGGTACTTGACTTTACGGATGAAACCTGCTTGTCTTAGCTTGCTCACTTCGACATCTATCTACATTTCGAGGTCAGGCCTAAACCTCCTTGATTTCTGCTTGACAAGTTTGGTAGTTGGATCAATGCGGCGACGGTGAACAGTGACTTGAGGATCTAAACCGGACATCTCATGGTAATGCCAAGCAAAGACGTATCAGTTTGATTGTAAGAAAGTAGTGAAATTTTCTTTTTCTTCTGGAAACATATTTGCCGAGATAAAAGTAGGTCTAGGGTCAGCTTCATCCCCTATATTTATTTCTTTGAGCTCGTTAGCAGTAGCTTGACCGCCTTGCAACTCTTCCTCGTTGTTTCAAGAGGTCCTTTCTTCAACCTCAAGTGCGGAGACCCACGACCCTGACATCTCTGCCTTCAATAGGGATCCAGAGTAACTCGTGATTTCTGCACCTTTCTCGAACCGAGGAACAGAAGGATCCTCCTCAAACATGGAAAGCATATCAGGTTGCAGGAGCTCGTCTTGAAAATTAAGGGGGATCTGGGATTCAGCAATTATAGCGTGAGAAGTGTCCTTGTACGAATCACACGATTTTTGCACGGGTGACTATAGTGTTTGCCCGCTCTGGCAGGAACTTCACAGACGTGTACCATGTGGCATGCTTCCTGAAAGTAGAAGCTTTGCTCTCGTGATTCTCTCAGTCTCTGCTCAAAGTTGGGCTGAGGGGGCCACTGGGTTTCTTCGATTTGGACTTTTTGTGCTTCTTTGAAGAGAATGGCTCTGCTTTGGCTTTAGCTGCCAGCGCATAAGCAACTGTTAAGAATCCGGCTGCCTGGGCCAAGGTCTTTTTCAACCGCTTCCGTTGTGTCCTGCTTATGTTGATTCCTTCAAATTCTCTGTAAAGAGCATCTAAGTCTTGATATTTCAAGGTCGTACCTGCAAGAGACAGAGAAGAGGAAGGATGAGAAGTAGAAAAAGAAGAAGGATAAGGGTCAGAAAGTGGGTTGGGAAGAATCTTGCTTTTGAATTTTAACATATTCAGAAAACTTGACATATCCATCTCTACTAAAAAAGAATGGCCTGTAAGATGAAACTGGAATATTCAATTCCACTTTTTACGGCCAGAATTTCTTTGAATGTAGAGTGATAATGTTGTTTGAATGTAGAGTGATCTGGGCAGTCCTGTCGTCTAGCCGTAATGTTGTTGTGCCAGAATTACTTGGCCCACTTTATTGC
Organism: Amborella trichopoda; assembly: GCF_000471905.2. The sequence continues at coordinate 999,847 of NW_006497091.1, forward strand.
CACGACAGACTAACCATTGTGCCTAAGTAGTCGGTATCGGTAATGACTGGTTTAGTGCCTCGATCTTGCCCTCCGGATCCTAGATGATCGGGCGACACGCATCTCGGTTTTCGTGGAAAGACTCAGAATGTTTTTGAGATCACTCTCTCAGGAACTTCGTTCGAGAACGAGGGCAGGTATTACCGAACGATGAGAGAGGAACTTAAAGTCGTGAGGTGGGACTTACCTCACATGGATCCGTGACACGCTCGGGCTGGCTCGGGCGAGCGCCCTCTTAGATCACGTTGGAAAGCCCCCTGGCCTATGGTCGGTTTGGAATCGCCTCCCTTGACTTGTTTCTTCTTTCCCGCAAACACACACACACACACACATATTAGAAGTACCGACAAGTGGGGTAAGGTCCCCACCTTGTTACAGGATAAAATAAAAATGAGAGAGATGAATTAAAATACAGATGAAATAAAATAAAATTAGGAAATGGAATTAGGATGAAAATGACACGAAGTGATGTGAAATAAATAAAATGAAGTAAAATAAAATAAAAGGGATGGAAGAAAATAAAATAAGATGAGATAATTAAAATAAAATAAATGAATAAAAATAGAGTAAGGGATAATAGGATAAAATAAATGGCATAAAAATAAAATACAATGGAATAAAGGAAAATGAAATAAAATGAATGAGGTGAGAAAAATAAATTAAATAAATAAGGTAAATAAAATAAGGAAGATAAAGATAAATTAAAATAAAATTAGTGGAGTAAATAGAATAAGGTAAATGAATATAAGATAAAAGAGGAAGATAAAATGAAATGAAATTAAGTAAAATGAAATAAAATAAATGAGGTAAAAATAAAAAAAATAAAGAGAAATTAAAATAAATAACTAAATAATAAAAAAAATGAATAAAGTAAATACAATAAGATAAGGAAATATAAGATGAAATAAATGGCAGTAAACTAAATTAAGATAAAATATAATAAGTGAGATTGCGTAAAATAAAATAATAAAAAAAAAAATGAAAAGCTAGTAAGAGAGGGACAGCTTTTTGTTGGACTTTTATGTTCATGAAAGAAGGTAAAGTTGGACTTTTATGTTCATGAAAGAAGGTAAAGTTGGACTTTTATGTTCATGAAAGAAGGTAAAGTTGGACTTTATATGTACAAGACAACTCTTATATTGAGTTATAGTTAGCAAGTCGGGGAATATCTATATATCGATTCATCATAAAATCGAAAATAAATCGTTTTTATTTTAAAAAGTCAGATTAAAAAATCGGATAAAATATACGAGTCGGCAAAAAAACTTTATGTAAAAATGTCACAAATATAACAGATTAAGCTCAAAAAATTGGAATGAAAAATACGGATAAGTTTAAAAAAAGGGTGCCATATTTTTGCTAACTATGCTAATACTTGTAGTCATCTATTCTAACTATGCACCATACTAACTATACACCATTACTAACTATACACCATACTAACCTTTCTAACTATACACCATACTATTTATATCAATATGGACCGTACCATCCTTTGCACTATATTTACACTTTTATTAGAAAGAGAAGATGAGAGGGGATGACCATTTCTTTTGAGAGAAAGAGAGAGAGGTGGCATAGGAGGAAAAAAATGCTGAGGGAGAAAGAGAAGTGGATGCAGAGAAAGAGAGAGAGTGGGGGAGTGGGGTGACAATGGATCTCTCAAAGGAACATAAAAAAGCAAATATGGTTAACTTCTTCTGAATCAGAATGGTGCTGTCGTTTTGAAGCAGATGGTGAACTTCTTGTGAAGAAAATCAGATGGGAATCGTGCTGTATTTTTTAATCTGATAGGTTGAGTCAAGCTTAGGGAAAAGCCCTTTATATGTTTTTCCTCAATCTATTTTTTCTAATATGTTCTTCGAGCTATGCTAATTTGGGGATTTTTGAGTTATGTTAAAATTGAGTTATGTTAAAATTGAGCTATGTTAAAATTGAGGATTTTTTATGTGATTTGGAAGTTCTCTATCATATTGTTTCTGTATAATTTCTTTAAAATGTTGTTAAATTTAGGGATTTTTAAAAGCTAATGTTAAATTTATACTTGTGTTTAAACAGTGGTTCTCTTTTTCAAAAGCTTATATTATAACCAGCGGGTCTCTTTTTCCGCTCTCTCTTTGTCTATCGATCTCGATACCCATCAAGCATCTGTGATGTAGCTCAATTTGGAGATTTTTTAAACTTATTTATCTCTGTTTTTTTTTAAATTTTCTAAGATAGTTATATTTTTCAAATTTTTTTTGAGATGGTTGTCTTTCTCTCTATAACCATAGATGAGATGTTTTCTATCCCATGGTTCTCTCTGTGTGTACTATGGAGGATTATTAATAGAAATGTCATTTTGAAATGTCATTTTTATTTTTTATAAAAAAAAAAAAATCACCTATTAAACTTTTTCATAAAAAAAAGACGATCTTTTTATGTTCTTTTGAAAAATACGCAGTTTAATATGTTTTTTAAAAAAACTCTAATTTTTTAAAAAATAGCGTCTAAAACGGGGATTTGCTAAATATGGTTTTGGACGAGAAGATAGGATGAGAACGAAAGTATCGCGAAACGAACGAAATGAAATCAACAAGAATTTTAAAACAAAAAACAAAATAAGAAGAGGACGCAAGAGTTTTGTTTTGTGGGTTTTTTAGAGAGAGAAAGGAAGGTTGAAGCGAGAGTAGAGCACGAGAGAGCAAAGCGAGAGAGGCAGTGAATTGGGTGATCGAGAGGTGCGAGAGATGGCTCGCGAATGGCTGCAGGCGAGTGAAGGTGAAGAAGAGAAGAGCAGGGGAAGAGAACGGTGGAAAAATTGAGAGGGGTGAAAGTTGCTGGCAGAAATGGAGCAGCTGCAAGATGGGAGCAGCAAGGTGACGAAAATGGGGGGTGTCTTAGCTTTGGAGGAGAAGGCTTGATGGATCGATGGGAGATGAGGCTGAAATGACAGTTCCAGGGATGACTCACTGAGTGGAGGGACAGGGGCAGCCAGCGAGAGGTGGCGGAAATGGCTGAGACAGGGCCTGGTTGTATATGGCACTGAAATGAAGAAGAGGAGCAGAGGGAGAAAGAAAGTGGGATGAAAAATGGTTGCGCAAAGGTGGTTCGAATTACTTGCTGGCTGAGGCGGCGATGTTGTTGGCTCAGCAGTGGAGTTCAAGAGTGGAGAAGAGAATGTGTAGAACAACAATGTGTAGAAGATAATGGAGTAGATGGGAAGAGATGGAGGAGGTTGGTCGTGACTACTGGTGATAGTCGAGGCTGAAGTGAATAAGGTGAGGGCACTGAGGTGGAGAAGAAGGAGTACAGGGAAGAGGAGGCAGCAACCTTCTGGAAGAGGAGGCAGCAACCTTCTGGTTATACGTGGGTGAATCGATACATAGGGAAATTGGGTAAAGATGGGGTGTTATGGGAATCGCAACTGACTGTTTTTAGAGATGGAAGAAGGTGGTATCAGAGAGGAGTATGAGAACAGAGGCATGCCTAGAGTGAGAAAGAGAGAGAGGGCGTGGAAGAAAGAGAAGGGAGGAGGACATTGGATCTTACACGGGAAGGTGGAAGGGGAGCGCACAGCCGGCGCTAGGAAGAGGGAAGGGGAGCGCATGTAAAAATTGCCCTAGGGGAGCTATATGAAAATTGCCCAACTGGCGTTACATGAAAATTGGCCATCCGGCGCTACGTGGGAAATTGCTCAACCGGCGCTAAGTTACGAAGACTTGTGGAGTGGTGGTCATACGGGACCACAGAATGTGAGAGAGAAAGAAAAGATGTGAGGGAAGGTGCACACAAAAAGAAAAGGGAGACCATGAAGAAAAGATAGAGGAGGTAGACCTGAGGGTGCACCTAGAAAAAGGTCGACTTACATAAAATAAAGGAATAAGAAAATAGGCAAATTGTGGTCATGCTGGATCACGGGGAGGGAGAGGAGAAAGTTGTGGTCGTGAGGGACCACAAGGATGAGGGAAGAGATGGGTTGTGGTCATGCGAGACCACAAGGATAAAAAGAGAGAGAAGAGGAGAAATTAAGTGAAAATCCAACCGGCATTGGAAATGAGAGGAGAGGAGAGAGAAAACTCCATCCGATGTTGGGAATGGAACTAGACGAGAGAGAAAACTCCACCCGATGTTGGGAATGGAAGTAGAGCAGAGAGAAAACTCCACTCGATACTACGAATGAAAGAAGAGAGAGAATATAGAGATAGAGATGAGAAGAGAGAGAAAGAGAGATAGAGATGAGAAGAGAGAGAAAAAAAAAGAAAAAAAAATAAGAGATGAGAAGAGAGAGAAAAGAAGAGAAAAAAAAGTAAAAAGAGGAGAGAGAAAATTATCTTTATCAAAAGTTTCGGTCTTTTCTTCTCTCTTTCCTCTCTCTCTCTCTCCAAGACAAACTCAAGAACTTAAGCAAGAATAGAAAAATAGAAATTTTATTGAATGATAGAAAAATGAACCCAATGTCCCGTTTACAATTAGGTGTGGTGTTTATATAGAATTAAGCTAAAACATGGGTGGATATTCAAAAAAATAACTAAATTGATAATAATTATAATTTAATTGAATTAAAGAAAACTAATGAAAATGTGGTGTAAAATTATTGTTTTGCCCCTGCCTAACAATATATGAAATTCTAAAACAGTCCCTACTGCTACCTGAAAACTTGTGCGATCTTTCATGACTGATCTAGAGTTGTTCTTATGCCCGTTTGATCGAAAGATGAATATTTTCTTGTAGGGCTCGGCACGACAATCGAGTTGATACCAATTTCGAACCATGGATTGTGTTTTGAACTACGATCACGAGACTTGAAATTTGCTTGAATCTTGAAAACTTTGGATCGATGATGCACTCTTTCCTTGATGTTTTTCCATAATTTTTTCATCGTAGCGCACTAAGCATACTGTCACAATCACATGGCAACAAATGAAACGCGATTTGGAGCCTGAACGAAGGTTTCATAACTTTGAGTTTTGGCCGGAATCTGGAATCCAGCGGCCGAAATTTCAGTTACTTCGTTTGCTTCGTATATGAAATTTGACTGTCCATCATGTACGGGGTTCGGACCAAATGATTGTTTTAGACCTTACACACACAATAAAATTGTTTCGTGTGGATCCGTTACGCGAGCGTCATGATTTGGTCCATCGAACAAGGCGTGTCGCTTCTGAATTTTCTGCAACTTCTTCACGGATCGACAACTTCTCTCTAGTTTTTCTCCCTGCTTGGATATCGTCATGGGGCGTACAACATATCAAAATGCTTGTCTTGATAAGAAGAACACGCTCACAAAATTTGAAAGCGATCCGACTCGGATTGAGTGAGATATGGGCCTCAAAAGTGGCTGCTCGTGGCTGTAAAAACAACCACCTTTAATGGTGTATTTCGGAGTGAGGCCACACGAGAATAGTGTGCAGCCCCTTCTGTTTCAATATTTTACTCATAACTTTGTATTAGAGTTTCAGATTATGCCAAAACTTGGCCCATAGGAGTTTTTACCGTGCCGGATCCAATGGCGGTGGTCCCACAACTGTTTGATGTATCGAAAATGTAGTTACATTTATTGGGTCTGTTTCAGGATGCGAGAGGCCAATTTTTCGAAAATTATTTTATTGTGTTCACTGCCTTAGACATGTCTGATCGTGATGAAACTTGGTAGGTGGCTTTTTGAAGTACATATAATGATCTTGACCAGTTCCGGGGCCATTCTGAGACTGTCGCGAATTTCCACGGTTTTGTAAGCTGTATTGACATGCTTTCCTACTTATTCCTAATCAGGGATCAAGGTGCTGAAATATACATTCAAACAGCTTGCCCCGCCGAATGTTGGGCTTCAAGAGAAGCGAGAAGGACAATCATTCGGAAAGTTTAGTTCGGCTTTTACTTTGTTTTCTTCTTGAACGTGAACGTCGACGAGATTCACGTAATGGTGTAACTAAGCTGCTCAGACGTAGGGATGCATTGATCCGTCCGTGGAGACTTTTGGGGGAGAAGAAACTTTTTTGACGGTGTTTGTTTGCTGCTACACCAAGTTTAGTTTTGACGATCAAAGTACCACTATGGGTCTCGTCTACCGAGTCTAGTCAGGGGCAAGTTCTATTAGCCGATCCCGATAGTCTGGTCGTGCCGGCTAGACGAGCTGACGTCTCTAGCAGGTTCCGCCATAGCATTGTCAGTTTCCTGCATTGGAAGGATGATGACTAGGCTACTTTGTCACTAAGCCTCATGGAGAGAGGCATGTACATTTCATACATGGGGAGAAGGTCCATAAGAGGAGGGATAATGACTGGGCTACGTTGTCAACCAGCCTTGAAGAACGGATAATGTCTGGGCTACGTTGTCACCCAGACTTAAAGAAGGCATGGTCCTTGAAGAATCTAGGCTATGTTGTCACCCAGCCTTGAAGAAGGATGCTGACTAGGCTACCTGTTCTCCAAGAACTAACGTCTATTCACCCAGGACTGAAAAAGGAAGTCAAATGGGCTACCTGTTTACCCAAGACTGAAGTAGGATGTCGACTGGGCTACCTGTTCACCCAGGACTGAAGAAGGATGTCGACTAGGCTACCTGTTCACCCAGGATTGGAGATGGATATCAATTGGGCTACATGTTCACCGAGGACTGAAGAAGGAAGTCGGCTGGTCACCCAGGACTGAAGAAGGATGTCGATTGGGATACCTGTTCACCTAGGACTCGAGAAGGAAGTCGACTGAGTTACCTATTCACCCAGGATTGGAGAAGGAAGTCAACTGGGCTACATGGTCACCGTTGACCGGTGAGGATGTCAACAGGGCTACTTGTTCACCCAAGACTGAAGAAGTATATCAACTGCGCTACCTTTTCACCTAGGACTGAAGAAGTAAATCAACTGGGCTACCTGTTCACCAAGGACCGAAGAAGGATGTCGATTGGGCGACCTGTTCTCTCAGGACTTGAGAAGGATGTCGATTGGGCTATCTATTCACCCAGGACTGAAGAAGGATGTCGACTGGGATACCTGTTAACCCAAGACTGGAGAAGAATATCAACTACTTGTTCACCCAGGACTGAAGAAGAAAATCGATTGGGCAACCTATTCACCTAGAACTGAAAAAGAATGTAGACTTGGCTACCTGTTCACCTAGGGCTGGAGAAAGATGTCAACTGAGCTTCCTAATCACCCAAGACTGAAGAAGGAAGTCGACTGGGCTACCATTTCACCCAGAACTGAAGAAGGATTTCATCTGGGCTACCTGTTCACTCAGGACTAAAGAAGTTTTCTAGTATAGATTCGGCTTTCCTCTTACTGAGGTATCGCATCTTTTTGATGTTTGTCCACCATGACTTTTACTAGTCCTACATTCCCAATCCGAATAATAGATGGAGAAGGGACTGGCAGTGCGGGAGGCAAGGGTGGGAGTTGTTCATCGTTTGATGGCCTCATTTAATGGGTAGGAGCAGTGCTAGAGGGCTAGTAAATAGGGCTTGATGCCTTGAGGCGGTACACTCAAGTTTATGAGACTTCAGTACCGCTTGACACACAGTTTCTATCATGTCATCTTTCGACCTCATCTCAGCATGTACCCACCTTACCGTGGCCTTAAGATGCGCAATCTCATCTTCATAGGCTTTTGGTGCTTCGCTGATCACCAGGGTTTCAACACTAGCCGTACTTGAGGGCTCCTTACCATTAAGAGAGAACCTGAACCTCTCAGAGGACGGCAAGCCCCCATCATATTCCCTAAGAGGATACATGAGGCGTTCCCGATGTAAGGAGAGCTGACAATTGGCTTTGCAGGGAGTCGTGGCATTCTCAAGGCATGGAGGGGTCACTTGAACAGAGCCACTTGAATGGGTTCGGGGGTCTGATCTGGTGATGGCACCATTAGCTCCTAATTGATGTGGTCACGGGGATCAGAGTGGCTCTTTACCCCATTCCTAGATTTGTCTTGGCAAAGAGTGGGACTTGGACGTTCATAGATAATTGGCTTCATCATGCCCTAAGTAACCATTTTGGTGTTCTACTCATTCAATGTTTTTCCGGCATCATCCGCATCTTGGGGCGTTAGGGAAAAGAAAGGGCTCTCGTCCTTAGTAGAGAAGTCTTCCATGGTGTCCTCAGAACTTGACGAAGTTTTGGATCTGTGCATGTGTGCACATTGGACAGGTCTGCTCTGGGCAGGTGGGGGGATTGGCACATGTACGCCCTCTACAGAAGGACTTAGGGTGACCTGGTGGTCAACTCGGGCTGTCTGACCTTAAGAGGCCAGGTGCCATGAAAAGTCTGTGTGAAGAAATGGCCATGTGACCATCCCTCACATAGTGAATAGCTATGTGCTGGGAAGGGGGACTAGGAGGTTCCCCATAGTGTGCTCGGGAAGGCGCAGCAACAAAGCTGCCCCGAGCAGTGTAGCGCATATGCAAGAGGTGTGCAGCGCTTGGTCCAAGAAGAGCCGAACCCTGAAAATGTTCCGAGGTAACCTGAGGGTTGCCCAAAGGATGTCCAGGGCTAAGTCGAAAAATACCCGAACCCGGACAATGGCCTAAAGTAACCTGAGGGTCACCTCGAGTGGTGCATTGTGCATGCAAAAGACGTGCAGGGCCAAGTCTAAGAAGATCCAAACCCTGATTGTGTATCGGGATAACTTGAGGGTTGCCCCTAGTGGTAGCTAGAATGGATGGTCCACTAGCTTTGGTGGGTGTGTGTGAGGTGGTGGCTTCAGAGCCGCCTTCTCCTGATGTCGAGCATTCTGTTGCAGTGGCTCGAAGTGATGAAGAATGGGGGGTAGCCTCTCGGCGACCCACAAGAGAAGCAACATATGAACTGTCACTCCCAAGAGAGGGAGGGGTGGCCTCCGGGCTGCCCCAAGCAATGAGACCGGCAAGTGACTTGCTGGTAGTAGGGTGCATGCTGTGTGTGGTGGCATATGTGCCACCAATGCAAAGTGCGTCGGCAGAAGGTCCACCATTGCAAGGAGGTAGGGAGTGAGGGACTTGTTGGTCCATCCTCGCCTCTTTCCAGGTGATGACATGGGAGCGCGACACAGGGTCGATGCTTAGGGGAGACGTCGGGGATGAGGTTTGTGGAACCTATTCCCGATAAAGGTTCACGAGTGCAAGAATCACGAAACCCGTGACTCAGATGAAGGGATTAAGTAACCCCAAAAACAAGTGTGTGTATAGTGAGCAAGAATAAAAAGAAAACAATGTCAAACAAGAACGATCTAACGATGGGGTAGCGTTTCCCCAGTGGAGTCGTCAATTTGGTTAGGTGCCTCGATCTTGCCCTCTGGATCTTGGATGATCGGGGGACACGATTCTCGGGTTTCGAGAGAAGACCCAGGACGTTTTTGAGATCACTCTCTCGGGAACCTCATTCGAGAATGAGGGTAGCTATTAGCAACAGGTGAGAGAGGATTTTAAGGTCGTGAGGCAGGACTTACCTCATGTGGGTCTGAGATACGCTTGGGCTGGCTCGCGTGGGTGCCCTATTAGATCACATTGGAAAGCCCCCTGGCCTATGACCCCGTTTAGAATCGCCTCCCTTGACATGTTTTTTCTTTCCTTCAAACACACACACATACACACAAGAAGTACCGACAAGTGGGGCAAGGTCCCCACCTTGTTACAAGATAAAATAAAAATGAGAGAGTTGAATTAAAATAAAGATGAAATAAAAAAAAATTAGGAAATGGAATTAGGATTAAAATAAAAAAAAATTAGGAAATGGAATTAGGATTAAAATAAAATAAAAATTAAGAAATGGAATTAGGATTAAAATGACATGAAGTGAAGTGAAATAAATAAAATGCAGTAAAATAAAATTAAAGGAATGGAAGAAAATAAAATAAGATGAGACAATTAAAATAAAATAAATGAATAAAAATAGAGTATGGGATAATAGGATAAAATAAATGGAATAAAAATAAAATACAATGGAATAAAGGAAAATGAAATAAAATGAATGAACTGAGAAAAATAAAATAAAATAAAGAAGGAAAATAAAATAAGGAAGATAACGACAAATTAAAATAAAATTAGTGGAGTAAATAGAATTAGGTACATGAATATAAGATAAAAGAGGTAAATAAAATGATATGAAATTAAGTAAAATGAAATAAAATAAATGAGGTAAATAAAATAAAGAAAATAAAGATAAATTAAAATAAATAACTAAATAATGAAGAAAAAAAAAGAATGAAGTAAATAAAATAAGATAAAGAAATATAAGATGAAATAAATGGCATAAAAGAAAAATAGCATGAAGTAAATTAAAGTAAAATAAAATATAATAAGTGAGATTATGTAAAATAAAATAATAATAAAAGTAATGAAAGGTCAGTAAGAGAGGGAGAGCTTTTTGTTGGACTTTTTATGTTCATGATAGAAGGTAAAGTTGGACTTTTTATGTACGAGAGGAGGTAAAGTATTCGAATAAAAGGAAAGTGCTTTGGTTAAGAGAGCGAGAGAACTCTTATATTGAGTTATGGGTATTACACGAGAAGATAGGATGAGAACGAAAGTATCACAAAACGAACGAAATGAAATCAACGAGAATTTTAAAACGAAAATGAAATAAGAAGAGGAAGCAAGAGTTTTGCTTTGTGGGTTTTTTAGACAGAGAAAGGAAGGTTGAAGCGAGAGGAGAGCATGAGAGAGCAGAGCGAGAGAGGCAGTGAATTGGGTGATCGAGAGGTGCGAGAGATGGCTCGCGAATGGCTGCAGGGGAGTGCAGGTGAAGAAGAGATGAGCAGGAGAACAGAACGATGGAAACTGATGGTGGATTGAAGGGCGCAGCAGCTAGGATAGGGCTGCGATTGAGAGGGGCGGAAATTGCAGGCAGGAATGGAGCAGCTGCAAGATGGGAGCAGCAAGGTGACGAAAATGGGGGGCGTCTTTGCTTTGGAGGAGAAGGCTTGATGGATCGATGGAGATGAGGCTGAAACGATGGTTGCAGGGATGACACACTGAGTGGAGGGACAGGGGCAGCCAGCGAGAGGTGCCGGAAATGGCTGACACAGGGCCTGCTTGTAGATGGCAGTGAAATGAAGAAGAGAGGAGCAGAGGGAGAAAGCAAGTGGGATGAAAAATGGTTGAGCAAAGGTGGTTCGAATTACTTGCGAGCTGAGGCGGCGATGTCGTTGGCTCAGCAGTGGAGTTCAAGAGTGGGCACAATATTGAACAACAATGTGTAGAAGAGAGTGGAGTAGATGGGAAGGGATGGAGGAGGTTGGTCGTGACTGCTGGTGATAGTCGAGGCTGAGGTGAATAAGGTGAGGGCACTGAGGTGGAGAAGGAGTACGGGGAAGAGGAGGCAGCAACCTTCTGGTTACAGGTGGGTGAATTGAAACAAAGGGAAATTGGGTAAAGATGGGGTGTTATGGGAATCGTTGCTGACTGTTTTTAGAGAGAAAAGAAGGTGGTAGCAGAGAGGTTGAGAGGTGTGAGAACAGGGGCATGCCTAGAGTGAGAAAGAGAGAGAGGGCGTGGAAGAAAGAGAAGGGAGGAGGACGTTAGAGAGAGAGGGCGTGGAAGAAAGAGAAGGGAGGAGGACGTTGGATTTTACACGGGAAGGTGGAAGGGGAGCGCACAGCCGGCGCTAGGACGAGGGAACGGGAGCGCACGTGAAAATTGCCCAACCGGCGCTACATGGGAAATTGCTCAACCGACTCTAAGTTATGAAGATTTGTGAAGTGGTGGTCACGCGGGACCACAGAACATGAGAGAGAAAGAGAAGATGTGAGGGTGCACTAAAAAGGGTAAAGAGCAGGTGCACAAAAAAAAATAGAAAAGGGAAATGGTCATGAGGGACTACCAAGAAAAGATAGAGGAGGTACACTCGAGGGTGCACTTGGTAGCAGGTAGACTTGCAGGGAATAAATGAATAAAAAAAGAGGTAAATTGTGGTCTTGCTGGACCGAAAGATGACAAAGTTGTGGCCATGAGAGACTATAGGGATAGGGGAAGAGATGGTTTGTGGTCATGCGGGACCACAAGGATAAAAAGAGAGAGAAGAGGAGAAAAATAAGGGAAAACCTAGCCGGCACCAAGAATGAGAGGAGAGTAGAGAGAAAACCCAACCGGTATTGAGAATGAGAGGAGAGGAGAGAGAAAACTCCACCCGATGCTGAGAATGAAAGAAGAGGAGAGAAAACTCCACCCGGTGCTGCGAATGAAAGAAGAGGAGAAAGGTGCTGGGAATAAAAGAAGAGGAGAAAGAAAAGAGAGATATAGATGAGAAGTGAGAGAAATAGAGAGAGATGAGAAGAGAGAAAAGAAGAGAGAAAGAGAGATAGAGATGAGAGAAGAGAGAAAATAAAAGAGAAAAGAGAAAAGAGAAAAATGGAGAGAGAAAATTATCTTTTTCAAAGGTATCGACTTTTTTTTTCTCTCTCTCCTCTCTCTCTCTCCAAGACGTACTCTAGAACTTTAGCGATAATGAAAATTTTATTAAATGATGGAAAAATAAACCCAAGGTCCCGTTTACAATTGCATGTGGTGTTTATATAGAATTAAGCTAAAACGTGGGTGGATACCCAAAAACTAACGAAATTGATGATAATTACAATTTAAATGAATTAAAAAAAATTAAGAAAATAGGTTGTAAAATGACTGTTTTGCCCCTACCTAACAATGTGTGAAATTTCAGAACAGTCCTTGCTGCTGCCTGAAAACTTGTGCGATCTTCCATGACTGATCCGGGGTTGTTCTGATGCTTGTTTGATCGAAAGATGAATATTTTCTTGTAGGGCTTGGCACGGCGATCAATTTGATATCAATTTTGAACCATGGATCGTGTTTCAAACCACGATCACGTGACTTGAAATTTGCTTGAATCTTGAAAACTTTGGATCGATGATGCACTTGTTCTTTTATATTTTACGATAATTTTTTCATCACAGCGCACTAAGTATGCCGTCACGATCGCGTGGCAACAAACGGAACACGATTTGGAGTCCGAACGAAGATCTCGCAACTTTTGAGTTTTGGCCGGAATATGGAATTCGGCGGCCGAAATTTTAGTTACTTCGTCGGCGTCATGTATGAAATCCGACTGTCCATCATGTATGGGGGTTCGGACCAATGATAGTCTTAGGCCTTACGCACACAATGGAATTGGTTCCGCGTTAATCCATTTCACGAGTGTCGTGATTGGGTCCATCGAGCGAGGGGTGTCGCTGCTGAATTTTCTGCAACTTATTCACGGATCAATAACTTCTCTTTGGTTTTTCTCCCTGCTCGGACATCGTCACGGGGCGTACCATATATCAAAACGTTCGTCTCGACAAGACAAACACGTTCACAAAATTTGAGAGCGATCTGACTCGGAATGAGTGAGATATGGGCCTCGAAAGTGACTGCTCATGGCTATGAAAACAGCCACCATTAATGGTGTTTTGTAGAGTGAGGCCACACGGGAATAGTGTGCGGCCCCTCATGTTTCAATGTTTTTACCATATCTTTGTCCTAGAGTGTCTGATCAAATCGAAAATTGGTCCATAGGGGGTTTTTACCGCGCCGGATCAAATGGCGGTGGTCCCACAGCTGTTTGACGCACCAAAAATATAGTTCTAGTTATTGGGTCTGTTTCAAGGTGCTAAAGGCCAATTTTTCGAAGATTGTTTCTTTATGTTCATTGCCTTAGTTAGACATGTTTGATCGCGATGGAACTTGGCAGGTGGCCTTTTGTAGGCTTCATTGACTTGCTTTCCTACTTATTCCTAATCAGGGATCAAGGTGCTAAAAAATACGTTCAAACAGCTTGCTCAGCCGAATGTTACTCTTCAAGAGAAGCGAGAAGGACAATCATTCGGAAAGTTTCCTTCGACTTTTACAATTTTTCGTTCTAGTGACAAGACCACTTGAACACTGAGGAGATTCACGTAATGGTGTAACTAGACTGCTCAGATGTAGGGATGCATTGTTCACGGGTCCATCCGTGGAGACTTCAGGGGGAGAAGAGACTTTTTTGACGTCATTTGTTTCCTACTACACTAGGTTTGCTTTTGACGATCAGAGTATCACTATGGGTCTTGTCTACCAAGTCTAGTCGGGGGCTGGTTCTATTAGCCGATCCCGAAGGTCTGGTAGTGCCGGCTTGATGAGATGACATCTCTGGCAGGTTCTGCCATGGCTTTGTCGGTTTCCTCCCTCGGAAGGACGATGACTAAGCTACTTTGTCAATTAGCCTCATGGAGAGAGGCATGCACATTTCATGCACGTGGAGATGGTCCATAAAAGGAGGGATAATGACTAGGCTACGTTGTCACCCAACCTTGAAGAAGGGATAATGTCTGGGCTACGTTGTCACCCAACCTTGACGAAGTGATGGTCCTTAAAGAAGGGATAATGACTGGGCTACGTTGTCACCCAGCTTTGAAGAAAGATGTCGACTAGGCTACCTGTTAACCCATAACTGAAGAAGGACGTCGACTGGGATACATGTTCACCTAGGACTGAAGAAGGAAGTCAACTGGGCTACCTGTTCACTCAGGACTGAAGAAGGAAGTCGATTGGGCTACCTGTTCACCCAGAACTGAAGAAGGAAGTCGACTGGGCTACCTGTTCACCCAGGACTGAAGAAGGATATCGACTAGGCTACCTGTTCACCCAGGACTGAAGAAGGATATCGACTAAGCTACCTATTCACTCTGGATTGGAGCAGGATATCAAATGGGCTACCAGTTAAACCAGGACTGAAGAAGGAAGTTGACTGGGCTACCTGTTCAGCCAAGATTGAAGAATGATGTCGATTGGGCTACCTGTTCATCCTAGACTGGAGAAGGAAGTCGACTACGCTACCTGTTCAACTAGGACTGAAGAAGGTTGTTGACTGGGCTACCTGTTCTCCTAGGATTGAAGTCGACCGGGCTGCTTGTTCACCAAGGACTGAAGAAGGATGTCGACTGGGCTACCTGTTCACTCAGAACTGAAGAAGGATGTCGACTGGGCTACCTGTTCACCCAGGACTGAAGAAGGAAGATGAGGGATGATTTTAACGTCTACACCCTACTGAACGTCTTGACGATGAAGGGAGTGCTGGCTGAAGCGGCCTGTGAAGGCGAATGTTGCATCAACCTGATTTTATTAAATTGAGCACCCTATGCGGGTTTTCACTTTGACTTCGGTAGTGGTGACGTAGAGACGGTTTTTCACCATCCTCCCTTTATTCGTGGCTCTTTTACCCATGACCTTTCGGTCATGTCCACCTTTATTTTCTATTTTTACTCACAGTGCCCTTTCGAGATTTCACCGTGCCCTTGTTTTGTATCTACGAAACCCTCTTACTCATGGTTTCGTGACCATGCCCGTCCGTCATTTTTACTCTTGGCGCTCCCTTGTTTAGGTATACACCATGCCCGTTATTCCGTTCTCTTTTTCTTGTTTTTTTTTTTTGGTGGGGGCGTGTTTAAGGTTTTACCTCCGGGACCTGTGCGAAGCCTTTTAACGTCATGCGGTCAGGATGTGCACTATAGTTTTAAGGTCATATAGCTTAGACTGTGGCTATGCAGTTTAAATTCATGCAGCTAAGACTATGCAGTTTAGTGTCGTGCAACTAGACCTCCCCTACAGTTTAAGGTCATATAGTTTGGACCATGCAATTTAAGGTTGTGCAGCTAGACCATTGTGTGGGTCGCCATGTAGGTGAAGCTCCATGGGGAATAGGTATGTTGATGACAGTCTGACACTCTGGGGATAAAACGGTTAAGGCCGCACACAAGCTGAGGACTCAGATGGAGATGGTGGCCCAACGAGGGATGGCGAACAGAAGCGGACTTCATTGGGGATTAGGGGGGCAAGCTTACTCCCTGGGGTGAACGATGAGACTCTTTGGAGAATTGACTTATGACAGGTAACCCGACTTCCTGTGGATAAGATAGCTTAGTGTGAAACTGATCCACTGGGGATTGTAGGGCTAACCATGACTCTAACTCTAATGGGAATAATGGGCTGCAGTATGGGTGTGACCTCTACTAGGGATGAGGGACAGTGGCCTGCTCCTGACTCCATTGGGGATTACAGGTCACGGCTTGGGTGCAACAGCCTGGGTGTAATAGCTTGGGTTCAACACCACTAGGGATAGTGGTAGGATGCACATGGTGGTGACCAGGTTCTAGCACGCGCAACACTAGCATAGGGAATGTAACACACACAATGGTGGTCTTGAACGATTGCAGTATTGAAATGTGCGGCGCCAGCACAGACGGTGGTAACACACACGGCGTTAGCGTATGTAGTTGCAACACACATGATGGTGACTTTAGAACACAGCCGACGCTAGCCTTTGAGAACGCATCCAATGCTTGGCCATTAAGAACCTAGTTGGAGATCGGCCATTGAGAACACAGTCGACACTAGGCTTTAAGAACGCAGACGACACTAGGCTTTGAGAACAAAACCGGCGCTAGATTGTGGAGAAAACCGCCGGCACTGAGAACACAAACGACGCTAGGCTTTAGTGAACACAGCCGGTGCTGGGCCTTTGAGAACACAACCGGCGTTGGGCTTTTGAGAATCCAGTTGGCAGTGGTCCTTTGAGAACATAGCTGGCTGTGGGAATAGGTTGCCCAGACTGCGGTGGCTTGTGTTCGGGCCTTGGGATTTTCTATGCTGATCGGCCCGGCTTCATGGGGAAAGATCTTTAATGGATTCTAGGGCATGCGTGCGAGGGATGCGAGAGAAGGACATGCGGACGACAGCTCGGGTCACGCGTGCAAGGGATGCATAGGAGCAGCGGCTTGTGAGGGACCTCATGGAGACATATAAGCAATTTATAGTCGTGCAAATAGACTGTATGTCGGGTAGTTTAACGTCTTGTTACGGGGACGTGAGACATTTTTACTCGTGTTGTCCCTAAAGGCAAGGTCAGCACGCCCGTTATTTGAGAGGGAATGCCCCAAAGGGTTTTCACCAAATCCCTTTTGTTTCGACACTCTTGCCCATAGTTCCCTTGCGGGTTTTCACTATGCCCGTCTTTTTCTTTCTCTCTTTTTCCTGACACATTTTCCCATGATGGCCTTCGGGGTACACATCATGTCCGTCATTTTTTCTTTTGACATTTTTACCCATGACTCCCTTGCCGGTTTTCGTCATGTCCGTCTTCTTCTTTTTTTTTCTTTTTGCGAAAGTATGCTTAAGATCATGCCACCATGACCATCAATTTGGCATGTTTTAAGGTTATCCGCAGAGACTTGCGGGCACGTTTAAGGTCCTGCCTCCAAGACCATATGTTGCGCAGTTTAACGTTATGCCACTAGGACGTGTGCTAAAGTTTTAAGGTCATATAGCTTGGACCATGGCTATGCAGTTTTAGGGTCATGCAGCTCGGACCACACATTTTAAGGTCGTGCAACTAGATCTCCGCTATAGTTTTAGGTCGTATAGTTTGGACTATGTAGTTTAAGGTCGTGCATCTAGACCATCACTATAGTTAAAGGTCATATGGTTTGGGCCGTGCAATTTAGGGTCATGCATCCAGACCTCCACTGTAGTTTTAGGTCATATAATTTGGACCATGCAGTTTAGGGTCGTGCATCTAGACCATGCGAGGCACTGGATCACTTGTGGAATCATTCTACTAATTCAATCTCCCCGTTGTTTATGAGCATCTGGATAATGTCTTCAATGGTACAACACTCCTCAGTCTTGTGATTAAGGACCCTATGGTATTGGCAATAATTGGGTTCGTCATCCCTTTCGACTTCATCCGATCTTTTTACCTTAGGTAGCTTGATCATCACTTTATATCAGAGAGTTTCAAGCAACTTGGGGATCATGCACTTGTCAAAGGAAGAACTCTCCTGTCGACTTTTGCCTGAGAAATGCTTGATTTTGTTGTTGGGGACATTGAGTCTTCGATTTCCTTGTGGTAATAGATTCTGATCAATACAAGCTGGGGAAGTTTTCTGGTAGCGATTTGGCTTTCCTGTTACTAAGGTATCGCATCTGTTTGATGTTTTGGCCACCATGCCTTTTACTAGTCCTTCATTCCCGATCCGAAGAATACATGGACAAGGGACTGGCAGTGAGGGAGGCGAGTGTGGGAGTAGTTCACCGTTTGATGGCCCCATTTTAATAGGTAGGAGCGGTGATTGAGGGCCAGTAAATAGGGCTTGATGCCTTGAGGGGGTACACTCAAGCTTATGAGACTTCAATACCGCTTGACGCACTGTTTCTATCATTTCATCTTTCGACCTCATCTCAGCCTGTAACCGCCTTACTGTGGCTTTAAGATGAGCAATCTCGTCTTCATAATATTTTGGTACTTCACTGATCACCACGGTTTTGACACTAGCCATACTTGAGTGCTCCTTACCATTAAGAGAGAACCTGAACCTCTCAGAGGACGGCAAGCCCCCCATCATGATCCTTGAGAGGATACATGAGGCGTTCCCAACATGAGGAGAGCTGACAATTGGCTTTGCAGGGAGTCGTTGCATTTGGAAGGCATGGAGGTTCCACTTGAACAAGGCTAGCATCAGGGGAAGCAGAGCTCATTTCATTCTGTATTAGGGAGGAGTTTTTCTTGGATGAGAGTGACGAGTTCTCATCAGAGATGATAATGTCTGGGGGGAAGCAAGCAAGGGAAGTAGCATCACTAGGACCAACGAGAGTAGATGGTTGTTCATCACGTGTCCAAGATTCCGTGATAAATCCCTAGAAAGATGGAAGGAAAGTGGCCTATGGCAAGGTCCCCTTCTTATTCTGAAGGTTGGTCTCGACATTGGGTTTCTCAAACCCTTGCAGCGGCTCAACAGTATCAGTTTTCTCTTCAGGAACCGGGATCCCAAGGTAGACTTTGGGACGAGTTGGTGGATCATTCTCTTGCATGATAGGAAGAAGACAAGTCCCTTCATAGTTCGAACTTCCACCAGCAAGGGATCATGGATAGCGCCCTCGGTGGGTTCGGCTTCTGTCTCACCTGAGTCATCGGGACTGCCCCGCAACGGTGCCTTCGGGCTTAACAGGAGTCTAGGGGAAATTGATTCAAGCTTATGAGCTGCCCTGAGCTCAGTCTGCTCAACGAGGCCATTGCTCTTGGTGCTTTGACCCAAAATGGGTTGGGGGGTCTGATCTGGTGGTGTTGCCATTAGCTCAAGATTGATGTGATCACAGGGACCAGAGTGGCTCTTTGCCCCGTTCGTAGATTTGTCTTTGCCAAGAGTAGGACTTGGATTTTCATAGATAACCGGCTTCATCATGCCCCGAGTAACCATTTTGGTGTTCTCCTCATTCGATGATTTTTAGGCATCATCCGCATCGAGGGGTGTTAGGGAAAAGCAAGGGCTCTCATCCTCAGCCGAGAAGTCTTCCATGGTGTCCTCAGAATTAGAGGAAGTTTCGGATCTGTGCATATGTGCACATTGGACAGGTTTGCTCTAGGCAGGCAGCGGGATTGACGCGTGTGTGCCCTCTGCAAAAGGACTTTGAGTGACCTGGTGGTCAACCCGGTCGGGCCTTAAGAGGCCCAGTGCCTGAGCAAGTGTGTGACGAAATGGCCGTGTGACCATCCCTCACAGATTGAACAAGCATGTGGTGGGAAGGGGGACTAGGAGGTTCCTCTTCGTGTGCTCAGGCAAGCGTCGCAACAAAGCTACCCCGAGCAGTACAGTGCATATGCAAGGGGTGTGCAGGGCCTGGTCCAAGAAGAGCCGAACCCTGATAGTGATCCGAGGTAACCTGAGGGTTGCCTCGAGGATGTGTAGGGCACGGTCCAAGAAGACCCGAACCTAGACAGTGTCCTGAGGTAACCTGAGGGTCGCCCCGAGTGGTGCATTGTGCATGCAAAAGAGGTGAAGGGCCAAGTCCAAGAAGTCCAGAACCTTGATCGTGTATCGGGGTAACCTGAGGGTTGCCCCGAGTGGTAGCTAGAATGGTCCACTAGCTTTGATGGGTGTGTGTGAGGTGGTGGCTTCAGAGCTGCCGCCTCCTCCTGGTGTCAAGCATCCTATTACAGGGACTCGAAGTGATAAAGAATAGGGGGGAGCCTCGCGGTTACCCACAAGGGCAACGACAGATGAACTGTAAGGCGCGGGAGAGGGAGGGGCGGCCTTCGGGCTGCCCCGAGCAATGGGACTGGCAAGTGACTCGCGGGTAGCAAGGTGCTTGTTCACAGAACCTGTTCCCGATAAAGGCTCACGAGTGCAGGAATAGCAAAACCCCCGACTGGTGTGTGTATAGTAAGCAGAAATAAAAAGAAAGGAATGTCAAACAAGAACGATTCAACTATCGGGTGGCATTTCCCCAGTGGAGTCGCCAAGTTGGTTAGGGGCGTCGATCTTGCCCTCCGGATCCTGGATTATCGGGCAGCATGCATCTCGGGTTTCGAGGGAAGACCCAAGACGTTTTTGGGATCGTTCTCTCGGGAATCTTGTTCGAGATCGAGGGCAGGTATTACCAACCGGTGAGACAGGAGTTTAAGGTTGTGAGTCGGGACTTACCTAAAGTGGGTCCGTGACACGCTCAGGCTAGTTCGTGTGGGCGCCCTTTTAGATCACGTTGAAAAACCCCCTCTGGCCTATGACCGGTTTGGAATCACCTCCCTTGACCTGTTTCTTCTTTCCTGCAAACACACACACACACATTAGAAGTACCGACAAGTGAGGCAAGGTCCCCACCTTGTTACAGGATGAAATAAAAATGAGAAAGATGAATTAAAATAAAGATGAAATAAAATAAAATTAGGATTAAAATGACATAAAGGGAAGTCAAATAAATAAAATGAAGTAAAATAAAATAAAAGGGATGGAAGAAAATAAAATAAGATGAGATAATTAAAATAAAATAAATGAATAAAAATCGAGTAAGGGATAATAGGATAAAATAAATGGAATAAAAATAAAATACAATGGAATAAAGGAAAATGAAATAAAATGACTGAAGTGAGAAAAATAAAATAAAATAAAGAAGCTAAATAAAATAAGGAAGATAAAGATAAATTAAAACAAAATTGGTGGAGTAAATAGAATAAGGTAAATGAATATAAGATAAAAGAGGTAAATAAAATGAAATGAAATTAAGTAAAATGAAATAAAATAATGAAGTAAATAAAATAAAGAAAATAAAGATAAATGAAAATAAATAACTAAATAATAAGAAAAAAAATGAATGAAGTAAAAAAAATAAGATAAGAAAATATAAGATGAAATAAATGGCATAACAGAAAAATAGCATGAAGTAAATTAAAGTACAATAAAATATAATAAGTGAGATTATGTAAAATAAAATAATAATAAAAATAATGAAAAGTTAGTAAGAGAGTGAGAGCTTTTTGTTCGACTTTTTATGTTCATGATAGAAGGTAAAGTTCGACTTTATAAGTACGGAGATAACAGAAAAGTACTTTGGTTAAGTGAGATAGAGAACTCTATAATGAGTTATGGGCATTACACGAGAAGATAGGATGAGAACGAAAGTATCACAAAACGAACGAAATGAAATCAACGAGAATTTTAAAACGAAAATGAAATAAGAAGAGGAAGCAAGAGTTTGTGTTGTGGGTTTTTTAGACAGAGAAAGGAACGTTGAAGCGAGAGGAGAGCATGAGAGAGCAGGGCGAGAGAGGCAGTGAATTGGGCGATGGAGAGGTGCGAGAGATGGCTCGCGAATGGCTGCAGGGGAGTGCAGGTGAAGAAGAGAAGAGCAGGAGAACAGAACGATGGAAACTGATGGTGGATTGAAGGGCGCAGCAGCTAGGATAGGGCTGCGATTGAGAGGGGCGGAAATTGCAGGCAGGAATGGAGCAGCTGCAACATGAGAGCAGCAAGGTGACGAAAATGGGGGGCGTCTTTGCTTTGGAGGAGAAGGCTTGATGGATCGATGGAGATGAGGCTGAAATGATGGTTGCAGGGATGACACACTGAGTGGAGGGACAGGGGCAGCCAGCGAGAGGTGGCGGAAATGGCTGACACAGGGCCTGCTTGTAGATGGCAGTGAAATGAAGAAGAGAGGAGCAGAGGGAGAAAGAAAGTGGGTTGAAAAATGGTTGAGCAAAGGTGGTTCGAATTACTTGCTGGCTAAGACGGTGATGTTGGTTGCTCAGCAGTGGAGTTCAAGAGTGGGCACAATATTGAACAACAATGCGTAGAAGAGATTGGAGTAGACGGGGAGAGATGGAGGAGGTTGGTCATGACTGCTGGTGATAGTCGAGGCTGAGGTGAATAAGGTGAGAGCACTGAGGTGGAGAAGGAGGAGTACACGGAAGAGGAGGCAGCAACCTTCTGGTTACAGGTGGGTGAATTGAAACATAGGGAAATTGGGTAAAGAGGGGGTATTATGGGAATCGTAGCTGACTGTTTTCAGAGAGGGAAGAAGGTGGTAGCGGAGAGGTTGAGACGTGTGAACAGGGGCATGCCTAGAGTGAGAAAGAGAGAGAGGGCGCGGAAGAAAGAGAAGGCAGGAGGACATTGGATCTTACACGGAAAGGTGGAAGGGGAGCGCACAGCCAGCGCTAGGAAGCGGGAAGGGGAGCGCACGTGAAATTGCCCAACCCGCGCTACATGAAAATTTCCCAACCCGCCCGCGCTAGATGAAAATTGCCCAACCCGCGCTACGTGGGAAATTGCTCAACACGAGGGTGCACCAAAAAAAATAAAGGAAAAAGAAAAAGAAAAAGAAAAAGAAAAGAAAAGGGAGATGCTCGAGGGACCACCAAGAAAAGATAGAGGAGGGTAGACCTGAGGGTACACCTGAAAGCAGGTGGACTTACAGGGGATGAAGGAATAAGAAAGGAGGCAAATTGTGGTCATGTTGGACCACGAGGAGGGAGAGGAGAAAATTGTTGTCGTGAGGGACAACAGGGACGAGAGAAGAAATGGATTGTACTCATGTGGGACCACAAGGATAAATAGAGAGAGAAGAGGAGAAAAATAAGTGAAAACCCAACCGACGTCAAGAATGAGAGGAGAGGAGAGAGAAAATCCAACCGACATTGGGAATGAGAGGAGAAGAGAGAGAAACTCCACCCGACATTGGGAATGCAAAAAGAGGAGAGATAAAACTCTACCCGATGTTGGGAATGAATGAACAAGAGAGAGAAAAGAGAGATAGAGATGAGAAGAGAGAGAGAGAAAAGAAGAGAGAGAAAGAGAGATAGAGATGAGAAAAGAGAAATGAAGATAGAGAAAAGAAGAGAAAGAAAAGAGAAAAGAGGAGAGAGAAAAGAAGAGAGAGAAAGAGATGATAAGAGAGAGAAAAGAAGAGAAAGAAAAGAGAAAAGAGGAGAGAGAAAAGATGAAGAGAGAAAAGATGAAGAGAGAGAAAATTACCTTTTCTAAAGGTACCGACCTTTTTTTTTCTCTCTCTGCAAGATGTACTCAAGAATTTAAACAAGAATGGAAATTTTATTGAATGATGGAAAAATGAATCCAAGGTCTCGTTTACAATTGCGTGTGGTGTTTATATAGGATTAAGCTAAAACGCAAGTGGATACCCAAAAACTAACTAAATTAATGATAATTACAATTTAATTGAATTAAATAAAATTAAGAAAATGGGGTGCAAAATGATTGTTTTGCCCCTGCCTAACAATGTGTGAAATTCCAGAACTGTCCCTGCTACTGCCTAAAAACTTGTGCGATCTTCTCAAACTGTTCCAGGGTTGTTCTGATACCCCATTTGATTGAAAGATGAATATTTTCTTATAGGGCTTGGAATGACGATCGATTTGATACCAATTTCGAACCATTGATCGTGTTTCAAACCACGATCACGAGACTTGAAATTTGCGTGAATCTTGAAAACTTTGGATCGATGATACACTCGTTATTTGATATTTTTCTGCAATTTTTTCATCGTAGCGCACTCAGTATGCCGTCACGATCGCGTGGCAACAAACGGAACACAATTTGGAGCCTGAACGAAGATCTAGCAACTTTTGAGTTTTGTCCAGAATCTGGAATCCGGCGGCCGAAATTTCAGTTATTTTGTCGGCTTCATGTATGAAATCTGGCTTTCCATCATATACGGGGTTCAGAGTAATGGTAGTCCTAGACCTTATGCACATAATGGAATTAGTTTCGTGTTGATCTGTTGTGCGAGCGTCGTGATTTGGTCCATCAAGCGAGGTGTGTCGCTGCTGAATTTTCTACAACTTCTTCACAGATCGACAACGTCTCTCTAGTTTTTCTCCTTGTTCGGATATCGTCACGGGGCGTATCACATATTAAAACGCTCGTATCGACGAGATGAACATGCTCACAAAAATTTTGAGCGATCCGACTCGGATCGAGTGAGATATGGGCCCCGAAAGTGGCTACTCGTGGCTGTAAAAACAACCACCTTTAATGGTGTTTTGTTGAGTGAGGCCACACGAGAATAGTGTGCGGCCCCTCTTGTTTCAATGTTTTGCTCATATCTTTTTTCTGGAGTGTCTGAAGTCGAAACTTGGCCCATAAGGGTTTTCGACCATGCCGGATCCAATGGCGGTGGTTCCACAACTGTTTAACACACAGAAAATGTAGTTACAGTTATTGGATCTGTTTCAGGGTGCTGGAGGCCAATTTTTCAAAAATTGTTTATGTGTTCAATACCTTAGACATGTCTGATCGCGAAGAAACTTGGCAGGTGACCTTTTGGAGTGCTTATAAAGATTTTAACCAGTTCTGAGGCCGTTCTGAGACTGTCGGGAATTTCCACTGTTTTGTAGGCTTTATTGACCTGCTTTCCCACTTATTCCTAATTAGGGTCAAGTTTATGAAAAATACGTTCAAACAATGATGTTTAGTAGAATCTTGTGAGCCAAACTGAGTTACTGAACCCGTTTTACTTCCACGTCAGACCATTTATTCACCAGCTTAGTCACTGCTCTAATCTTCCCGCCCAATCGAATTCTTCTCTCCTCCATCTTTCTTCTCTTCTTCTTTTGAATGCGCATGATTGCGTACGTTCACCAAAGAGGAAAAGGGTAAGGTTTGACCCACCTGTCTTATAACCTTTCCCATATGTATGTGATTGCAAAAAACAAAAGAATACAAGCCAAGGGAGGTGATTCCGAACTAATTTTATTACTAGGGGGCTTTTTTCGTGATCTAAGAGGACGCCTATGCGAGCCAACCCGAGTAAGTCCTGAACCCACCTTAAATTCCTCTCTCACCCGTTGGTAACACCTGCCCCTGTTCTTGAACGAGGTTCTCGAGAGAGTGATCGTAAGAACGTCCTGGGTCTTCCTCGAAACCCGAGACGCGTGCCGCCTGATCGTCAAATGAGATTGAGGCACCTGACCAGTCAGTCATAAAAATGGCTTAGAGTATCAGTGTTTCAGCAGTATAGCAGCACCCCACTATTGATGGGTCGTCCATTGCATAGTGGTCAGTATCGAATTAAAATGCTTCCAGTGTCACAATATTAGTAGTAGTATCACAGTAATAGTAACAATATCATAGTAACAGTGACAGTATCATAGTAACAGTAGCAGTATCACAGTAATAGTATCACATTAACAGTAACAATATCACAGTAATAGTGACAGTATCACAATTAAGCATTACAACTCAACTTCCTACAATTATAAGCAATGACATGCACTCACAATTAAGGTCGTAACTTTTGGTCCATTTGAAAATTGAAAACGGTTCCAAAAGCAATTTTCTACTAACACATTCATCTTTCAAATGGACGTAGTTTGAAGACAATTGAACCCTATTTGGCCTCTTAGAGGTTCAAGGAAATGGGGGTTTAGTAGCTGTACCATGATGTGTACATGGAACTGTGACAACCCTTCTTCGTATCACTATAATTCTCAAACCGTGAAGTATTTCGAGACAATCTCAAAATAAAAGTTTAAGACAAGACATATATCTTTCTAACAAGGCCAATTTCAAAACAGTTGGACTCCATTTGGTTGTTTAAATGTTCGTACTAATTCTGAATTTTATTAAAACTGTCTACAATGACCTATCTTCATAAAATAAAACATAACTTTCAATCTAAGAAGACTTTCAAAATAATTTCTTCATGCAAGTTTTAGCTCACTCAATGACCTTTGAAATGGCTATAGTTTGACAGGAGATAGACCTTGTTGGGTTAGTTAAATTCAGTGACCCCGGTAGTGTCAGTGGAAAATCCAGGAAAAAAGTCAACAGTGACCTATAAGTACATTTTGAAACATAACTTCATTTTTATAAAAAATTTTTGACAGTGGGTAAACACGAACATTTTACTAGACTCGCATATATTTCCAATGGCGGTAACTTGAGGCCAATCAGACCTTGTTTGGTTGTTCAAAGCCCTCTACACAATGTGTATATTCTTGGAATTCCACAGTAATTCCACATATACCTCAAGAACATATTTCATAATATCAATTTCATGGTGAAGAACATGACAACAACTATTGTATCACAATGTACACACATAAACATGCATTTCTTAAAGAATTTATGAATCATATATATATTCTCAGCATCCACATTCATCATAAAACAAAAGCCCCAAATTTCAATGAACAAGGCATAATAATTCGCCACATCACATACACTCTCATTACTCATCTCATAAGCATAAAATCCATGAATCCTTATGACTATAATGTAATGATGATGGATTCACTTACCTTAACAGTAAAATTGCCAACCCCAAACCTTCTTTCATAGCCCTCTTTTACTCCAACAATGGCTGCCTCTTACAGTGGCTTTTTCTTTAAAGAGAGAGAAGAGATGAGGGAAGAATGAATGGCGTGGGTGAGCGGGAAGGATTAAGTACACATGAGGCTGGGGTGGCTGTCCAAGTGGCGCCAAGCCTGGACAAGTGGCAGTCAAAATAGCATGCACTCAGCAGGTGTCACTCACAACCCATGCACATCAGAGACACAACTAGTGCTGACTTACTCTCTCTCTTCACAACCAGCACTGGTCCATCTCACTCTTCACAGCCAGCACTGGTCCATCTATCTCTTCATAGCCAATGCTTATCCATCTCTCTCTTCACTGCTGACGCTGATCCATCTCTATCTTCACAGCTAGCGCTAGTCCATCTCTATCTTCACAGGCGGCACTTGTCCATCTCTCTCTTCACTGCCGACACTGGTCCTTGAACCACAAACGACATTGCCCCTCCTTTCAGCATACTCCTACCGCCGTGCGTGATATTGTGGCCTAAAAATTTTGGTCCTTACATCATCCCCCCTTAAAAATATTTTGTCCTCAAAATTGTTAGCTTAATTAATTGAATAAATGGGGGTATTTAACCTGGATCTCATCTTCTTGTCCCACGCTGATTTCTCCTTAAAATGATACTGCCAAAGATTCGAGACTAGGGGGATATCTTTATTGCAGAACACTTGAATTTTTTTTTCCCGTATGTCAATTGGCTTTTCAACATAAGTCGAATCTTCCTTGATCGGTATCGGCTCATACTTCAGGGCATGGGAAGGATTGAGCTAATACTTTCTCAATAGTGACACATGAAACACATCATGAATATTGGCCAACTCGAGTGATAGGGCCAATCAATATGCCACGACTCCAATCCTTTCTAAAATCTCAAAGCGTCCAATAATTCGTGAACTTAGTTTCCCCTTTTGCCAAATCTCATTATGCCCATAATTGGTAACACCTTCAGAAAAACGCGATCACCTACTTCAAATTCAAGGTCCCTTCTCCGATTGTCGGCATAACTCTTCTGTTGACTTTGAGCTATTTGAAGACTTTCTTGAATTAGAGCAATCTAGGTTATTTGAACAATCTTTGGCCCCAATAGTTTCCTCTCACCAACCTCGTCCCAACATATAAGAGATCTGCACTTCCTCCCATATAATGCCTCAAAAGGCGCCATCTGGATACTGACCTAGAAACTGTTGTTATAAGCAAATTCTATTAAAGGCAGATGATTATCCCAATTTCCTTTAAAATCTATTACATATACCCTCAGCATATCTTCTAAGGTCTGAATGGTTCTTTCCGATTGTCCATCAGTCTGAGGGTGAAAAGCTGTACTGAAAGTGAGTTTGGTTCCCATGACCGACTGCAGACTATTCCAAAATCTTGAAGTAAATCTAGAGTCCCTGTCAGACACAATAATAATAAGCACCCCATGCAGTCTTACTATCTCTTTGATGTAAAGCTTGGCCAACTTGTCCAGCGTGTAGGTAGTGCAGATATGCAAGAAATGAGCGACTTTAGAGAGTCAATCCACAATGACCCAAATACTATCATGGCCCATACTTGATCTAGGCAAGCCTAACACAAAATGCATAGTTATGTGCTCCCACTTCTATTATAGCACCGCTAAGGGTTGTAACTTTCCGGCAGGTTTCTGATGTTTAGCCTTCACTTGCTGACGTGTCCAACACTTAGAAACAAACTGCACTACTTCTCTCTTCATATTATTCCACCAAAAGACCCTTTTCAAATCCTGATACATTGTAGTGCTCCCAGGGTGCACTGTATAACTGGAGTGGTGTGCCTCTTCCAAGATAGCCCTTTTTGCGTTCTCATTGCTAGGGACACAAACCCGACCTTTAAACTTTAACAATTCATCACTGCCCCAAGAAAAATCATCTTTACCTTCAGTCTTTATTTCCTCAAAAATATTCATGAATTGAGTTGGGGCTTTACTCTTGTACATGAAATTATTCCTTTTACATCCTCAAGGGGGCAGAGCTGGGTGCCATTCTACTGCATCTTCTAGTAGTTTCATCTCTTGGACCATCATGTGAGCCATCGACACCACAGGCTTCATACTTAAGGCGTCTGCCATGACGTTGGTCTTACCCAGGTGGTAGTAATCATTGAGCAAGTCCATCCACCTTTTTTGTCTCATATTCAACTCTTTTTGAGAAAATAAGTTCTTGAGGCTCTTTTGGTCGGTGAATACATTAAATTGGGCCCCATACAGATAATGTCTTCAAATTTTAAAGACGAAAACCACAGCTGCCAACTCCAAATCATGAGTGGGATAGTTTTGTTCATATGGCTTTAACTGCTTGGAGGCGTAGGTTATAACCATTCGTCGTTGCATCAGTACACACCAAAGCCATTTGTGTGAGGCTTCTGTGTAGACTATGAAATCTTCATTCCCCTCTGGCAAGGTCAATATCGGGGCTGTATTCAGTCTTCTCGTCAGTTCCTGAAAACGCCTCTCGCAGTTATCAGACCATTCAAAATTGACTTCTTTCTAGGTTAGGCGGGTCAGGGGAAGTGCTATCTTTGATAACCCCTTCACAAAACGTCTATAATACCCTGCCAGTCTAAGGAAACTATGGACTTAAGATACATTCATTGGTCTTTCCCACTTACGCACAACCTCAATCTTACAAGAATCAACTGCAACCCTGTCTTTGGAAACAATATGCTTAAAGAAAGCCACGCTTGGGAGCTAGAAATCACTCTTACTCAGCTTGGCATATAACTTCTCAGTTCTTAAGGTCTGGCGGACCATTCTTAAATGTCGTTCATGTTCTTCTTGATTTCTGGAATATACCAAAATATCATCTATAAAGACCACTACAAAGTTTTCCAGATGGGGTCTAAAAACTCTGTTGATCAGATCCATGAAGAAGCCCAGGGTATTTGTTAACCCAAAAGGTATGACTAAGAACTCGTAGTAGCCATAACGAGTTTTGAATGTGGTCTTGGAGGTATCCTCTTCCTTAACCTTTAACTGATGGTAACCTGACTAAAGGTCTATCTTAGAAAATACTTGGCCCCCTTGTAGTTGATCAAATAGGTCATCAATTTTGGGAAATGGGTACTTATTTTTAACTGTGACCTGATTCAAGTGTCTATAATCAATTTGTAGTCTTAAGGTCCTATCTTTCTTCTTAACAAACAAAACTAGTGTACCCCATGGTGATACACTAGGTCGAATAAACCCCTTATCCAACAATTCAATGTAACTGCTCATTCAATTCCTTTAGCTCAACTAGGGCCATCCTATAAGGGGCTTTAGATATAAGAGCAGTACTAGGGGCCACCTCTATTTCAAATTCATTCTTCCTAACTGAGGGCAGATAAGTTAACTCTTCCGGGAAGACCTTTGGATATTCTCTCACCATCGGTATCTCTTCTAATTTGGACTGGACATTCCGATGTTCTACTACATAAGCCAAGTATCCCACACATCTTTTAGCCAACAGGCGAGAAGCACGAAAAGCTGAGATGAGGGGTAAAGGAGAAACATCCTTGCTGCCCTTAAAATTCAGTTCGGGTTGGCCTGAGCATCTAAAGGTTACAGTCTTATCAAAACAGTTCAATATGGCATAGTGGGTGGACAACCAGTCCATGCCCAAAACAATGTCAAAGTCTTGGAGATCTAGGAGTACCAAGTCTATAGGTAACATATGCCCTTCAATCACAACCCCACACTATTTATACACTAAATCAGTTTCTATTGACTCTCGCAAAGGTGTACATACTACCAAAGTCCAGTCAAGTTGTGCAAGCTTAACATTTAGGTGACATGAAAAAGTGTGGTGCAACAAATGAATGGGAAGATCCAAGATCAATTTAAACTCTTGCTTCAAAACCATATATAGAAAGCGTACCACCAATAACAGAGGTCGATGCCTTAGCTTCTTGCTCTGTCAGGGCGAACACCCGCCCTTGGTCGGTCCTCTGGTCCTTTGATGGGACTGTCTTTTCCAAGATGGCTTGGCTTGCCACACTGGAAGCAAGCTGTCATGACCCCGTCCGCGACCACTGTACCTTATGCGGTGACGGGCGATCGAGTGCGGGTTCGTGATTTAATGTAACGTTTGTCTCTTAGGTAGGAGTGGGCTCAACGCCTTTATATTAAAATATTGAGCAAACCATGGAAGAGAGTTAAAGCGACAAGCTTAACTAGCAGAAGAGTAAGGAAGAAACTTTGCACACCAAAATTTATAATATAAAAATCTTTCAAAATATTACATTCAGTTTGGTGCATCAAGGCTTAATATTACACGTATCCACCTGGAAGAAAACAAAACCAGGGCCAAACAGCCCAGGCATAAACAAGGTCTAAGCACCTTCTTCAAGATCACAAGCTTTGTCTTCCAGCTGCCAAACACGAACTTCCAGCCCTGTACTTGCCTCTACAAATCTACAAGCAGAGGAGAAATAATGGGATGAGCTATAAAGCCCCGTAAGCAGGTCTAGTGTTATACATCTGGGGTGGTGCTATCTATATGTGACAATAGTACAGTTTATCAAGTTAGAGTCATAATTTAGCATAAATGCATATCAAGTTAAGACATCGAATATGAACATTTCATTTAAACGACAGTCATATCTAAATCAGTGCGATCAGATCCTTCAATTAATGAAATCATAAATCATTCCATCATTATAATGTTAAACATTCCTTATAAAGAGATTCAATCATTACCCACGTACTCCCTGAATCACTTACTCCCGCAGTAGAGGCCTTATCTATCAGGTTAAGCCAATCCCATTGCTTAAGACGTCTACCATCACACAGGAGGGAGCGTAATGACATGTGGTGTATCTACATCGTAATACCCTCAAAACACTCACACAGTCCCCAGCATGCATTGGGTTGATGGGCCCTTACCTTGCAAGGCATCAATTACATATCATTTCATAATTCTAAGGTGCGACCCTTTATCCTCTCCCTTAACCCGTTCCTATCATTATGCAGGTTAGGGGATATGCCGACATCTCTTTCCTTACTACCGATGAGTGTCCCATCGCGTAAAAGGCAATATCATAGTAGCATCTACTACCGGTGAGTGTCCCAATACGTAGTGGCTAATATCCTCATCAATGTCTTGGTGAACATAGCTCTCGCTACCGATGGGCTCGGGTCCCACTACGTAGTGGCCAATGTTCCCATCAATAAGTCCAATATTCGTTACCAAAGGGCTTGGGTCCCAATGCATATTGGTCAACACTTTTATCAATATAGCAACACAGTATCCACCACCGGTGAGTGTCCCACCGCGTAGTGGTCAACAACAATATAAGCAGTGACCATTCATTTCCTCATAACATATGAATCATATTTTATCATAGCGTCATAGCATTTAGCAAAAGACATGCATTTCATCAGCTATCACAGGGCATTTAAACATAAGCTTTCTTAGTAGCATTTGGCATTCATTGTTAATTCATTTCATCATTATCGTGTTTGTGACCCCTTCTTTTCTCACAAAGTGTAGTTTACATAGCATCATTCACATATCTTTATGGAATTCTCATGGAATTTATCATATGGCATTCACATTTATCATATATGACGACAACTTAGTGTCACATGATCATACAATGATGCAGTGACAAGTAACAGTGACATGCCCCTCTTAGCGAGGGTGTAGCTCCCGATGTAGGGGGATTTCCAGGATGCCTCAAACATAAAACCTTGAGCTAACACACATTTATTTACAAAAATAGTTATTTGAAGAAATTTAGGTGCCATTTGATGGGTCAATAGCTCAGTAGAAAGTGAGCCTTAGTTGCTGGAAATTTCCCTACAACAGTGCGTAGTAATGTGTTGGCGCATTTCGAGTCATAGCTCAAAATCAGTGGGGAGTTTCAAACATTTCAAAACATGGAACTTTAATTACATTCATAGACCTTTCCAATGGCTGTAATTTCAAGGTTTTTGGATACCATTATCTAGGCTAAAAGCATTGCCCAATAAAAGCCACAGTTGCTGGAAATAGCAGCGATTGTGGATATTGTCATGCCTCGAAGTTTAGGGCCATATTGTTTATCCATGCAAAATATTATCATGACATAAAAATTAAACTTGGAGTATACACATGCATTTCATTTGGAGCTGATTTGGTCCCATTTGGACAACATTTGCTCGTCAAACATATAGATGTAAAAGCATTCACAGTTCTGGAAATTCATATTCACATGTTATTATACATTTAAAGAACACTTAATATTTCCTAGCCAGGCTACACTTTGGGCTTAGAAGCTTATTCGTGATAAGGAGTCTCAAGGTGAGAAATTTTTTGAGTTTTCATAAATAAAAAGATCAAACATATGGTAGACACAGTCATGGCATTGAG
Organism: Amborella trichopoda; assembly: GCF_000471905.2. The sequence goes on from NW_006497091.1 coordinate 1,032,797, forward strand.
AAGCACAAACTGAAACTTCAACCTCATGTTAACCCATTCATTCTTCATATTTTCCTTTATATCATCTAATCCATTTCAACATTTTTACAGAAATCACAGATGCATAAAGCTAAACCCACTTACCTTGACTTCTCATGGTATCAAAAATCCTTGCTCATGGCCTTCACGAGCTTTCCTTGGCTTCACCAATCGGCTGTCTTGAAAGGGGCAGCAGTGAGCTTCAAGAGAGAGGGAAAGGTTGAGGAAAAAATGGGAGAGACCCATGTGGCCCAAGGGTTAAAAGGAGAGGGTGGTTGGAAACACTGTGGCGGACACAATCATTCAATGCTTTGACACATACGGGGTGGCTCTGACATGCACAGAGGTTGTATGTTTGACTAAGACACTCCTGGCGCTTCACTATCAAACATCCAACTGACGATGCTCCGGCCGGTGCTGCTTCACCCGACACTATGCCAACCGGTGCTACTCTCTTCTCTTCCAACCGGGCGCTGTTCTTTTCTCTTCCAATCGGTGCTACTCTCTCTTCCCATCCAATTGACGCTGCTCTTTCTTCCCTTCTAACCGGCGCTGCTCCAACCGGTGCTGATCTCTCTTCCCTTTCAAACGGTGCTGCTCTCTCTTCCCTTCCAACAGGCGCTGATCCCTCTTCTCTTCCAACCAGCACTGCTCACTCTTCCCTTTTAATCGATGCTGCTCTATATTCCCTTTCAACTGGTGCTGCTCTCTCTTCTCTTCCAACCGGCACTACTCCAACCGGTGCTGATCTCTCTTCCCTTCCAACCGGTGCTGCTCTCTTCCCTTCCAACCGGCACTGCTCTCTCTTCTCTTCCAACCGGTGCTGCTCCAACCTGCGCTTCTCTCTCTTCTCTTCCAACCTGCACTGCTCTCTCTTCCGTTTCAACGGGCACTGCTCTCTCTTCCCTTCCAATCGGCACTGCTCTCTCTTCTCTTCCAACCGACACTGCTCCAACCAATGCTAATCTCTCTTACCTTCCAACCGGCGCTGCTCTCTTTCCTTCCAACGGGCACTGCTCTCTATTCTCTTCCAACAAGCGGAAATCTCTCTTCTCTTCCAATCGACGCTGCTCCTTAAACACGTGCAGCAATTCCTCAAATGACAATTCTCCATACGCCATTCGCGCACGGCAAAAATCGTTACGACTTCTTGCTCGACATTACATATTTTTTCTCGTGTGGAGATACTGGCTAGGAAGAAAATTGTGGCCCTTACATAGGCCCTAGTCTTCTTGAAGCACTCAGCTCCGGTATGATTGCCCAGACCACAGTGAGGGCAGATTGGGGGTCAGTTGATCCTTCCGTCATTTGGAAAAAGCCCTGGAATCTTGACACCACCCTGATTATTTCTCCCCTTTAACTCTTTCCTTGGAGGTGGTTGCGCTTTCTTCAAAAAACTTTCAGACCGTGCGACACCCAATGTCCCTTCTCTTCTAGCTCAAAATTCTTCACAATCTCTCTCTATCGTTAAGGCCAGATCCACCAGTGGGGAAAAGGTCTTGAGGTTAGCTGAAATAATCCTCCCCCTTATATCGGGCCAAGGGCCCCTCTCAAACTTACTAGCCTTTCGTGCCTCAGAGTTAATAATATGTGGCGCATACCTGGAGAGTTCAGCAAATTTCACTACATATTGCTCTATAGACATCTTTCCCTATTGTACCTCTATAAATTCTACCTCTTTCCTTTCCCTTACGGAGTTGGGAAAATACTTCTCATAAAATACTTTCAGGAAATTCTCCCAAGTAGTTACAATTCCTGACCTTTCCCGTGACTGCATTACTGAGCTCCACCAGTGCTCAACTTCTCCTTTGAGCCTAACCATTTGCTCGTCTGTACAATTTAGAACTGTAAAGGTCTTTTCTATTTGTCTTCTCCATCTCTTAGCCTTCTCTACTCCCCCATGCCACACAATGTTTCGAGGTGCCAGTCTCCTGAACCTTTCTATCAAACTGCTATCACTCTGATCAGGGGCCGGGGTAGACGGGGCTGATATAGAATCTCTCATTATTTGTGTCACCGCCCCCAAGGTTCTGAAAAATTCACCGAAGGCCTCGGTGTTCTCATTTCTTGAACTCCCATTGTTAGCACGAGTCTTCGGCATCTTCAACCTAAAACACAAACATCCAGTTACTAGCCTATCAAAGAACTATCCTACAGAAACTCCTAAGACTTCCTAGGCCAAGAATCTTATCCTGGCTGCTCTGATACCATAAATTGTCGTTACCCAGCCCCTGGACCTTAAATTGTTAGAGCCGATGAAGGCGAGGAGTGGGACCGTGATGTGAGGTGGCGAACATCACTCTGGTGGGAGTGGCTCAATCGCATGAAAACACAGAATCAAGAGAAAACCATGATAGTAAAACTAAAATCTATACATAAAGATAGATATCATTTCAAAAGAGTTGTCATTTCCATTCACTAGATATTCAAAATTTCTTACAATTCTTCAAATCGCTAATGGCCCAAAATAAATACAAAGTGTAAAGTAACCATCACTGTGGTAAAACCACCAAAAACATACTATAAAAAGCTTCGAAAGATGGCTCTTCAGACTTCAAGCTTCACCCACCCTCACAACACAACTACTCACCTTCAGATCCAAGGCTAACACTTTCTTTCTATAGTCAAACAAATAAGATGGAATTAGCTAACAACCTAGGAAGTAGATCTACACCATTGAATCCCAACTATTATAACAGTGGTAACAATAAGTAGTGCACACTTAATCACAGAATTTCAAGGGGAAGCCCTCTAGAATTCCTTTAAGTATTGTAATAGTATAGTACGAAAAGCAGTTCAATACACAACGTATAAGCTATAAATTATTTCACTTTAGGCAAAATAGTAAGGTTAACAAATCATAGTTATAGAACTAGAGAGATCTACTCCTGAAGCAGAAGTTCCTTGCTCAGGCTAAGCAAAACTTGCAGCCTGAAACCTCTACCCTTATTCAGGAGAAAGGACAATGACAAGTGGGTGCCCCACTTCATAATACCCTCACATACACACACACGTCCTCAGTATGCTTTGGGGTATTTGATAGGCAGAGGCCTTGCTAGACATGACCTCTCATGTGCCCTTCTACTGAGAGAGCGTTACACTACCATTACATGACCCAATGCTAATGTCAATAACAATTGGAGGGTGCGACCTATCGAATCTCCCAGTTTACTTCCTGACCCTAGTCCCATCATTGGGGTTCGAGGTGCAGTCAACAGTTGTCCACATCCAGTATCCAACTACCAATGGGTGACCTATTGCACAGTGGTCAGTCATAGAATATCACAGTTTGTCAGTTACACAGTGTTTTCCTCAATAAAATGGTACCACTACCAATGGGTGCCCCATTGTGTACTGGTCACTCTCAATATATCACAGTATAGCAGTCCCACAGTGTGCCATAGAATAACATCCCCCTACCAATGGGTGTCCCATTGCGTAGTGGTCAGTCACAAAAGAGGCTTACAGTATCAGTGTTTCAATAGTATAGTAGTACCCCACTACCAATGGGTGGTTGCCAAGTGGTCAATATCAAATTATCATGCTTCCAGTGTCTCAGTATTAGTGGTAGTATCACAATAACAATGACAATAGCAGTATCACAGTAACAGTGGTAGTATCATAATAATAATAGCAGTATCATAGTAACAGTGACAATATCACAGTAACAGTATAACAATAACAGTTGCAATATCAGCATTAAGCATTACAGCTCAACTTTCTGCAATTTTAGGCAATGACGTGCACTCACAATTAGGGTCGTAACTTTTGGTCCATTTGGAATTTAAAGATGGTTCCAAAGCCAATTTTATACTAGACACACCCATCTTTCAAATGGGGGTAGTTTAAAGACAATTGAACTCCATTTGTCCTCTTAGAGGTTCAAGGAAATGTGGGTTTACTAGCTGTACCCTGCTGTGTACATGGAACAGTGACAACCCTATTTCGTATCATTATAATTCTAAAATCGTGAAGTATTTCAAGACAATCTCAAAATTTTTTTTTAAGACAAGACATATATCTTTCTAACAAGGCTAATTTGGAAAAATTTGGGCTCCATTTGTTTGTTCAAAGGTCGTTGCCGAATAAGGTGATAATTCTGAGTTTTATTAAAACTGTCCACAGTGACCTATTTTCATAAAATAAAGCATAACTTTCAATCTAAGAAAAATTTCAAAATAATTTATTCATGAAAGTTTTAGCCCGCTCAAGGATCTTTCAAATGGCTATGGTTTAATAGGGGATGGACATCATATGGTCATTTAAATTCAGTGACCACAGCAATGTCAGTGGAAAATCCAAGAAAAAAGTCAACAGTGAACTATATGTATATTTTGAAACATAAGTTCATTTTTGTAAACAATTTCTACAGTGGGTAAACATGCAAATTTTACTAGACTCATATATATTTCCAATGGTGGTGATTTGAGGCCAATTGGATATTCTTTAGTTTTTCTACAAGAACTTTTATAGTCCTGGAATTCCACAGTAATGCCACATATGCCTCAAGAACATGTTTCATAACCTCAATTTCATAGTGATGAACATGATAACAACTATTCCATCACAATGTACACACATAAATATGCATTTCTTATAGAATTTATGAATGATACATTCATTCTCAGCATCCACATTCATCATAAAACAAAAGCCCCAAATTTTAGTGAACAAGGCATAAGAATTCACTACATCACATACACTCTCATTACTCATCTCATAAGCATAAAATCCATGAATCGTTATGACTATAATGCAATGGTGATGGATCCACTTACCTTAATAGAAAAAGTACCTTCCCCAACCTTCTTTCACAACCTTCTTTTATTCCAACAGTGGCTGCCTCCCACAGTGGCTTCTCCAAACTTTTTCCTTAGAGAGAGAGTAGAGATAAGGGAAGAATGAATGGTGTGGGTGAGAGGGAAGGCTTAAGTACACATGAGGTTTGGGTGGCTGTCCAAGTGGCGCCAAGCCTGGACAAGTGACAGTCAAAATAGCATGCACTCAACAGGTGACACTCACAACCCATGAACATCAGAGACACAGCTAGTGTTGACTTACTCTCTCTTCACAACTGACGCTGGTCCATCTCTCTATTGACAGCCGACACTGGACCATCTCTCTCTTCCTAGCCATCATTGATCCATCTCTTCTTCACAGTCGATGCTGGTCCATCTCTCTCTTCACAGCCAACACTGGTCCATCTCTGTCTTCACAGCTGACACTGGTCCTTAAACCACAGACAGCGTTGCCCCCCCTTTCAACATACTCCTACTGCTGTGCGTGATATTGTGGCCAGGAAATTTTGGTCCTTACATGGGACACCTCGAGAAATAGTAGTAGACGACTCTTCACCGTAGCGTTTTTCCATAGAGAAGAAGACGGGGAGCCTTTTTGACAACCTCACCTCCATCTTTCAATGGAGGGAGGGTTGAAAGGTCCTTGGTCATGAAGGGCACCACTTTTAGGACTTGAATGTGCTGATAGGGAGCGGCCCGCACAACGCTCTTGCTGGAGGCTCTTCTCGAGAGGGGAGTTCTGGGGCGACTGCTCCTTCATCCGCAGGAGGGAAGAAAAGGAAGCTTGCTGCCCTCATAAGCAGTCGCACACTGACTCGTGCTGTAAGACCTGCTCCAAAACACAGGAGTGAGAGACTTCCTGTCATTCTAGAATCAGGGGATAGCTCTTCATCTTCTGCCTCCTCCGATTAATTCGCTACTCTTTCTAAGTCACCCTCTGCCCTTTCTCCGTCATCTTCTGTCTCTCTTGAGCTGTTTTCTACTTCTTTAGAAACTGAGTTAAATGAATCCGAACCCTTTGAGCCAATCGCCATTTCTTTTGATAGAAAGGGGACACCTGAGCTTGGGTGGTGCCCCAGGTCCCTGAGTCAGATCTGGTTCCGATGGAGATAAATGGCGATAGAGATGAGGATCCTGCTACTGCTGCTCAAGGGGAGGAACCTGAAGCTGACAGGGCCTCTGGACTTCAAGAGGTTGCTGCCCCTACTGAGGCAAGGGCTGTAGTCATGGTTGTGATTGCCCAAGCATCCCACAGGAGGATGGACCTATGATTGATGAGGCTCCCGAGCATCTGAAAGCTATTGCCTCGGGTGATAAAGTTACGAGTGATGCAAACCATTCTGAGGAGGGAGATCTTGGGGGTTCTATGACAGTTGCCCCAGAGAGCACAGATCTTGAAGAGGAAGCGGTAAAGGTTATGGTTGTGGAGGATGCGGACCAATTAGAAGAGGTCATAGTTGAGATTTGAGTGTTGGCTCCAAGGGATGAAGGTTGAAGGGAGGATATGGGCCCTAAACTTGTCTAAGTTGAGGTGACAGTTCAGGAGAAGAAACTGGCCCCGAACTTATCGAGGCCATACCAGGGGGTGAGAGGCAAGGGGAAGAAGCTGCTTTGGAGCTGAGACAAGAATGGTGGCCTCAACAGGTGAAGGTCAAGGTGAGGAGGCTGTTCCAGCGCTTATTGAGATTGCTCTAGAGAGTGAGGGGCAAGGAGAAGAAGTTGGCCCTGAAGGGGCCGAGACTGTTTTGGTGGCTCCAGAGGTTGAGAGCCAAGGAGAAGCTGTCTCTAGTCTTAAGAGGAGTTGAGCTTGCTGAGGAAAGGACCGTGAGTGAATGTCATGACCCCGCCCTTGACCCCTTACCCTACAAGCCGGAGAGTGACGGAGTACGAGATCACAATCGGAGGTCACGTACGTCACTTAGGTCCGAATGGCTCAATGCTATATAAAATGGTAATCAGTGCAAACCACTAAAGAAAGCACAAACTCCCATAAGAAACAACAAAAAAATATGGATAAACTAAAACCATTCATGTTCATATGCATTCATCTCCAAAATCTTTTTACAATCAGTATAAGGCACTAATGGCCCACAAAAACAAAGTTAACATAACACACACATCTTGGTAGTACTGCAACCAAACATCTACTATAAATAGCTTTTGCAGGATCCTTTCTCCAAAAACTCCGAACTCCACACGTTCAGCATGCGAGCCCACCCTTCAAGTCAAGATTATCACTCTACAGTTATGAGAGAAGAAATGAAATGAGCTAATAGCCCAGTAAGTAGATCTACACCATTGCATCTCAAACATTATAACAATGGTACTAGAAAGCACTGCAAACGTATTCACAAAATATCAAGGGGAAACCTTCTAGAATGCCCTTCAGTAATCTAACCGTGAAATAAGTAAAGCAGTTCATTGCATAGGGTATAAGTCATAAATCATTCCAATTTAGGCCGAACTGTAAGGTTCCCAGATCACAGTTATAGGAGCTAGAGAGGCCTACTCCTGAAGTGGAAGATTCATTGCTCAGGCTAAGCCAATCCGGCCGCTTGAAACCTCCAAAATCAAAGTTCAAGCCAAAAAATATATCTTTGTAATAAAGCTAATTTGAAAACAGTTGGACTCCAGTTGGTTATTTAAAAGTCTGTGCCAAACAAGGGTATAGTTCTGTTTTTATCAAAACTGTCCACATTGACATCTCTTAATAAAAAGATGCATAACTTCCAATCTAAGAGGAATTTCAATATAATTTCTGCATGCAACCTTTAGCCCACTCAAAGATCTTTCAAATGTCTATTTTTTGACAAGAAATGGACTTCATTTGGTTAATGAAAACCAGTGACCACATTAGGGTTAGTGCAAACTCCAGGAAACGGTGAAACAGTGACCTACACGTACATTTTGAAATAAATCTTCATTTTTATGAGGAATCTCGATGAAGGACAAACACAAAATTTTTACGAGACTCACGTAACTTTATAATTGCAGTAATTTGAGGTCAAACGGACTTTGTTCGACTGTTCAAAATCCTCTTACAAAAACATGTATATTCCTGGAATTTCATAGTGAGGTTACACATGCCTTAGGAACATGTTCCATAATCTCAATTTCATGGTAAAGGACATGCTAGCAGCTGTTATCTCACAATACACACACATAAGCATGTATTCATTACAGGATTTGTAGACTATACATTCATTTTCAGCATCCACATTCATCGTTGAACCAAAACCCCAAATTTCAGTGAACAAGGCATAAAAGTCATCACGTCACATACCATTTTCTTACTCTCTTCATAGGCATATAAGTACATGCATTCTCATGGCTACAATGCAATGGTGAGGAATCCACTTACCTAACATGCATTGGTGTCTCCATATCCCTTTTTCACACTCCCCTCAAGCTTCTAACAATGGCTTCTTCAAAGGAGTAACAGAGGGCTCAAGGGTTGGCTCTAGTGTGAGAGAGAGAGTGAGAGATGGGCTTTAGTACCCTACAGGCTGGGGTGGCTTTCCCAAGGTTGACAAGTGGCAGCACCATACATGCAACAGGACAAGTGGCATGCGTGGCAACATGCATTCAGCAAATGGCCGTCATGATCATACATGGTGGTGACACAGCCGGCATTGCATAGTCGATGCTACATAGCCAGCGCTAGCTCATCTTGCCCGTCTTATCGCCGCATTTGAAATTCCTCTTCTTCTCTTACACTCATGATGCTAGGCCTCTTACACTCATAACAATGTTTCTTTCTCTCTCCTCTTCACGATCGGCGCTGGCTCTTTCTTCCTCTGACACAGCCGGCGCTGGGCTCATACACAGCCGATGCTGCGTTTCATACATAGCCAGCACTGCATAGTCGGTGTTACATAGCCGGCGCTAGGCTCATACACAGTCAGCGCTGGCTGTTACACAGCTGGCACTGTGCTCATACACAGTTGGCGATAGCCTTCTTCCTTAGCACCGGTCATTTGCTTTCTTATCTCTACTGCCGTGAGTGTCTTAATCCCCAGAAAATTATGTTCCTTACATCATCCCCCCATTAAAACTATTTTGTCCTGAAAATCGTCAGTTAATAAAATAGATGGACATATTTCTCCCAGATCTCATCCTCTCGTTCCCAATTCGATTCTTCTTTTGAATGAAACTGAGAAAACACACGGACAAGAGGGATTTATTTATTGTGCAATATCTGTACTCTCTTGTCTAGTATCTCAATTAGTTGCTCGACATATGTTAAATCTTCTCGGATTAGGATTGGTTCATACATCAAGACCTGGGATGGATCAGGCTGATATTTCCTCGACGGTTATATATGAAAGACATCATATATATTAGCCAACTCGGGTGGTAGGGCCAGTCGATATGCCACAACCTCGATTCTTTCTAAAAATCCAAAGGGTCCAATGAATCGTGGACTTAGTTTTCTTTTCTTGCCAAATCTCATAATGCCCTTAGTTAGCGATACCTTCAAGAAGACTCGATCACCCACTTCAAATTCGAGGTCTCTCCTTCGATTATCAGCATAACTCTTCTGCCGACTTTGGGCTATCCTGAGTCGTTCTTAAATTAAAGCAATTTTTATGTTGTCAACTGAACATTTTTTAGTCCTATCAACCTTCTTTCACTGACTTCATCCCAACATATGGGTGATCTGCACTTTCTCCCATACAATGCCTCAAAAGGTGGTGCCATTTGAATGCTGGCTTGGAAGCTGTTGTTATATGAAAACTACACTAGAGGCAAGTGATCATTCCAATTTCCTTTAAAATCTGCAACACAGACCCTCAACATATCTTCCAGGGTTTGAATAATCCTCTCTAACTGCCTGTCAGTCTGGAGGTGAAAGGTAGTACTAAAGGTGAGTCTCAACCCCAAGGCTGATTGCAGACTGCTCCAGAATCATGAGGTAAACTTAGAATTCCTGTCTGATACAATGCTAACAAGTACTCCATGCAACCTTACAATCTCTTCAATATACAACTTGGCCAGTTTATCGAAGGTATAGGTGGTGCGGATCAGTAAGAAATGAGCAGGTTTAGTTAATCAGTCCACAATAACCCAAACACTATCTGCCCAATGCCTGATCTGCGTAGGCCAGACACAAAGTCCTTAGTGACGTGTTCCCATTTCCACTCTGGCATGGGTAAGGGCTGTAACAGTCCAGCATGTTTCTGATGTTCAGCCTTCACTTGCTGACAAGTCAAGCACCTTGAAACAAACTGTTCTACTTCCCTCTTCATATTATTCCACCAGAAGAGCCTCTTCAGATCCTGATACATTTTCGTACTACTTAGATGCACCGTGTAGCGGGAGTGGTGTGCTTCTTCCAAAATAGCCCTTTTTACATTTTTATGACTCAGGACACATATCCGATCCTTAAATCTTAATAATTCATAACTGCCCATAGTAAAGTCTTATTTTCTTTCTGATTTCATTTCCTCGAGAATTTTCTTAAACTGGGGATCAGCTTTTTGTGCACTCGAATCTGCTGAAATAATTGGGGCTCTATCCTTAAACATGAAATTGTTCTTGCCCTATCACTAAGGGGTAGGTTTGGGTGCCATTCTATTGCATCTTCTACCAACTTCATCTCCCGGATCTTCATATGAGCCACTGATACCATAGGCTTTCTACTCAAGGCATCTTCTACGACATTTGTCTTTCCCGGGTGGTAGTTGATGGTGCAGCCATAGTCGTTTAATAATTCCATCCATCTTCTTTGTCTCTTGTTTAACGTTTTTTGAGAAAAAAAAAACATAAGGTTCTTATGGTCAGTAAACACTTTAAATTGCGTCCCATACAGATAACGTCTCCAAATTTTCAGGGCAAACACCACACCCGCAAGCTCCAAATTGTGAGTGGGGTAGTTTTGCTCATATGGCTTTAACTGCATAGAGGCGTAGGCTATAACCTTTCCCCACTGCATTAACACACAACTGATCCCTTTAAGTGAGGCATCCGTGTAAACTACAAAATCCTCGTTCCCTCGGGTAAAGTCAATATCGGGGCTGTGGTCAGTCTCTTCTTTAGTTCTTGGAAACTTCCTTCACAGGCATCTGACCGCGCAAACCTTACATCTTTCTAGGTTAAGCGAGTCAGGGGAAGGGTTATCCTTGAGAAACCTTCTACAAAACATATGTAGTAACCTGCTAGTCCCAGGAAGCTATGGATTTCTGACACATTTGTTGGTCTTCCCCACTTAAGTACAACCTCGATTTTACAAGGGTCAACCGTAAACCCATCCTTGGAAACAATATGCTTGAGGAAAACCATGCTTGGGAGCCAAAATTCACTCTTACTTAACTTGGAATACAGCTTTTCAGACTTTAAGGTTTGAAGGACCATCCTTAGATGTTGTTCATGCTCGCTCACATTCTTCGAATACACCATAACGTCATCGATAAAAACCACCACAAAATTATCCAAGAAGGGTCTAAAAACTCAGTTCATTAAATCCATAAAGACAGCTGGGGCATTGGTTAATCCAAACGGCATCACCAAAAATTCATAATGACCATACTGGGTCCTAAATGCGATCTTGGAAACATCCTCTTCTTTAACCTGCAGTTGATGATAGCCTGATTGGAAGTCAATCTTAGAGAATACTTGGGCCCCTTGAAGTTGATCAAACAAATCATCAATTCTGGGTAAGGGGTACTTGTTCCTTACCGTAACCTGATTCAATTGTTTATAATAATGCATAGCGTTAGTGACCCATCTTTCTTCTTTACAAATAGAACTGGTGCACTCCAAGGTGACTTTGTCCAATAACTCTTGTAATTTCTCTTTTAGTTCCTTTAAATCAGCTAGGGCTATCATATAAGGAGCGTTATAAATGGGGGAAGTACCAAGGGCTACTTCTATTTCAAAGTCTATCTCCCTCACTAGGGGCATATAGGATAACTCTTCAGGAAAAACTTCTGGATATTCCCTCACCACCGGTATTTCCTCCAACTTAGACTGGGCATCCCTATTTTCCACCACATAAGACAGGTACTCGACTGAAGCCACTATCACTCTAATCATGGGTAGGGGTAGACGTGGATGACATCAATTCTCTCATCATTTGCGTCATAGCCCCATGAGTCCTGAAGAATTCATTGAGAGCCTCAGTGTTTTCGTTACTGAAACTCGCATTGTTGGCACCAGTCCTTGCCATCTTCAACCTAGCACATAAGCACCTAGTCACTAACCTATTTAAGAACTATCTTAAATATTCTTCTAAAACTTTCCTAGGCCAAGTGTAAGGACCACAATTTTCTCCCAATCCAGTGTCACCGCGCAAGAAGAGAGATGTAATGTCGCGCGTGAAAGGCGTATGGAGTATTGGCGCGAGCATATCACCCGAGGCGTATTGCTGTCGGAGGCATTACCGCGAGTGAGAGCTTGACACCATCTGAGACGAATAAGCAAACAATAGAAGGGAAGAGAAAAGAGCAATGTCGGTTGAGTGTTTAAAAGCGCAACACCGGTTGATTGTTTGAAAGCGCAGCGTCGGTTGACAATTTGAAAGAGCAGTGTCGGTTGTGTGTTTGAAAGCACAGCACCAGTTGAGTGTTTGAAAGCATAGCGCCGACTGAGTATTTGAAAGCATAGCGTCGGTTGAGTATTTGAAATCACAGTTCCGGTTGAGTGCTTGAAAGCGTATCGCCTGTTGAGTCTTTGAAAGTGCAGCGCCGGTTGAGTGTTTGAAAGCACAGCACTGGCTGAGTATTTGAAAGCACAACACCGACTGAATATTTGAAAGCGCAGTGCTGATTGAGTGTTTGAATGCACAACGCTGATTAAGTGTTTGAAAGTGCAACTCCGGCTGAGTATTTGAAAGAGCAGCGCTGGATGAGTATTTGAAAGCGCAGCACCAGTTGAGTGTTTGAAAGCGCAACGCCAGTTAAATATTTGAAAGCACAACGCTGGTTGAGTGTTTGAAAGCGCAATGCCAGTTGAGTGTTTGAAAGTGCAGCACCGGCTGAGTATTTGAAAGCGCAGTGCCAGCTGAGTATTTGCAAGGCTTAGCACCGGCTGTGACCTAGTGCCATATGGAAAAGAGGAGCAAAAAAGAGCAGCGCCGGGAGTGTCTTGGTCAAACATACAGCCTCCATACATGTCAGTACCCCTCCTTATTTGTCAGAGCCATGAGTGATGGCGTCAGACACAGTGCTTTCCAACCACCCCCTCCTTTTTAAAGCTTTTTCCTCCCCTATATAGCACCGTCTCCCCCATTTTCTCAATTTTGGAGGTCACTGTCACCCCTTGAAGACAGCCAACGGGTGAAGGTGTGGGAAAGCCAAAGAAGGTTGTTGAAGGAGATTGAAGACACCGTGAGAGTCAAGGTAAATTGGTTTAGCTTTTGTGCATCCATAGCTTATGTAAAGAACAAATAATTAGAATGGGCAAGAGGATAGAATGAGAATGTGAAGCATGAATGGGTTAACATGAGGTTGAAATTTCAGTGTTTGTGCTTCTCAATAGCATGACTATTTTAACCACACATATGATCTTGTTAATCATGGAAACTCGTGAGATTGCTCATTGTGAGACTCATTAACATGAACAAGGTTCCACGCCTACAGTGTACCTTAGCTATGAAATGTTAAGTGTTCTTTAAATGCATATTGACTTGAGAATATGAATTTCCAGAACTGTGAATGTTTTTGCATCTATATGTTCAATGACCAAATGGCGTCCAAATAGGACCAAATTGATCTCAAATGAAAAGTACGTATGTCTATTTCCAGTTTGCATTTTTTTTTTAGCATGATAAGATTTCGCACGTATCGGAATATATAATATAGAATGCAAAGACATGTTCGCACAGTTGCTGTAAATTCCACCAACTGTGACCCTGATTGGGCCATGCTTTTTGCCTAGTAAACTATGTACAAAAACCTTCAAATCACCACCATTAGAAAGGTCTATGAATGTACTTAAAGTCGAATGTTTTGAGGTTTTTGAAATTCTCCACGGATTTTGAATTATGACCTGAAATGTCTGAGTATGTCGCTATGCCCTTTTGTAGGGAAGGTTCCCAGCAACTAATGCTTACATTGTACTGAGCTATTGGCCCATCAAATGGCACCCAAATTCTTTCAAATCACTGTTTTTATAAAGATCTGTGTATTAGCTCAATGTTTCATGTTTGAGGCATCCTAAACTCCCTCTAAATCAGGAGCTACACCCTCTCTAAGAGGGGCATGTCACAGTTACTTGTCACTACATAAATTCGATGACCATGCGATGCTAAGTTATTTTTGATATATGATTCATGTGAATGCCATAAAAACATGTGAATGTTGCCATGTAAACTGCACTTTGTGAGAAAGGGGGGGGGGGCATGAGTGCAATAGTGATGAAATAAATTCATAATGATTGCCAAATGCTACTGAGAAGGCTTGTGTGTAAATGCCCTGTGAAAGCTTATGAAGTGCATGTCTTTTGCTAAAAGCTATGATGTTATGATGAAATATAATTCATCTGTATGAGATGTTGACTGATGTGAATGAATTGAATACTTGAATGTGATGAATGCCCACTGCTTATATTGATATTGACCATTATGCAGTGGCACACTCACCGGTAGTGGATATTGTTACGATATTGTAATGAATGGCCACTGTTTATATTGATATTGACCTCTACGCGGTGGGACACTCACCGGTAGTAGGTACTGCTATAATATTGCCTGCTACACAATGGGACACTCATCGGTTGTAAGGAAAGTGATTCCGGCATATCCCCTAACTTGCATAATGATAGGACCAGGTTAAGGGAGAGGCTAGACGGTCGCACCATAGATTTATGAAATGAAATGATGAATGCCTTGTAAGGTAACGGCCTATCGAACCCCCAATGCATGCTAGGGATCATGTAACTATCCTAAACTTTCAAAAAAAAAAAAAAAAAATTATTAATACATGATAATTCGTTTGAACATGATGGTCCTTAGGGACCATCGTTACTTATAAAAGCTTTTGTTTTAAAAGCTTTGTGTTTCCTTGCTCTTGCCACGTCCACTAAAGAACGTGGGCTTTAGGTGTTTAAAGCGTAAACTAACGCTCACACCTGTAACGTAATAAAAGCTTTAGGTGTTTAAAGCGTAAACTAACGCTCACACCTGTAACGTAATAAAAGAATAAAATAATATGTTAGTAGAATTTAAATTCAGAGAGGTGAAGACTCCTACTTTAGAAAACTTATGAGATTTTTCTCTCTAGTCGAAACACAGTGAACTCCTCTCTCGAGCCGAATTTTTATCGGAAGCTCCCTCTCAAATATTTGTGTGTAAGTGACATCATCTTCTTGAAAAATAGTCTGCTTTTAATAAATAATGATATTTCCGTCCAGGATCTTTATTTTATAAGTTTTGTGGGTAAGTGACATCGTCCTCTTGAAAAATAGTCTATTTTTAATAAATAGTGATATTTCCGTCTAGGATCTTTATTTTATCAGTTTTGTGTGTAAGTGACCTCATTGTCTCGAAAAATAATCCATTTTTTTTAAAAATAAAATGAAATAATTATTTCTGCTTATTATCATGAATTTTAGGTGCGATAAATTTTATGCGCACACGACCTTATTATCTTGAAAAATAATCTTTTTAATAAAAATGGTGCTATTTTATCTATGTTAGAAATTTTAAATGCTGTAAATTCTTAGAAAAATAAATTTATTTATTTTTCTTGGCTATTGTTAGAAATTTAGATACTATCAAATTATTAGAAATAAATGTGATATTTCTGCTTTTAGTAAAATTGTGAGATTTCTTTCTACTATTTTTAAATACTTAGACATTGTAAATTTCATATGCGAATGACTGCCTTATTATCTGAAAATTGATATTTCTACATTTGATTATAGCATTGTTGTGAAATGTTTATTTGCAAATTAACATCTTATAAATTGTGATAATTCCGTATTCTTGAATTTCTATAAGAGTTTTCCTATACATATTAGATTGGCAATTATGCTAGAATGTCTTTATGAATTGTTATCTTTCTAAATTTGAGCCCAAAATATTTGATTGGTTGAAATGTTATTGAAAGTGACTGTTATTAATGGTGTCAGTGAAATTCATATTAGTGATTTCAGTGATACGGTGAATACATGATATTTGCTGCTTTCGAATGTTTAAAGAGATTTTGAAATTAATTTAAGTATGACAAGTGGACTCAGTCCGGT
>NW_006497091.1:1048817-1062739 GCF_000471905.2 Amborella trichopoda
TACGGTAAGATGGGATGTACCAGTTTACCCCTGATTGAGTTTGCTTATATATAGCTTCCAAGCCAGATTTCAGATGGCACCAGTATGAAGCCCTGTATGGAAGGAAATGCAGGTCACCCATCTGTTGGGACGAGATTGGTGAAAGAAAGCTTTTAGGGCCAGAAATTGTCTAGATAACCACATATAAGATAACATTAATTCGTGAAAGGCTCAGAACAGCTCAGAGTCGGCAAAAGAGTTATGCCGATAACCGACGGAGAGATCTTGAATTTGAGGAAGGTGATCTAGTTTTCCTAAAAATCTCACCAATAAAGGGCATTATGAGATTCGGCAAGAAAGGAAAGTTGAGCCCACGTTACATCAGACCATTTGAAATCCTAGAAAGAATCGGAGGTGTCGCTTATAAACTTGCCTTACCACCCGAATTGGCAAACGTCCATAATGTCTTTCATGTATCTTCACTACGAAAATATCAGCCCGACCCATCCCATATCTTGAAATATGAACCTTTACCGATCAGGAAGGACCTATCCTTCATTGAGCAGCCAATTTTGATACTGGATAGAAGGGTGCAAGTGTTGCGCAAGAAGGAGATTCCTTTGGTCCGTGTATTATGGCAGTACCATTCAAGAGAAGAGTCGACTTGGGAACGAGAAGACGATATCAGAGAAAAATATCCCTTTCTTTTTCAGTAATCAGGTACACAAACTTAGAGGACTAAATTTTTTCAAGGAGGGAAGAATGTAACAATCCTAAACTTTCTAAAAAAAAAAAAAATATTAATACATGATAATTCGTTTGAACATGATGGTCCTTAGGGATCATCGTTACTTTTAAAAGCTTTTGTTTTAAAAGCTTTGTGTTTCCTTGCTCTTGCCACATCCAGTAAAGAACATGGGCTTTAGGTGTTTAAAGCGTAAACTAACGCTCACACCTATAACGTAATAAAAGCTTTAGGTGTTTAAAGCATAAACTAACGCTCACACCTGTAACGT
The DNA here is from genome assembly GCF_000471905.2 of Amborella trichopoda. The sequence goes on from NW_006497091.1 coordinate 1,049,813, forward strand.
AATAAAAGAATAAAATAATATGTTAGTAGAATTTAAATTCAGAGAGGTGAAGACTCCTACCTTAGAAAACTTATGAGATTTTTCTCTCTGGTCGAAACACAGTGAACTCCTCTCTCGAGCCGAATTTTTATCGGAAGCTCCCTCTCAAATATTTGTGTGTAAGTGACATCATCTTCTTGAAAAATAGTCTGTTTTTAATAAATAGTGATATTTCTGTCCAGGATCTTTATTTTATAAGTTTTATGTGTAAGTGACATCGTCTTCGTGAAAAATAGTCTATTTTTAATAAATAGTGATATTTCCTTCTAGGATCTTTATTTTATCAGTTTTGTGTGTAAGTGACCTCATTGTCTCGAAAAATAATCCATTATTTTTAAAAATAAAATGAAATAATTATTTCTGCTTATTATCATGAATTTTAGGTGCGATAAAGTTTATGCGCACACGACCTCATTATCTTGAAAAATAATCTTTTTAATAAAAATTGTGATATTTTATCTATGTTAGAAATTTTAAATGCTATAAATTCTTAGAAAAATAAATTTATTTATTTTTCTTGGCTATTGTTAGAAAATTTTAGATACTATCAAATTATTAGAAATAAATGTGATATTTCTGCTTTTAGTAAAATTGTGAGATTTCTTTCTACTGTTTTTAAATATTTAGACATTGTAAATTTCATATGCGAATGACTGCCTTATTATCTGAAAATTGATATTTTTGCTTTTGATTATAGCATTGTTGTGAATTGTTTATTTGCAAATTAACATCCCATAAATTGTGATAATTCCGTAATCTTGAATTTTTATAAGAGTTTTCCTATACATATTAGATTGGCAATTATGCTAGAATGTCTTTACGAATTGCTACCTTTCTAAATTTGAGCCCAAAATATTTGATTGGTTGAAATGTTATTGAAAGTGACTGTTATTAATGGTGTCAGTGAAATTCATATTAGTGATTTCAGTGATATATTGAGTACATGATATTTGCTGCTTTCGAATGTTTAAAGAGATTTTGAAATAATTTAAGTATGCAAGTGGACTCATCCGGTTCGCCGGTGAGGTATAAGTGGACCTGTCCGAGACGCCGGTAGGGATTAAGTGGACTCATCCGGTACGCCGGTGAGGTATAAGTGGACCTGTAGGGATTAAGTGGACCTATCTGAGACGCTAATAGGGATTAAGTGGATCTATCAGGACGCTGATGGGGTATATAGGTGACCTACTTGTGACGCCTGTAAGGTATTTTGTGAAATCCTTTGAAGTATGCATTGACGCGTTAAAGTGTTATGTGCATCTCAATTTTTTCGGATTATACTTAATTATGCATTTATTGAAAGTGAAACTGTTGATGCATTTCTGTTAATAGATCTTCTTTTTGAAAATATTGATATCTTTCAACTACGATTATTTTTTTAGGATTATGATGATCACTTACTGAGTAGCCAAACTCATCAAACTATGGTAAACATTTTTTCAGGATAACTGCGGATTCATTTTTAGTGCTAGTCAAGATCAACCTTGGAAGATACTGTTGTTGTGCTAGCTTTCTTTATTTACTTTGTAAGACCTAGCCACTGTAAATTTATCTTATCAATAGATGTATATATGTTTTGTCTGTCACATCTCAGGAATAACAGTATTGTAAATTCTTGGGGTGTGACAGATCATGTGTGTGTGTTGAGAGTATTATAAAGTGGATTGATCCACTTGTCATTGTCCTCCCTTCTGTATGATCGTAGAGGTCTTAAGCAATGAGATTGGCTTAGCCTGATGGATAGGGCCGCTACTGCGAGAGTAGATGAATTAGGGAGTGCATGGGTAATAATTGATTTTCTGTATAAGGAATGTTTAGTGTTACAATGATTGAATGATTAATTCTGATTGAAAACTTATAATTATACTGATTCAATGATAACTGTCGTTTAGATGTAAGGTTCATACTCATTGTCTTGACCTGATATTCATATATGCTAATTCATGACTTTATACTGTTGAATTGGACTGTTATCATAAATGACTAGAATTTATATAGATGCATATCACTAGACCTACTTACTGGGCTGTATAGCTCATCCCATTAGTTTTTGCCCCTTCTTGTAGATTGATAACGACAGGTGCAGGGCTGGGAGTTTGTGTTTTGTGCCGAGGTACGAAGCTAGATTTTTTGAAGAAGGTACTTAGATCTTGTCTTTGTCTGAGTTGTTTGGCCCTGGTTTTTCTTTTGTTCTTGGGGGGTGAGACCCACCCAATCTCTCAGTTTACTTCCCGACCTCAGTCCTGTCATCGGGGTCGAGGTACATTCAACAGTTACCAGCATCTAGTATCTAACTACCAATGGGTGACTCATTACGTAGTGGCCAGTCACAGTATATCACAATTTATCATGATTACTTTTTTATAATCACAACTTTCCTCAACATAATACTACCGACTACCAATGGATGTCCCATTGCGTAGTGGTTAACTCCATGATATGACACAATATAACAGTCTCACATTGTGCGTGTGCCATTGCGTAGTGGTCAGTCGCCTAAGGGCTTACAGTATCAGTCACAGTGCAACAATAACAGTAGCAGTATCACATTAGCAGTGGCAGTATCACAGTAACAGTGGAAGAATCAGAGTAACAGTGGCAGTATCACAATAACAGTGGCAGTATCACAATAGCAGTAGCATACACTGCTTTGCATAATTATAAATCTCAAATCGTGAAGAATTTGAGAAATTTTTTGAAATAAAAGTTCAAGCCAAGTCATATATATTTCTAATAAGGATAATTTGAAAACATTTGGACACCATTTGGTTTTTCAAAAGTCCATGCCAAACAAGGGGATAGTTCTGTTTTTTATCAAATCAGCCCACAGTGACATCTCTTCATAAAAAGATGCATAACTTTCAATCTAAGAGGAATTTTAAAATAATTCTACATGAAACTTTTAGCCCACTCAAATATATTTCAAATGAATATATTTTGATAAGAAATGAACTCCATTTGGTTAGTGAAAGCTAGTGACCACAGCAGAGTTACTGCAAAATCCCGAAAACAGTCAAACAATGACCTACACGTACATTTCAAAATATATCATCATTTTCATAAGGAATTTCGAAGAAGGACAAACACAAAAATTTTACTAGACTCACATAGATTTCTAAATTCTATGATTTGAGGTCAAACAGACTTTGTTTGACTGTTCAAAAGCACCTTACAAAAACGTGCATATTCCTGGAATTTCACAGTGAGGTTATACATGCCTTAAGAACATGTTCCATAATCTCAATTTCATGGTCAAGGACATGCTAGCAGCTGTTATCTCACAATATACACACATAAAAATGCATTCATTGCAGGATTAATAGACCATACATTCATTTTCAGCATCCATATTCATCATTGAACCAAAACCCCAATTTTCAATGAACAAGGCATAAAAGTCATCACATCACATACCCTTTTCTTACTCTTTTCATAAACACATAAGTTCATGCATTCTCATGACTACAATGCAATGGTGAGGAGTCCACTTACCTAACATGCAATGGTATCTCCAAATCCCTTTTTCAAAGTCCCCTCAAGCTTTTAACACTGACTTCTTCAAAGGAGTAACATTGGGCTCAAGGGTTGGCTCTAATGAGAGAGAATGAGTGAGAGAAGGGCTTAAGTACCTTGCAGTCTGGGGTGGCAATCCCAAGGTTGATAAGTGGAAGCACCACATATGCAACAGGACAAGTGGCATGTGTGGCAGCATGCATTCAGTAGGTGGCAGTCTTGATTATATACGGTGGTGACACAATCAGCATTGCACAGTCGGCGTTACACAACCGGCGCTAGGTCATCTTCCTGGTCTTACCATCGCTTGTAAAATTCCTCTTCTCCTCATACACTCACGGTGCTAAGCCTCTTTACACACATGACAATGTTTCTTTCTCTTTCCTCTTCACGATCGGCACTGGCTCTTTCTTCCTCTTACACATTCGGCACTGGGCTCATACACAGCCAGGGCTGCGGCTCATACATAGCCGGCACTGCACAGCCGGCGCTTGGCTGATACACAGCAGGCACTGGCTCTTACACAGCTAGCACTACACTCATACACAACCAGTGATAGCCTTCTTCCTTTGTGTCAGGCCTTAGACTAGAAAATTGTGGTCCTTACAGTGAAGGGCCAGGCAAGGAGGCCAACACTGAGGGGTCCAAGCAGCCTAAGGCTGGGGCTCCCTCTGAATCTGAGGAGCCCGAGGCTTTGGGCTTTACGATTGCTCCAGAAGAGCCAGTGACACACATGGTTTTCATCTCTACGATCCCGATCCTCGAACCCGAAACTTCTACTGTCTTGGTGGCCCTGATAGCATCGTCCACACCTAGTTTCAGTGGGATGCCCGACATAATTATGGACATGCTTCGCCTGGGTGTTCAGAGATTGAAGAATCTACCTCTTACTAAACTTGACGACGTGATCCAAAAATTAAGGCAGATCGCCCTTCTAGGGGGTGCACGAGAGGTTCTCCCATACTTTGATGGTGCCATAAATGAATAGGAGGGATGGAAAATAGAGGCACTTGAACAGGAGGTAGCAACACGACAATTAGAGGATTCTCAGTTGGCCTCTTTGGAAGCCTCTCTTGTGCATCGTCGTGAGTCAATTGAGGCCCATGCACTGAAGAGGGATGCTGCGGCTTCTCGAAGATCTGATCTTAGTGAAGGGTCAATTGCTGGCTTCAACAGAATGACAGGCCTAAACACAGAGATACGGAGGATGAGGGAGGAGTTTGATGAGCCCAAGAAGGAGGCGAGAGCTTGAGAAGCGGAAGATGAGGTCTTAGCCAAGGAAGTATCAGCCCTTGACTACATCCTGGAGGAGCAAACTACTTCTTTGGATTAAGAAGCTTAATTGGTGATTGATCTGAAGGGATGCATTTAGCATGTCAAGGCTACTTCTGCAGCTTCTAGAGCGAAGATCAATGAGATCATTGATCATTTTTTATTGTGTCATTTTGCCCCTTTTTTCTTTCTTTGTATAATGACACTTGTAACGATCTCTTGAATTTATGAATAAAATACTTCTTTTTCTCCTCCATGACTTTATTCTTTCTTTTTACCTCGCTGCATCTCGTCTCTCGCTCTTGGGTCGGCCACGTTTCAGGGCATTCACTGTTTCTGCACTTTTGCCAAGCAAAACCCTAAGCCTTGCTTTTTCCTATGACAAACTGTTGTGGTTTCAATGACCTCAAATGGGGGAGCGGTTGCATCTTCTTCTTTAAATTTTGGTTGGACAGGGGCTCATAATTCATTTTTCACATTATTTGATGAGCCTGCTCACTGTAAATATTCCAATCAGGAGGGGTCGTGGCTTCTATTCAAGGAGCAATCACTTCAAGTTCGTCGTAAGTCTTGGTCTCAGGTACGAACTCGTTTATATGTTTTGAGGCAATACGCATAACCCCCAATTGGTTATGGAGACTGCGGACTTCGCTTCTTAACTCTGTCAGGGGATCTTGCCCCTGAAGGTGAGAAGGTTGCCCTTTCTCCGGCTGCTTTCCTCCCACAAAATCGGGGAAGCACAGGACTTGTAGCTGACTACTAGTCTGAGCTGACCCTACAATGGGACGATATGGAAACCAGGGTTTAGAGTACCTTCTGCGGCAGCTGGTGCGCCAATTCTTCTTTCAAGAGTGCAACAGGGATAGGCAGGACTTTTTGATGGTCCGCCGTGTAGGTAACCTTTGGAGTTGAGAGTTCTACCCCCATGACTTCCTCAATCTCGGGAGTGACTTCTAGTTCGTCTTCTTGCAAGGGTGTCTCAGGATTGGAAGTGGAAGGGGAAGTTTCATCTTCCTGCGAAGATGGAGTTTCCTTAGAGATGGTGGATGACATAATTGAATGAATGGGAGTCAAAGGGAGAATTTGCCTTGTCATTCCTCTTCTTTGAACATGTTCACAAGTGTTCACCCGATGTCCTCAACATCTTCATGAAATGAAGGCCTTGTCTTCCTCACAGACTTATGATCACCATCATTTGGCTTTTCGGGTGACACCGAATCTGTGAAGTAATACTTGGCATCAGCATAGTGAGCTTCAACTACAGGAAATAGTCTTTTATAGGCATAGATCGTATACTGTCTCCCATCTCGACTATACTTGAAGCAATAATGCAATGTGGATGGAACCAACCCCTGTTCATGGAGCCACGAGCGACCGAGAAGGATGTTGTAGGAGGTGTCGATGTCGATTTCATGAAATTGGGCGTAATTGTTTAATTCACCGATCTTGAGACGAAGGCAAACCGTTCCAGTCGGCTTCTCTCCTGACTGGTTGAACCCCTGAATTGTAATATGTGTCGGAGTGAGATCTTCAGAGCCTAATCCCAATCGAGTGAGGATTCTTCTTTGGATAAGGTTGACTATTCATGCTCCATCCAACATAATTCGGTTGATGGGGCATGCATGATGTGGACAGGAATTGGCCCGAGGAGGCTAGATCCCGGACACCTACTTGAGGTAACACAAGGGTTGCCCCGAGGTGTGGCTCGAGTGGATGAACCACGAGCCTTGATTTGTGTGCGAGAGGTGGAGGCCCTAAGGTCTCTTCCTCGAAGTGTTGAGCCTATGAACATAGAGACCCGAGGTGGTGTAGGAATGCGGGGGGTAATCTTGCGGCGACCCACAGGAGCAACGACAACTTCCTTGCCTTTCGTAGAGAGGGATTGGGTAGTCTTTCGGCATACCTAAGCAATCTAACCGACAAGTGACTTGCTGGTGATGGGGTGCATGCTGTGAGTGGTACTAGATGTGCTACTGATGCAAAGTGCTTTGGTGGGGGTTCCACCGGAGCTAGGAGATGGGGAAGTTAAGGACCTTTAAGTTCCTTCTCATGCCTATCCAGATCAAGACCTAGGAGCTAGACACTGGGTTTTTTCTCAAAAGGAAAGTTGGAAGCGAAGTTCGAGAAAGTTTTTCCAGAGGGACGCTAGCGAATGCGGGGATGAGAAAAGCCCCGATTCGGATAAATGGGTTAAGAAACCTATAAGCCATGTGTGTGCAATATAGAAAAACAAAAGAGAGACTAGTCAAACAAGGATGATCCGACGATGGGGTAGTGTGTCCCCAGTGGAGTCGCCAAGCTGATTAGATGCCTCGATCTCGCCCTCCGAGTCAAGTTGACCTGATGGCGTGGTTTCGAGTTCCAGATGGACCTCAGACCTGAGATCGCTCTCTCAGGAATCTTGTTCGAAAACAAGGGCAGGTACACCATTTGATGAGAGAGGAATTTAGTGTGACGCAGAACACACCTCACCTGGGTCCGTAACTCACTCGAGCTGACTCACGTGGGCGCCCTCGTAGATCACAATGAAAAGCCCCCGAATCCTTCAACTGGTCCGAAATCACCTCCCTTTACCTGTACTCTCCTATTTCTGCAATCACACATACCTAGTTAATTTACAAGACAAGTGGGTCAAGGGACCCCACCTTGTCTTTGGGTGAATGCACATAGGCGTGCACATCCAAAAGAAGAAAAAATAATATGAGGATAGAGATTGGGGTGATGAAAAAAGACGAAAGAGATGGAGTAGAGGAAAGAGAAGAGATGAATTTGACCAAGTGGCTAGACAGACATAGTAGCTAGACCAGTACAGTGATTGCCTAGTGTGGTAGGAAGATGGGAATGGTAACTCAGACCGGCACAACGGCAATACTACTCGATGATAAAATCAACACCAACTGGCTTGGCACGATGGTGAGTCTGTTGTGGCAGCAAAACGGGCATGATAACTCATACCAGCACGGCAACAATACTACTCGACGACGAGACTATTATGACAGTGCTTAGATTTAACCTGTCTCTTGGTCAAACGAGAGCGGAAGAATAAAGAAGGGAGAGAAGAAGGACAGACAAAAGAGAGAAGAGAGGGGAAACGAGAAGAAAGAAGAGAGAGAAGGGAAGAAAGAAGAGAGAGAAGAAAGAGAAAAGATGAGTGAGAAGAGAAAAGAGAGATGAGAGAGAAGAAAGAGAAAAGATGAGAGAGAGAAGAGAGATGAGAGAGAAAAGAAGAGAAAAGAAGAGAGAGAGAAGAGAGAAGAGAAACATGGACGGTAATGGGGTTCCGCTGAGGAGAGAGAAAGGGGAGAGAAGCATGGATGACAATGGGTTTCGTCATCCATAACCAAGGAATGAGAGAGAGGAAAGAAGTAAGGATGACGATGGGTTCTGCTCTCCATGATAGAGGAGAGATAAAGAGGGAAGAAGCATGGACGGTGATGGGTTCTACAGTCCATGACAGAGGAGAGAGGAAAAGGGAAGAACGTGGACGACGATAGGGTTCCTCCGTCCATGATAGGAAAGAGAGAGTAAAAGATGAGGGAAGAGAAAACATGGACGATAATAAGTTTCATCGTCTATGATAAGGGAGAGAGAGAAGGAGAGAACAGGACAGTGATAGGTCCCACCGTCTATGATGAGAGAAAGAGAGAAAGAGAAAACATGGACGGCGCTTGGTCCTGCCTTTCATGGCGAGAGAGAGGGGAAGAGAGAACATGTACAGTGATAGGTTCTGCTGTCCATGACGAGAAAAGAGGAGAAAGAGAAAACATGGACGGTGATAGGTTCCATCCTCCATGACGAGAGAGAAAGAGTCAGGAGAGAGAGAAGAAAAGACATGTGCAGTGATAGGCATTACCGTGTGTGTCAGAAAAGACTCAGACGAGACCCAGCCCGCCACTTGGGAACTGGCCCCGAATCAATGTCATTGTCAAGGAATAGGGGACGAAATGTGACACGCGGCAATGGCCATCACCGTGCATGATAGGAGGGAGAAGGAACTCAGATAGAGGCTTGGCCCGCCACTCGGGTTAAGGCTCGGCTCACTGTTCTTGTTCTAGAGATAAGAAAAGAAGGTTGACATCATGCTCGATGATGAACATCATTGGGCATAACTGGAGAGGAGAGAGAAAGGAAAGAATAGAGAGGGGAGGAAAGAGAAGAGGGAGAAAGAGAGATAGAGAAGGGAAAGAAAGTACAGAGAGAGATAGGAAAGAGAGAAAAGTATGATGAAGGGAAAGTAGAGAGAGAAGGAAAGGGAAAGGAGAAGATTAAGAAAGATAGGGGATGAGAGAGGAAAGAAAAACATAGAGAAAAGAGGAAAGAAGGGAAAGAAAGACACACGCGACTGTAGCTTACTGCCGTGCATGTTGAGAGGGGAGAGAGAGACAGGGAGAAGAGGAGAGAGAAAGAAAGAAGAGAGAGAAAAAGAGAGAAAAGAGAGAAAGAAGAGAGAGAAAGAAGAGAGATAAAAAGAGAAGAGGAAGAGAGAGAAGAGAGAAGGAAAGAGAAAGCTACCTTCACTGAGGGGTACCAGACTTTTCTTCTCTCTCCTTTCTCTCTCTTGGACGTGCCCACAGTCTCAATGCTCAAACTCTAAATTTTCACTCATCCAATGAGGGTTTTTTTACAATGAGGTTTAGACTTGTGCCCAAACATGGGTTGATTGATCGAAATCTACCCTAATTATTGAAAATCAAAATTTATTTGAATTAAAATAAAATGTTAAAATGGGTCTAAAATGATGGTTTTGCCCCCTTCCCATAAATTTATTAAATTTCACTTCAGTCCCTGCTCTGCCCTAGAACGTGCGTGATATTCCTAGGTCGATTCGGGCTTGCTCCGGTGCCTACTTGACCAAAAGATGATTTCTTTCTCGTTGAGCTTGGCATGACGACCGATTTGATACCAACTTTGAGCCACGGATCGTGTTTTTAAGCCATAAACATGCAACTTGAAATTTGTATGAATCTTTGAAGCTTCTTATCGATAGTGCGCTCATTTCTTGATGTATTTCTTTGATTTCTTTGCTGAATTTCACTGAGCATGCAGTCACGATCGCGTTGCAACAAAGACAGCTCGATTTTGTGCTCGACCGAAGATTTTTCCATCTTGGGTTTTTGGGCGGAACTTGAATTTCAGCTCCAAATCTATAGCAACTTCAACTCCTTCATGTGTCGAATCCAATCATTCATAATATATGAGGATCGGACCAAACATAGCCTCGAACCTTACGTACGTTATAGAACTGGTTTCACATCGATCGGGTATGCGAGCATCGTGATATGGCTGCTCAAGTGGGTCGTGCTACTGCTAATTTTCTTGCAACTGTCTTCACAAATTGCTAACTCCTCTTTAGTTTTTCTCCATGCTCAGGCATCGTCATGGGTCGTACAACATATTAAAATGCTCATCTTGATGAGACGAACACGCTCACAAAATTTGAGGGCAATCCGACTCATAACGAGGGGATTTGAGTCTTCAAATTTGTTGCTCGTGACTGTGCAAACCAATCTCCTTTAATGGAGATTGGTGCTGGAGGCCGCATGGGAATAGCGTGCTGCCTACCTCTTTCTAATGTTTCATCCATAACTTTGTTCTAGAATGTCTGTTTATACCAATACTCGACCTTTAAGGGTTTTCGATGGTATCAGATCCTATGGCGGTGGTCCCACAACCATTTGACACACCAAAAATAGAGGGTCTGTTTCAGGGTGTTCGAGATCGATTTTTTCGAAACTATTTCTTTATCTGCACTGCCTTAGATATGTCGGATTGAGACAACACTTTGCAGGTGGCCTTTTGAAGTCCTTAGGAACATTTCACCCGTTTTGGGGTAATTCTGAGACTGTCAGAAGTTCTACTGTAAGTTAGGGCTTTATTGACCGGCTTCTCTTTTATTCCACATCGGGGACCCAAGGTGCTGAAAAAATGTCTTCAAACATCATCATACTTCTAATTCGGGAAAATTTTCAATCATGGGAGATCATGATTCTTAGGAGATTAGACGAATGGTATTCCACTGGGCCATTCTTGAAAACACAAACCACAGTCTTAAATCCACCCAATAAGTCCCACATGCTATATTAATTGACAAGACCCATCAAAGCCAACCAAGAAGCGGTTTGATCTACAAGATTGTAATGGATTATGGGTGTGCTCTTGAGAACATGCACTCTTGGGGATGCGGAGGCACCTATCTCTACATGTGTGCACAAATCCGATTAAGAAAATTTAAATGTATCAGAACAGCTTCCCAATACGATTGTCTTATGTACACGTGGCGAGTGAACTTAATGAGCCAGGGATTTTGCTCATGTCTAATCAGATCCTAGTTTGCTCACACAAGGAAAAACAAACACAAAAAAACACGATCCATTCATAGTTTCCCTGGTAAAAATGTTACTAGGTTATCTTATCGACACTCATTAAAGGTAAACCCTAAAACTTCTCAGTCTTAAAGAAATAAGGCCCAATAACATCTCCTCATGACTCGGGGTTTTCTAGCATGATTGAATCTCAGTTTGCGTAGACTTTGGTCGCCTAACCGTTGATGGTTACTACCACTGAAACCAAGAACCAGGCTGGCAAACACGAGGCCTTGAAAGGCCATAATTTCAATAGATCATATATGACTTTACCCTTTGGTTCCTTACTCTTTCAGTGTCCTTTGATCCATCACTTTCAAAAGGAACGAGAGGACCACTTCAAAGAAAGATGGCTTACTAAATAGGGACACACCAGCATGCACCGAAAGGTACTCGTCTTGGTGGGAGAAAGCCCGCCCATTTCCCATCTCAAATGGTGATAACATTTCTACTCCATCGGTTCCTTAGGTGATTGTGCCCTGTCAGCCCAATAAAAGTGCGAGGCCTCAAAACTAGAGAGAACCTTCTTTAATAAAAGTTGAAAGGGTTGTGATTTTGCATCTTTAGGATTGGGTGGATGACAATAAGGACGAAGAAGGAGGAGAACTCGAAGATGATACTATTGAAGAAAAGTTCAACACTCTGGAATCCAAGAAAGATTGATCCTTTTCTGCATTTTCCTCCTTTTTTGATTTCCCAATTTCCTAGGAATTAGAGTCGAGTCGAGATGGTTCTTTCAAGAAGATATTCTTAGGCAATTTTTTCATTGTAATGCAATCTAATAATCTCCATCCTCTGCAGGTGGATAATAGTGATCGTTTGTATGAACCACAGAATTTTCCACCCAGTTTTGTCATGATGAAAAACAAATTCTGTATTCTTGTTAAAAACTACTATTCTTCGTCTTCCTTCTTCTTTTCTTTGATCATTTCTTGATTTTTTGAATCCCTTGAAATTGTGATTTGATTTTCGAAAAATTTTATTGGGTTTAAGGGTATTCAATCCTTGACTTAATTTGTTTTCTTTTTTTTTCTCTTTATTTATTTATTTTTTCAATTTTGGAGACGTAAGGGTTCCCTCCCCCCTCCACCTAATTTTTTTCTCCATTATCATTATGAACTTGTCGAGCATTAGGTGGGATCTCCAGGATAAGAAACCATTAAATACCCTTTACTTTGCCAATCGTGGCTCTCATATCGTAATTCAAAGGAGAGTCTTCTGAAGTTTCTAAGCAAATTGATGACTTGGATGGTATAGGATGCTGCCACTAAGTGCTATGGAATCTTCTTAGGCTTCCAATTTCATTCGTCCACCACCGACCGATTTGAAGTTTTAGATGATCGATGTCCTTCCATTTTCTTAGTCTTCTGCCTTGATATTAATTTACTTTTGACACAATTTTGGCTCTTAGAAGAAGAATTTGGAGGAGGTTTAACGAAGAGACAAGGACAAAGAGAGAGAGAGAGAGAGAGAGAGAGAGAGAGAGAGAGAGAGAGAGAGAGAGAGAGAGAGAGAGAGTAGTAGTAGTAGTACGTACGTACGTACGTACGTACGTACGTACGTACGTACGTACGTACGTTACGTTACGTTACGTTACGTTTACGTTTACGTTTACGTTTACGTTTACGTTTACGTTTACGTTTACGTTTACGTTTACGTTTACGTTTACGTTTACGTTTTACGTTTTACGTTTTACGTTTTACGTTTTACGTTTTACGTTTTACGTTTTACGTTTTACGTT
>NW_006497091.1:1083331-1161393 GCF_000471905.2 Amborella trichopoda
ATAGAGAGTTTTTCATGCCACCATGACGGGTCATGACAACAGTCTTCAAGCTTGGGAAACAACAGGGGCAATGGTAATTCTCGAACCAACGCCCAGGCAACGAACAAAAAGGAGTGATCAGTGCTGCCGTAACCATAAGCGATCCAAAGAAGGCTTCCTCTAAGACTTTAGACCTCTCCTAATGAGTAGGCACAACAAAGACAACGTTTCAGGCAGGCAAACAACAACAATCATACAATCGAGTACCCCCACCTGCAAACCTTAATTGAAATGATTATTGGACTAACCATCAAAGTGAGGTATATCCTTTTGAAAAGAAATGGGTTTCTGCACTGCTTTGACTACTGTTGGAACAGAACATGATTGAGCTGCCCGAGACCAAGTTTCTTGAGAAAGTTGGACTCAACACACACATAAGACACTGTACTTGTCATCGAAGGGTAAACCACTCCACAGAAGAATGCTACACACTTAAAGTCCTCATCGAGGCTCTAATCTAGAAGGGTCAGATCAAGCACTAAGAACTAAAGAAAGCATTTAGGGCAACTGTGGCTTCCCACGTGGTAACAGTACAGGAGAAAGACAAAAGTATGCACCCTTCTGATGAGCTGTCAATAGATCTTCTCGATGCTCTGTTCGATATGATGCTCCAACAAGGACACATTATATCAAAGCCAATGAGGCAACCCAAGCATCTTGTTCAGGGAAGTGAAAATCAACTAGTGCCCATACCATCAGATATGGGGCCATGAGCTGAATGAATGCTATGGCTTCGAAGCTGTGGTTGTGAAAACAGTCTAGAGAGGTTACATTGAGGTTACATTGCTTACGCCGAACCATGCCCATCCAATAGGACGTTTCAATGCAAGACTCCAATGATAAGCCTCTGATCCCACTGAACCCTCGACTTCCTAGCCATGGAAACTCCATCACGGGCAGAGCAGGCTCAAGTCTTCAAAGCGAGAAGCGATTCATCAAGCTAGGGCTATTAACAAATCTAGCAAGATGGACCAAGAACCTCCAAGGGTGACTAGAAGAAGATGAGCGCCAAGCGTTGCTCGCTGGAAGAACAAGCTTCCTCAGCCACTGGTCGAGCCAGAATTTCTCAGGCCTCTTCTTTCCTTGCCGACCTTACAAGACTTCATACCTGTCACCATCGACCTTATTCCTTCATCTCCTCAAGAGGATACCCCTGGGTCGTCTCTTACTCGGGGCACGGTCAATGAGGGTGAAGACATTAAAAGCACCCCCCAATGGTCTAAGCAAGGGAAAGACCTAAAAGACTCCCTGCACATATCCAACTCTGATGATGACGTAAAGAGCTGCCCAAATCAGTCAAATGAGGGGAACGACCTTAAAAGTACCTCACCTATTGACCCTTCTCCTTCTTCCTCTTCTTCTTCTTCTTATATTTCCTCTTTTATGTCTTCTACAAGTATAACCTTGAAATGTTCAGACTTCGATGCTTTTGACAAAGAGCTCGAAGGAACCAATATAAGCAGGATGGATTGGAGAAGGCTAAAAAATACGTTAGCCCGGGCAGCTGGATTCTTGTCAATTGTGGACGCCCTAACAGCTAGAGCCAAGTTAGATCCACCTTCTTCTATAAAGAAGCACAAGAGGTCAAAGCCAAGAAAACCCCAATGGCCTCTTGAGCCCGACTTTAAGCAGAGGCTGAGAGAATGAAGAGGGCAGAACTTCTATTCTCAGGAAGCTTACCACATGGTACAGTTCTATGAAGTATCAGTTAGTACGGGGCAAACACTGTAGACACACATGCAAAGACCGAGCAATTCATATCAGGGTGCCTCTGGCCCCACAATCGTTGAATCTCATCTTCCCTATAACTTTCAAGTCAAACATCTGTAGCCTGATATGCTATCCATGTTTGAGGTCGACCCTTTTGTTCCTCAGTTCGAGAAAGGTACAGAAATCATGACCTACCCTGAAGCTCTATTGGAAGTAGAGATGTAGGATCATGGGTCTTCGCACTCTGAAACCATGATGAGGAGTTGCAGGAGGCCCCAAAAGAATGGGAAGAAGGTGGCCAAGCCACAACCAATGAACTTGAAGAAATAAATCTAAGGGATGAGGCTGATCCCAGACCCACTTTCATCTCAGCAAATATGTCCCCAAAGAAGAAAGAGAATTTCACTGCCTTCTTGCGAGCGAACCGAGATGTCTTCACCTGACATTACCATGACATGCCTGGTTTAGATCCTTAGGTCGCGATTCACTGTCTCGGCATCGATCCCTTTGTCAAGCCCGTCAAGCAAAAATCAAGGAGGTTCAGGCCTGATCTTGAAATGCAGATAGATGCTGAGGTGACCAAACTCAGGCAAGTAGGCTTCATCCGTGAAGTCAAGTACTCAAAGTGGCTGGCAAATGTTGCTCCAATCAGGAAGAAGAACAACCAAATTAGGGTATGCATTGACTTTCGTGATCTGAATACCGCCTCCCCCAAAGATGACTTCCCGTTGCCGTTCACAGAGATGCTCATTGATTCTACTGCTCATTATTAGGTCTTCTCCTTCATTGAAGGATACTCTAGGTATAATCCGATACAGATGGCACCAGAAAAGGAGGAAGCCACCTCATTCTTGACTCTAAAAGGGGTCCTATGCTACACAATGATGCATGCCGAAACCACATATCAGAGAGCAATGATGACCATCTTCAAAGACATGATGCACGAAGAGGTGGAATGTTATGTAGATGACTTGGTGGTGAAATCCGAAGAGAAAGACGCTCATATGAGAGATCTTGAAAAAGTGTTTGAACGGGCAGCACAAAATGAATCCGCTGAAATGCGCTTTTGCCGTGCATTCAGGAAAGTTATTGGGGTTCATTGTTAGACACCGAGGGTTAGAAGTTGAGCCAGTCAAGATTAAGGAAATCCAAGAAATTCCATCACCAACAACATTGCAAGAGATGCGATCTCTCCAAGGGCAGCTGGCTTATATTTGCATGTTCATCTCAAACCTCTTAGGTTCCTGTAAGCCTTTTACGCACCTGTTAAAGAAGGATACCCCATTCATCAGGGATAGAGCATGTCAGGCGGCCCTTGATGACATCAAGCGATATTTACTCAACCCTCTAGTGCTCTCTACACCAGTATTAGAAAAACCTCTCATCCTATATGTGACATCCCTGGACGAGTCACTTGGGGCATTATTGGCGCAGAACGATGACAAAGGGAAAGAAACCACACTATACTATCTCAGCCGCAAGATGTAAGGGGTTGAGAAGAATTATCCCCCTATTGAGAAGATGTGCTTGGCCCTAATCTTTGCAGTACAAAGTTTCGCCACTACTTGCTTGGTCATGAAGTAAAACTTATAACAAAAGTATATCCAGTAAATTTTCTCATGACACACCCATGCTTGTCGGGATGCCTTGCTAAGTGAGCATTATTGCTGATGCAATTCAACATCACATATGTCCCACAAAAGGCCATCAAGGGCCAAGCTTTAGCTGATTTTCTCGCAGCACATCCTGTACTAATGAAATCTCATGTATCAAGTGACCTCCTCGATGAAGAAGTCTTATGTGCAGAACTTGCTCAAACATCGGGATGTACTTTGATGGAGCCTTCCAATCTAATCGTGGAGGCACCGGGGGGGTATTCATGACCCCAAAAGGAGGAGTGCTTCCTCTCTCCTTCTCTCTCGCCGAAGATGCATAATGAGGTAGAATATCAGGCCCTTACAATTGGGTTTGAAATAGCCTTTGATCTAGACTTGGAGCAGCTCAATATCTATGGCAATTCTGAGTTGGTTATTCGGCAGCTTAAGGGGATCTATGATATGAGAAAGGAAACTCTTAAGACCTATCATGGTACTGCAAATTCGAATATGGCTCAGCTTGAGGATGTTTCTCTAAGTCATATCCCCAGGAGATTAAACTCGCAGGCCGATGCACTCGTAAAGCTCGATGCTACAATTCAATTGTCGTCACCAAGGCCTACGCCTGTTTGGGTCACATAGTGGAGACACATCGAACTGAGAACTAAAGTGGATGCAGATGGTGAGAGAATTCTCTTTCCCTAGTGTCTACCTTATCCATTCGAGGCACTTTTGGCAGCCAAAAATGTCATTAAAGCCAAGCAAAAAATGGCACGGAGTCAAAGTGCTGGAGCCAAAAGGCCAGAACCAAAGTTCTTTGATCCAATGTGTGCAGAAATTGAGGAAGTAGAAGATTGGAGAGAGCCCATCATTAATGTCATAAAACACGGTAGACTCTAGGAGGACAGTGTCAAGCGTAAAAATATGCTTTGAATGTCTACCAAGTACACCCTCCATGAAGGAGATCCTCTCTTCAGGTGGTCCTTTGATGGAATTATCCTCAGATGTGTAGACACACAAGAGGCAAATAAGGTGTTGGAAGAAGTACACTCAGGCATCTGTGAACTGCACCAGTCTGATCGTAAGCTCTATGAACGGATACAAGGAGCGAGGTGCTATTGGCCTTCGATGATTGCTGATTTCTTAAACTATGCCAAAATGTGTTGGGTGTGCTAAATACACTCAAGCCTTGTTCATCAGCCTCCAGAGTCCTATCACCCTACAGTGGCATCATGGCCCTTCTCACAATGGGGTATGGATATTGTGGGACCTATTGACCCTCCCTCTGCAATGGGTCATGTCTTCATTCTAGCCACAACAGATTATTTCTCCAAGTGGGCTGAAGCAGTCCCCCTTAAGCAAGTTCCTGGGACCACGGTGGCTAATTTCGTGCGACATCACCTTATCTACCAGTTCGGGGTGCTTGACCAGATTATATCTGACAACGGCCTTCAATTCAGAAGTCATCACATTGATCACTTGGTCAACCAGTTCAGTTTCGAGTGGAAGTACTCAACTATGTACCACTCTCGAGCCAACGGATTAGCTAAGGCTTTCAATAAGACCCTGTGCAACGTTTTAAGAAAGTTGGTATCGAAATGAAGAAGAACTGGGATGAGAAGCTTCTTGAAGCGTTGTGGGCCTATCGTACTATCATAAGAAATTCCACCGATTCCACTCCTTATTCCTTGGTCTATGAGGATGAAGCAGTCTTACCCCTCAAGATTCAACTGTCCTCGCTTCATGTCGCCATACATCAAGGACTGGCTGAAGATGAGAGGGTCAAGCTTCATTACTAAGATGAGAGGGTCAAGCTTCAAGCTTCATCACAGGCTCAAGCAAGGAATTTAAATTTTATTTAATCTTCAAAGAATCCACTCAAGACCGAGAGGTGGGGGGGGTCTGGTTGTTTTTACTATGAGGCAGTGCCTGTTTATATAGAGTTGTGCCCAAACATGGGTGGATTGATCAAAATTAAACTAATTGCTATAAATTGATATTTAAGTGAATTAAAATAAATTCTAAAAATGGCAGCAAAAGGACCGTTCTGCCTCTACTTAACAATAAATGGAATTCCAAAACAGTCCATGTGGCTGCCTGAATATTTGTATGATCTTCCGTGGCTGACCCGGGGTTGTTCTCCCACCCGTTTGATCAAAAGAATATTGTTTTCTTATAGGGCTCAATATGGCGATTGATTTAATACAAACTTCGAGCCATGACATGTTTTTTAGTCATGATCACGAGCCTCAAAATTTGCTTGAATCTAGGAAACTTTGGATCGATAGTGCGGTCATTTCTTAATATTTTTCTATGATTTATTCATCCTAGCGCACTAAGCATGTCATCACGATCGCATGGCAATAATCGGAATGTGATTTGGAGCCCGAATGAAGATGTCGCAACTTTTGAGTTTTGGTCGAAATCTAGAATCCGGAAACCAAAATTTCAGTATCTTCGTAGGTTTCATGCATGAAATCTGACCGTCCATCATGTACGTGGCTCGGTCCAATGATAGCCTTGAACATTACGCATATAATGGAATTGGTTTTGCATCGATCCGTTGCGCAAGCGTCGTGATTTTGTTCATCAAGAGAGGCATGTCACTACTGATGTTTCTGGAATTTCTTTACTGATCGGCAACTTCTCACTAGCTTTTCTCCCTGCTTAGATATCATCTCGGGGAGTGCAAAATATCGAATTGTTCGTCTTGATGAGACGAATACGCTCACCAAATGTGGGAGCGATCCGATTAGGAACAAGTTAATTACATGTGACAAAAGTGACTGCCTGTGACTGTAAAAACAGTCACCTTTAATGGTGCTTTGGTGTAGTGAGGCCATACAAAAATAGTGTGCGACCTCTCATGTTTCAATTTTTGCTCATATCTTTGTTCTGGACTGTCTGATCATGTCGAAACTTGGCCCATAAAGGTTTTCGATCATGTCGGATCCAATGGCGGTCGTCCCACAGTGATTTGAGATATCCAAAATGTAGCTCCAGTTTTAGAGTCTATTTCAGGGTGCTACAAGGAAATTTTTCGAAAATTGTTTTTTTGTATTTACTGCCTTAGACATATCTGATCGTGATAAAATTTGACAAGTGGTCTTTTGAAGTGCTGATGATGATCTTGAGAAATTCTTAGGGTATTTTGAGACTATCAGGAATTTTCCACTGTTTTGTAGGCTTTATTAACTTGCTTCCTACTAAGGACTAAGATGATGAAAAATACATTCAAACAGGGCTACTAGACAAGCTTCATCCCAGATGAATGGGGTATCTTTCTTTAGCAGATGTGCAAAGGGTTTACAACGACCTGAGTGGTTCGAGATGAGCCTGCGAATGTATGTCAGTTGCCCTTAAAGAGAATGCAGTTCTCAAAGTGTAGTGGGTGACGGCATTTCTTAGATTGCCTTGATCTTAACTGGCTCAACTTCAAGCCCTCGATGTATGATGATGAACCCCAAGAATTTTTCGGTGCACACGCCAAAAGCGTATTTTAAGTTGATGAAGGCGTAGTCACTCAAATATTTTTTCAAGGTCCTTCATGTGCGCATCCTTCTCTTTAGATTTTACCACCAAGTCATCTACATAATACTCCACCTCTTTGTGTATCATGTCTTTGAAGATGGTAGTCTTTACTCTCTGATATGTGGCCCCAACATTCTTTAATCCAAAGGGCATCATTGTGTAACAGAAGACCCCCTTTGGAGTTGAGAATACGGTGGCCTCTTAATCTTCGGGCGCCATCCTCATTTGATTATACTCGGAGTATCCATCCATGAAGGAAAAATTCTAGCAGTGAGTTGTAGAGCCGATGAGCATCTCGGTGAATGGCAATGAAAAGTCATCCTTTAGACAGGCGGTGTTCAGATCATGAAAGTCAATACACACTCTAATTTGACCATTCATTTTCTTGACAAGAATGACCTTTGCTAGCCATTTCGGGTATTTGACTTCACAGATGAAACCTGCATGTCTGAGCTTGGTTATCTCAGCATCTATCAACATCTCGAGGTCAGGACTAAACCTTCTCAACTTCTGTTTGACTGATTTGATAGTTGATCAATGCCGAAATGGTGAACTGCTGCTTGAGGGTATAACCCAGGCACAAAGCAAAGACGTCTCAGTTTTCTTTCAAGAAGGTGGTGAAATCTTCTTTTTCTCCTAAAGACATATTCGTTGAAATGAAATTGGGTCTGGGATCCGCTTCATCTCCAAGATTTATTTCCCCAAGTTCGTCAGTTGTGGCTTAACCACCTTCTTCCCATTCTTCTGGAACCTCTTGCAGTTCTTCATCGTCCTTATTTGAGATTTTTTGATCAACCTCAAGTGCGGAGACCCATGATTCTACCTCTGATAGAGGTCTAGAGTGGGTCATAATTTCAGCACCTTCCTCAAGTCAAGTGACAGAAAGGTCAACCTTCAACGCGGTAAACACGTCAGGTTGTCGATGCTTGTTTTGAACATTAGAGGGGGAATTGAGGTTCAGCGATGATGATGTGGAAAATGTCTTCGTACGAACCATATGGTAATTGTACGGATGCCTAGAGTGTTTGTTTCAAGCCAGTCGGTTCTTCACAGACTTGTATCATGTGGCAAGTTTTTTGAGAATTGAAGCTTTGTCCTCTTGATTCTCTCATTCTTTGCTCGAAGTTTAGGCTCAGGGAACCACTGGGGCATCTTTGGCTTTGACTTCTTGAGCTTCTTTGATGAAGGTGGCTCTGCCTTGGCTTTACCTGCCAAGGCATCATCAATTGTTAAGAATCCTGCTACCTGTGCCAAGGTCTTTCTCAATCGCTTCCGCTGCGTCCTGCTTATATTGATTCATTCGAATTCCCGGTCTAGAGACTTGAAGTCCTGCCACATCGAGGTCGTATCTACAGAACACATAAGAGAATGAGAAGCAGGGGAAGAAGGTGGGGAGGAGTTGGAAAGTGGGGGACTTTTAGGGTCATTCCGCTCATCGGATCGATTTGGGCAGTTTTTTACGTCATCACCAGGATTGGACGGGTACAGGGGATCTTTTAGGTCTTTCCCCTGTTCAGACCGTTGGAGAGTGCTTTGAACGTCGTCACCCTCATCGGACATTTGTTGAGTGGAAGATGTCACGAGGACGTCTTCTTCACAAGATGAAGAAGGAAAAAGGATCGTGTCATGGATGAAGTCCAGCAAATTGTGAAACGGAGTAAAGGGCCTGAGAAATTCCTGCCTGACTATGGGTTGAGAGGCCTTGTTTCTTCAGCAAGTAGCCCTTGGTTCCCGTCTTTTTCTGGTTTTTCGAGGTAATGTGTGATTCATCTCGTTTAGCTGGCGAACAGCCTTAGCTTGACAAACTGCTTCTCGCCTCAAAGACTTGAGTCTGCTTTGGTCATGGTAGATCATGACTGGGAATTTGAGGGTTTCATAGAGTCAGAGTCATTGATGGGAAAGTCCTGCCTTGTGAGATCTTCTTGCCCCGATGAGGAAATGATTTGAGGATCACTTACAGGAAGATTGTAGAACTCTTGATACTCCCACTTGCGAATATGTTAAGGAAAGTTGTGCATTTTGACAAGTAATGACATCTTATCTGGTGGTATGGACACCAACGATCTTCAGTCCCCTTAACAAGGCAAAGGGGTTGCCTTGCCTGCTTTGGTGTATTATGACTTCTTGAAGCATTATAGTGAAGAAGGTGTAGAGAATTCCAGGCACTTCATCCTCCTTTTAGATGGTTACAACAGGTTAGTTGCCCCGAAGGCCTTTTTTAGGTCTGCAAGCTTTATTTGACCCTTCTGAATCAGGGCCTCAATGATGTCCTTCAGCGTGTAGCAGTCATCCATAGGATGATTAATCCTCTGATGGTAAGCACAATAATTCGCTCGATTGTCAAGGCCAGATTGCTCGAGGAACTTGGTTTCCGGAAGCTGGATCATATTCAGCTACAAGAATAACTGAAACAATGAAGGGACGCATTCCTTCTCGAAGGGATAGACCTTATTCATATGTCTGAAGAGATAATCATTCTGATCAAAGTTGGCTAGTGGAGGTACCCTATTGTACAAGTTTGTTGCTTGCCAGCCGAGGGTGTTACTATTGCCGCGGTTACCCCTTTAGAGGTTTAAAGTTTGGAGGGAAGCCTTCTTTGAATCAGTGACCATGAAGGCTGCGCTGATTACCCTTTCTAATGGCTGCCCCGTGTGTTATGCGAAGAGCTACCATTGCCCCGGTTACTTGCGAAACTTGTAGATGGGTGTCATGTCGCACCATGATGGCATGACAAACTTTTTATGCGAACTGATTTAGAGATCAACTCTGACATGGAGGTCAGATTAGAAGCCTCGACATGTAGAGCGATTTCAGGTTGCATATTCCTCACGCAAGTTTGGACTACTTCCTTCTCAGGCATAGGATTAGGATGGTGGGAAGCCAAGTTTCTCCATCTTGATAAGAACTGATCTACAAACTCATTGGGGTCTTGAGTCAGGGTGAGAAGCTCGATGGTTTTAACCTCTCTCTCGACCTCATAGAAGCGTTGATAGAACAGTTTCTCCATCTCCTCCCATGTATGCACCGAGTTTGGAGGAAGTCGGGCATACCATTGAAATGAACTGGCGGAGAAGAAGTCTCCCATCAGCTGCTGTTTCCTTACATGCTACTTGAAAGTGGCGATATGCTGGTTTTGGGAGGTGGTTCCATTGATCAGAGGAAACTTCCCTTTGTTATAGTCTGAGGGGAACAGAACTTGATCAATATAGGAGGGGTATGCTCTTTGATAAACCATTCCCACCTTTATGCCTGGAATTTATTTATTCTTTAGGCTATGGGTGACCATAGCATCAACATCAGATTGAGAGATCGGATGAGGGATAGAATTGTTCTGCGAGGTCGATGGAGGAGGTTGTCATGGAGGTATACCATTAGAGTGATGGGAATTGACCTCATGACTAGCCAACTGGCATGCAACGTCAATATGATCTATCTTTTCCATCATCGCACCCACCATATCCTCAAACTTGTTCATGCGATCCTCCTGCGCATCATTGAGCTCGCTTACGACCATTACGTTGACCGTTTCTCTAGTGAGGTCAATATTAGTGGCGATAGAAGGCTTACGAGCTTGACGGGTCGGACCTGCTATGTTTTTCAGTAAGCTGTCAGCATACCCTGACAGAACTCAACTTTTGTATGCATATCGCATTTGGAGTGGTTCTCGATGGTCTTGGGACTGTGGCAATGGGTTCGGTTCACGACGGTCTTGGGACCGTGGTTGTTCAGTGGTTGGGTTTTCTTCTACAACAGTAACCACAACACGGGGCTCATAGAACTCTTCTTCAGGCTTCATTGTCTGAAGGGGGTAGAAGGGATTCAGGTGAAGAGGGTCGTCAAAATTGACTGTTTGACTGCCTTGGTCACCACTCTAGTCAAAATTTGCAAACCTCTATCATTAGCCTTGAGGTTTTGATGGACCTCTTGCTAAATCTGTGATCTAGGTCGCAGTTGGTCAACTCTTCTTGCACAGGAGAGAGTTGTCTCCATCAGGTGTGATAAAGGATGAGGGCCAAGAAATGGAGTCATCTTGGGCCGAGGAGGATGAACGACTCAATCTTCTGTGAGGTCCATGCCCCGAGCTCTCTTATGAGCTCTGGAGACATGACCAAAGTGTTGGGGCTGGCTCAGGATAGTACTCTTGGGGAAAACCTTCGAGTATCAAGGCTGAAGGTGCTTGCTCGATGAGGAAGGAGCGAGCGGGAGCAGGTTTGACTCATGAGGAGGCCTGAGTTGAGGACGAGGGAAGGCCTGAGTTGAGGACGAGGGAAGGCCTGAGATGGCGACACGTGTGCGCCCCTGGAAGAAGGATCTTGAGGGACCTGAGGGTCCACCAGGGCTCGTACAGGTGAGCTGGCCTTAAGAGGCCAAGAACTAAAAACAAGCATCTGTAAGAGAACAGGTGCAGGCCTGCCCCTTATAAGGTGCGCTTGTGTGTGCATATGAGGAGGACGAGGAGGTCGTCTCCTATGTACTCAGGTTGGCGCAATAAAGGCGTTGCCCCGTGTAGTGAGATGCACATGAGTGGCGTGTGGAGGATCTGTCCTTGGAAAGTTCGATCTTGGATACGGACTCAAGGTAACACAAGGGTTGCCCTGAAGTGTGACTCGAGTGGGTGACCCACGAGCCTTGTGGTGTGTGTAAGGGGTGGAGACCGTGGGGTTCCACCTCTCTATGTTGAGCCTCTAAGGATAGAGACCTCTACCGTTATGAAGACCCACAGAAGCAATGACAACTCGCTTACCTTTTGCAGAAAGGGACTCGGCAACCTTCCGGCGTACCTCAAAAGCATGACTAGTAAGTGACTTGCCGGTGGCTGAGTGCATGCTGTGTGGGGCAACATAAGTGTCGCCCATGCAAGGCACCTTGGTGAAATTTCAACCTGAGCGAGAAGATGGGGAGTGAGGGACCTTCAAGTCCCTGCTCACACCGGTCCAGGTTAAGACCTGAGAGCTAGACAAGGGGTCTTTTTCAAGAGGATGGTCAGGAACGAAGTCCAAGGACCTTGTTCCTTAGGGATACTCTGAATACGGGGATAAGAAAATCCCTGATCCGGATGAATGGGTTATAGAACCCAGCAGCCATAAGTGAATGTGAAAATTTGATGAAAGCAGATAAAGAAGAAACTCGCCAGACAAGAACGATCCGACTAAGGGGTAGTAAGTCCCTAGTGGAATCACCAAGCAAGTTAGGTGCCTCGATCTTGCCCTTCGGATCCCTAAGAGATCCGGCGGCTTGCGTCTCGGGTTTCAGGGAAGACCCGGGATGTTCGTGGGATCGCTCTCTCAGGAACCTCCTTCTAAAACGAGGGCAGGTGTTACCAACCGGTGAGAGAGGAATTTAAAAGGTGGGTTCGGGACTTACTTAGGCTGACTCGCATGGGTGCTCTATTAGATCATGAAGAAAGCCCCCCAGTAATGAAACTAGATTGAAATCACCTCCCTTGGCTCGTATTCTTCTTATTTTCTGCTTTCTGCAATCACACACATATATGGCAAAGGTTATGAGACAGGTGGGTCAGGCCTCACCCTTTTTCTCTTTTATAAACGTATGCAAGCATGCATATTCAAAAAGAAGAAAGAAAGACGGGGGAGAGAAGGATTTGACCAAGCGAGAAGGTCAAGGCAGTGACTAGACTAGTGGATAATTGACATAATGTGGTGGCGAAATGGGCTTGGTAACTACGACCGGCTCATGGGATCATTTTTAGATGTTATTGCCGATATCGACTAGCTAGGCACGGTGGTCGGTCTGTCATGGCAGTAAAGCAGGCCAAGTGAACCTGACGCAACAACATTACGGCTACACGATAGGACTATCATAAGATGCTAACCTCAATCCCTCTTGGTCGAACGAGAGAGCAGCAGAGGAATGGTTAAAGAGAAGAAGGGGATAGACGGAAGGAGCAAGAAGAAGGAAGAGGAGTCACAGTCGGCACTAGACATCACCGACTGTTTCAAGGGATGGGAGAGGGAGAAGACCAATCGACGCTAGGCCTCGCCGACTGGTAGGGAGAGAAAAGACAACTGGCGCTAGGCCTCGCCGACTGGTAGGGAGAGAAAAGACAACTGGCGCTAGGCCTCGCCGACTGGTAGAAAAAGAGAGAGAAGATCAACCGACGCTAGGTCTCGTCGACTGATAAAGAAAACGAGAGGAAACCATCTAGCATTAAGTCTTGCCGATTGATAGACGAAGAGAGAGAAGACTAACCGGCACTAGGTCTCGTCGACTGATGGACGAAGAGAGTGAAGACCAACTGGCGCTAGGTCTCATCGACTGACAGAGGAAGAGAGAGAAAACCAACTGACGCTAGATCTCACCAGTTGACAGAAGAAGGGAGAGAAGGTCAACATGTGCTAGGTTCATCAGTTGATAGAAGAAGAGAGAGAAGGTCAACTGGTGCTAGATCTCTCTAGTTGACAGAAAAAGAGAGAGAAAGCCCACCAGCGTTAGGTCTCGCCAGTTGACAGGGAGAGAAGAGAGAGAGAGAAGAGAGAGAAAGAGAGATGAGAGAGAAGAGAGAGGAGAGAGAAAGAAGAGAGAGAAAGAGAGAGAAGAGAAAGTTGCCTGTTTGAAGGGTACCGACCCTTTTCTTCTCACAAGCTCAAGCAAGGAATCGAAATTTTATCGAATCTTCAAATAATCCACTCAAGACCAAGAGGTGGTGGGGGGGGTCTTTTATTTTACAGTGAGGCAGTGCCTGTTTATATAGATTTGTGACCAAACAAGGGTGGATTGATCAAAATTAGACCTAATTGCTGAAAATTAAGATTTCATTGAATTAAAAGAAATTCTAAAAATGGGTGCAAAATGACTGTTTTGCCCTAGCCTAACAATGTGTAGAATTCCAGAACAGTACCTATGGCTGCTCGAGAACTTGTGCGATCTTCTGTGGCTGACCAGGGGTTGTTCTAATGTCCGTTTGATCGAAAGATTATTGTTTTCTTGTAGGGCTCGACATGGCGATTATTTTGGTACCAACTTTGAGCCATGAATCATGTTTTTGAGTCATGATCACGAGACTTGAAATTTGTTTGAATCTTGGAAACTTCAGATCGGTAGTGCACTCTTTCCTTAATGTTTTTCTATTATGTCTTTTTTGTAGCGCACTAAGCATGTCATCACGATCACATGGCAACAATCGGAATGTGATTTGGAGCCCGATCGAAGATTTCGCAACTTTTGAGTTTTGGCAAGAATCTAGAATCTAGCGGCCAAAATTTCAGTAACTTTGTCGGCTTCGTGCATGAAATCTGACCGTCCATCATGAACGTTGTTCAGTCCAATGATAGCCCTGAACCTTACGCACACAATGGAATTGGTTTTACGTCGAACCATTACGTGAGCTTCGTGATTTGGTTCATCAAGCGAGGCATGTCACTGTTAAATTTTCTACAACTTCTTCACAGATCGACAACTTCTCTATAACTTTTCTCCCTGCTAGGATATTGTCTCGAGGCGTGCCACATATCGAATTGTTCGTCTTGATGAGACGAATTTGGTCACCAAATTTGGGAGCGATCCGATTTGGATCAAGTGAGTTACAGACCCTGAAAATGACTGCTTGTGACTATAAAAACAGCCACCTTTAATAGTATTTTGGTGCAATGAGGCCATACGGGAATAGTGTGCGACCTCTCTTGTTTCAATGTTTTGCTTATATATTTGTTCTGGAGTGTCTGATCAAGCCGAAACTTGGCCCATAGAGGTTTTCGACTGTGTCGAATCCAATGGCAGTGGTACCACATGGATTTGAGACACCGAAAACATAGATTCAATTGTAGGGTCCATTTCAGGGTGCTAGAGGCCAATTTTTCGAAAATTGTTTCTTTGTATTCAGTACCTTAGACATGTCTGATCGTGATGAAACATGGCCAGTGGTTTTTTGAAATGCTGATGACGATCTTGAGTAATTCTGGGGATATTTTGAGACTGTCGACAATTTTCCACTATTTTGTATGCTTTATTGACCTGCTTCCTACCAGAGACCAACGTGATGAAAAATACGTTCAAACAATGATGATGGGAATTAAAGGTGAGAGGTGAGAAAGAAAAGAGGGGTTAAGAGAGAGAAAAGAGGACGGAAGAGAAGAAAGGGCGAAGAAGTGGGGGCGGCTAGGCCCCCCCCCTTTTGAGAGAGAAGAGAGAGAGAGAGATAAAGAGAAAGAGAGAGTAGGGGCAGCTACCCTTAAGGAGGGAAGAGAGAGAGAGAGAGAGAGAGAAAAGGGAGCAACTAGGGTGCCTCCCTTGAGGGGGAGAGAGAGAGAGAAAGAAAGGGGTGGGCTAGGCCAACCCCTTTGGCGGAGAGAGAAGGAAAGCAGGTGGCAAGGCCATCCCCTTTGGAGAGAGAGAAAGAGAGAGAGAGAGAGAGAGAGAGGAGGAAGGGAGAAAGAAAGGGGGTGGCTAGGTTGTCCCTTTGAAGAGAGAGAGAGAGAAAGAAAGGGCACGGCTAGGTCGTCCCCTTCGGGGGAGGGAGGAGAGAGAGAGAGAGAGAAGAAAAGAGAGAGAAAAATGGGGTGCCTAGGCCATCCCCTTTGGAAATGGAGAGAGAGAGAGAAGAAAAGAGAAAAAGAGAGAAGAAGAAGAAGAGAAAGAAGAAAAAGAAAGAAGAGAGAGAGAAAAATTGGTTACCTAAGTGGATGTAAATAGGTCTCACGCACATAGGATAGGTTTACTCCTTAGGTCCTTTGAGTGCTTGTGAGAGAGACTAGGTCTTGGGGCTTGGGCTTGGAGTGTAGCCGAGCTTAGGTGGGCTAAGGTGAGGCTTAGCTAAGGTGGCCTAGGGTGAGGGCTTGTTTAGGTAGGCTAGGGTTAGGGCTAGCTTTGGTGGGCTAAGGTGAGGGCTAGCTTAGGTGGGCTAGGGTGTATAGTGGATGGGTTGAGTAAGGGTAAAGTGAAGTGTGGTGTAGGGAGTATGTGTATGGGGTGTAGGGAGTATGGGTGCAGTGGGGCGTAGGGAGTATGCTATGACGGGGTGTACGGAGTATGGGTGTAGTGGGGTGTACGGAGTATGGGTGTGGAGTATGGTATGGTGTAGTGTTGGGGGGACTAGGATGGGTGGACTAGGGTGTGTGGTGTAAGGTAGGGTAGGGAGTAAGGTGTAGAGATTTTAAGGGTATTTCTCTCAATGCTAAATGTTCTCTATCCTGTCTCTGTGAAGAATGAAAGCTCAAGACAAAAACTCGAACTATCAAACACCAGCTTTCAAATTATCTCTAACTTTGGTTATAAATAGTGAAAAAGAGCTTACATAAGATCTCCCCCAAACATTAGTGGATGATCAAAACCATGCCAAATTGCTGAAAATTACATTTTTCTAATTAAAAGTGAATTTCGTTTTTGAGGTGAAATGACCGTTTTGCCCCTCTCAACTTTCATAGAAATGACAAAACCATTTCTAAAAAGGGGCCTATTGACTTCCTTGTGGTTCGGGCCTCTTTTGTGCAAATTCCGACGAGCTTTCGAGCTATCCAACACAAAAAATGATGGTTGCATCACGATGATCATTTTGTTATTCAGTATTGAGCTTCAATCAAAGTTTTGAAGTTGTTCCAAAATCCAGCCAAACTCATGAACTTGAATTTTTTTTCACTCGATCTATCGCATCTTACCTTATTTCAATCATTTTCTTTATCGCAAATCAAATGGGGGGGTCATTGTAATAGTTTTACAATGAAAACCCCTTGATTTGGTAGTCATTTGATCACTTTTATAATTATGTCCAATAACTGGAAAATATTCCTTCTTGCTAGTTAAAAATGGATAGTTTCTCGGCCTTCATCGCATGCAAGTTTTATCTCAAATCGAAGCTCTTTGAACCACGGTCGCAACAAACCCATATTTGAAGCTATCCGATGTCGGGGCTCTGAGATATGGCCGCTCAGATGGGACGATGTTTCACTTAAAAAATTCTGCAAAACATGAGCTTTTAGGTTCATATTCTCTCTACGATTTCTCTCATCTCAGTTGTCATCTCGAGCCGTACCTTATATCAAAAGATGCGGCTTAATAAGATCTACCACGTACTAAATTTTGGGTTCGATTGGCCTCCGGATGAGAGAGTTATAGTCATTACATGTTAATCGTTAAATTGAATGTCACAGTTTCCACAAATTGAAACTGGTTCATTGAGGGAAGCATGTGAATAGTGTTAAACCCTTTCATTTTGGGTAAGTTGGCCCTAGAACGGTTCAAAAGCGTCAAAATGAGCCGAAATTTGGTAATCAGAGGGTTTTTCAGCCTCTTAATTCAATGGCGCTGGCTTGATTCTCATCTGAGACCTTGGGGATAGAGCTCATGTTATGAGATAGCTTTTGGCTTGAGAGATAGCGGTTTTGCAAAATTTAAATTTCATCCTGATCTGCTTTATCTAGATCGAATTGGGATGAAACTTGGCGGGCAGTCTTAGAACATCAAATGCCTATCTTTCATGCTATTAGAGCTAAGGGGACACCTTTTCAAAATTGCTCAAAAATTAAGCTTATTGGTGCAGACTTTCGTAGTCGACAAGTGTGACAAGTACCTATGGGCCTAGGTCGTAACGACCTCTTTTATTTTTCGACCTGGGGTGTTAGTGCGTAAAAAATGCGCTCAAACAGCTTGCCCTACCGAATGTCGATCTTCAAGAGGAGATAAAAAAGACACTTTCAAAACAAAATCACCCGAGTTCATCTTTCGAATCATTACCAAGGCATTCTTTTTCTCCCAAAACTTCTCTATCTCGCACACCTACCAGGGTACTCGTGCCCATTGGAAGAGGGAGAAT
This sequence comes from Amborella trichopoda, assembly GCF_000471905.2. Next base: position 1,100,972 of record NW_006497091.1, read on the forward strand.
CACGGTTAGCCTTTCACAGAAGGGGTAGCTTGTGGCATTTTTTATTTCAACAATTGGGGGGGCCTTCTGTGGGGCTTGGTTCTAGTCCATCATAGTTTGGATGTATCTCGCAATTGGGAGCCTTGCATAAGGGCTTCAGTCCCAATGAGTCAAGTTTTCAAATTTCGATCTATTGGTGGGGGGCCATCTTTATTCTCAAAAGCAATTTTGTCCATTGTGTACATATATACTAAAATTTCGATCTATTGGTGGGGGGCCATCTTTATTCTCAAGGGCAATTTTGTCCATTGTGTACATATATACTAATGTATAAACCGAGAAGATAGGTATGGAATGAAATGCACTTAAGTGTGCTTTCGCTTTCTCTCTCCAGGGTTTCATAAACTTGACAAGGGGATCTCTTTAAAAGGAGAGATTGTCGAGAAAAGGGTGTCTCTTTCATTTTCGTTTTTTTGGAGAGTTGTGCAAGGCTCCATTGAATCATTCCCATCTCTTTCTTAGAAAACTACAGGGAATAGTCCCACATCCCTTTCACTTGCCTTCCTCTCATACTGATTCAAGAAACCCTAAAGATCCCTTCCTTGTGAGGTGAGAACTCTAGAACTATCCATCAAAACTTGGGATCTATGTTATGGAATCATCCTTGTGGTTCATGTAATCAAAGGAGAGGGACCTAAAGAGGTGGCGTCGAGATCTCCACTCAACATACAAAAGGGGGCAACAAGTACAAAATGGTAGATCAAATGTAAAAAGGTAGGCAACCTCCATTCGATCATATATTGTGACTTTTGTTTCTGCTGCCATGAGACACCCACCATGTCGAGCACCTCTCTCTCGATTAACTTAAAACTGGTTTTCTTGCAATAATTGCGCTTTCTTTTCTCTCTTCTTTGGATGTTTTACATATTTTATTCGAATATTTTTTTATTGGCCTTTATTTTTTGGATGTATATGGCATTGGAAATCAACACAATGCTTAAAATGATTTTTAAAGAAGAATCAAGCATAACGGCTGGTGAATCAAAGTGTTTTATTTCATGTCTTGCATCATTTGCACATTTATGGATCAAAATTGGTCGATCTAGATCAGGAATCGATCGGGCCGATCCCCATAAAATATCGGGAACTAGCTGGTTACCCCATGAATGCCGGTCCCAGCCGGTTCTCCGACAAAACCTTCTCTAAAGAATGAGGTGGTACCATTTTATCTCTGTACACACCACTTTTGTGCTAGTTCTTATACCATATACAAATTTGTTTTTATCTTACTACCGATAAGCCAAGAGGTTGCGAGTAAAACAAATGAATAGAAAAATGAAAAAGGTGTATTTTAGATAGTCAAGTAGAATACCTAGCACGGAAAGGTGAGTTTACCAAAAGCAAGACAGAAGGAAAATAGGACAGTATAAAAATGTTTCCGTAGAAGATTGATAAGAAGGCCGAGAGATAAAAAAAAAAAAAGAAAGGAAAATGGTTTGATATGGCTGCAGTCCTATCAGAACAAGTAAAGCATCACCTCATAACTCATCAAACATTGTAATTCAAGCATTAGAAAACACTTAAATGGAACATCTTGGCTAGAACATATAGTTGTGAAAAAAAATAGAAACTCAAGCTCTAAAAATATTGTTATTGTAACGTATTATCTAGACCATCCATTTCGCCCTAAAAATAAGTGTTTATAAATCCTCAAGATATGTACTCTTCTTCAAATTTCGAATTTCATTGTCAATATCGGAAAATGATTTTATAGCCATCATGTAGATATACATTGTCGAAATTGTTTTCCAGGTGAGGATTTGAGGTGAGGCTTTATTTTGTTTTCATAAAGCCTAAGTCTTAAAGAGACCTCATCCAAAAAAACATTGCGGAGGTACTCCGGGCTGTGGGTGTGCCTTTTACTTCTCAAAAAAAATCTTCATTGTCCAAATTAATGGATAGACTTGGAGCCCTATCAAACTGATTTCTTATACATGATTACATTAAGGACACGAATTCTATTAGTGGATGCAGAAATGAGTCACATCATAAAAATCTATTGTTGAAATGGATTTTTGAGCCTAATTTATAAAGATGTGTAATCTCTAACATGGAGATTATGAATATGAAAAAATAAATAATTTTTAAAAATTAAAAATAATAATTTTATTAAGAAAACATTTTGAACTATTAGTTTTAATTGTTTTTAAATGGACCACCTATTTACATCCATCTTTAAAATGATACTTTATACCTCAGGGATCTTAAATGACCTTAAATGGAGGAATGCCCTGCATGAAACAATTTCCTTACATTAATTAGGACCGGATAAAGTTTAAGTAAGACACGTAATGTTTTGGAAGCCAAAGGTAAGATGAAAAGACCTAGTTTTTGTGGGTTGTAGGACTAATATGTAGATATATCTCCCTTTGTAATTTATTTTTGAGATGGACTATAGATTTTATTTTGTATATTTAATCTCTAATATAGATATCCCGAACAAAACGAAAACAATATTTTCTGAAAGAAACTTAAGACTATTGATTTTTATTATTTTTTTGAGGGACATCCATCTTTAATATGAATGCGTTAATTTTATCTTTTTGGAAGCGTTTGGCTTGCATGAGGTTGCAACGTTAAACAAAGCATGCATTTCTAAACTTCATGCATTTCTAAACTTTGCCAAGAGGTGTAATTTTGATGCAAAAGTTATTAGGATAACCTAAAATCTATTTTCATCTCTAATTGCAAAATTTTGAACTTTAAAATGGTTTAGACGTAGCTATCTCGTGTTTTGGTTCTCAAACAATTGCCGTGTTATTATAACCGTGAGTTGCAGTCGCCTAAGCCGTGAGTCATGCTTTTTATTTATTTATTATTATCTCCATGGTAGGATAATTGTACCATCAATGATTTTTTTCCTCTCATTGCCATCTAAAAAAAACTTCCTCACGGATTCACCGCAATCTTGTGAAATTCACTGCAAACTTTGTGAATTTCACTGCAATCTTGGGAGTGCTTTTTGCAACCCACGGCCCTTCGCAGATTTCTTCTCTCTGTTCCCTTTCACTCTCTCTCTTTTTGTCCTGTTCTCAAGCAAACTTCATGCTTGGAGAAAAGAAACAAAATTTGTCTGATGCTTTATCATTTTTCATTTAATTTTTTATTTACCTCGCTTTGTCTCTCTCTACTGTAAAATTGATGCCGTCACCTACCCATTTCACCGTGGGCCTCTTTTGTCTAGTTGTTTGAGGCTTAATAAAACTTGAAGAAATAGCAATAGAAATATCTGCAACTCGCCGTGATTGAAAAGCGCAAGAGGGATGTATCTTTATAATGGAGAGGTTTGGAAGGAAAATTCTGAATTTTTACTTGAAATAAATTAAAAACAAGTGAAATTCAACTCTTGTTCCTGCTATGTATTATTCTGATTTATTTATTTATTTTGCGTGCTTGATTTATAATTTAGGGATCATATTTATATGATTAATGGATACTGAGTCTCTTCAGAGAAACCCGACACTCTTCACATGGTATCAGAGCCGGATTCATCTTAGCTACATCCGTTCCTCGTCCCGAAGCATTGTTGACGATTTTCATTATAAGTCTGTTGCTCACTCAGTCGGTCCAACTTCTGTCGAGTTTTGTTTAGACTCTCGAATCTGTCTCTCGCCCGTGTAGTGTTTCTACTCTCTAATCTGTCCCTATGGCAAATCGTATTTTAACTCTCTTATCTGTTTGGTCTTCTCAGCCTCTTTTTCTGTCTTCCGAATCCTCTCATTTAAGCCTAGGGTTGTTTCAGAACAGCCGATCAACTTGTAAAAAGAGAAAAAAGAAAAAAAAGAAAGTACTTTACCATTTCGATGCTCAAATCCAAGAATGGATCAAATGTATTTGACTCATGGGAATATTGTGTGCACTTAACCTGACTCTGTAGACGCCCTTCAAATATCCTGCGAACCAAGCTTTTCTCATAAGCACCAGGATACTCGGTTAAAACACCAGACGAACCCAGCCATATGACAAGAAGATTTGTGCTTCTCACTCTGCAAATACGCAGCTAATGGATCCGTATTGGTCAGGCATTGAAGAACCGAATTAAGAAAGCGAGTGCTCCCCAGATTAGCCAAACCAGCACCAATCCGATGAAACCCAATTCAGAGATTGAGGTCGGGGTCCAAACTGAGCTCATGGCGGTCACTGTTGTCAAGCTTCTATCATTGCGGGTGTTTTCCGCCGCTGCTGCTTCTCTCCACGTGCTTGCCGCCCTCCTCTCTTACTCGTGGTTTTTTCGTTTACAACCTTGCTCGTTTTCTCTCACTGAGACGTTCAAGTGGGTTATGCTTTGAAAAGGGCAAATACAGTTAGTGGTCCACTGTGTTCATTTGGTCTTGCAGTTGTTGGGGACAAATATCATTTCCCGCTCGACCTAAATTGTGACTGACCCCTTTTATAAATTATGGCAACCAATTTTCTTTGTTAAAAAAATATGTTATGCCCTTCCGAAGAACAAGTTTGTTGTCTTCGAAAAAAATCAGCCAGTCTCCCAGACCTAGTAAGATCAGTTAGTAAACCCCTCTAAAAATTTGTCTTGAAAAATAAATAAATAAATAATAATAATAATAAAAAGGTCAGTCCCATCTATTTATCGAGACTTTTGTTTTATTGCTTGATTATGTCTGTTCTGGTCTGCGAGCTACTAAATCGGTCTTGGATCCACACCGAGTTCTGTCGGCTCTTCTAAGTGTCATTTTGTTCTCTCTGCTGACTTGATTGCTTTGTCTGGAATTTTTGTTTGATTGATCGAGCTGACTTTGATATGGTGCTCAATTCCTAAGGTCATCTGTTCCTGAGACTTGTTGATCTGCCGCTGTATTTTTTGCTTGTTATTCAAACAATCTGAGCATGGAAACTACTGCTTCTACTGGGCACTTTATGCACTTGAACACAACTTGGTGTTCCAACACTAGCTGCTCTCTCTCATAGCATCTTGAGTTTGAGGGGGAATGTGAAAGGAAATTATATATTGTATACTAAATTGATATAGAAAGTAAATATTGCAATTAATATATATGGGAAGAGTTAGTAGAGTATCTATACTCTATGGTAAGTCTGGGTATAATTTAAGTATCTATGATTTAGTTTATATTATTGTCATTTATGATTTGTCTATAAAAGACAAGTTTGTATATTCATATGATTAATGGACACTGAGTCTCTTCAAAGAAACCTGAGACTCTTCACACTTTTATGGATACTCCATTTGCATCATAATCTTCTTTGCTCGTGTAATTTCCCAATGCTTTGATCTATTTGAGTGGGGAGAAGTCATGCTCTTGATTTTCTAGATTTTATGAAGTGATTTTCTTGGGAGTAGCAAATAATACCTATTGTAAACAATAACAATAGACCCTCTCATATTGATATATTGTTTTGAAAATGAGTCTTGTGTTGACTCGCATCATCTCTCTCTCTCTCTAGTATATTGAAGAACAAGTATTGGTGTAAACTAATTTGCTGCCTCATTTTTCTCTTGGTCCTTGCATAACATGGTACACACATCAGCTGTTCGAGTGAAGTCTTCATTGAGGTTAGGGACCATAAAAAGTCGCATCTTTTGGTTTGACTAGTGGATAATTCATTCTAAAATAGTGTTTATGCTCCGATCTGCACCAATTTTTATGATGAGATTTGTTTAAATCTTTGAAAAACTGAATTAAATCTGAAAAGATAGAGAAAGTAGGATCACTTAAATTATGAGCTCATAAAATCTCAGATTTATACAAATCCATTAGTCCACTAGCAACTCCAAATCCGTATTTTGACTTAAAAACGCTTCTAAATTTAATTAAATCTAATAATAAAATAATTTTCAGAAATAAAACAACGTGACCCGAAACTCAGAATTTCAGACTTGGATAAGGTCGCTTTTCTGATTTGGACCACCATATCCTTCTTTTGCATGCTTTATGCTTGTTGGAATTAATAGATCTACGGTTCTTTGACCTAAATCTAGGGTTTCTATGGTAGGACGAAAGCTTGTGAATCTTAAGTAGATTATTAAGGCAGGGGAAAAAGCTTGGGAACTTTAGGTAGGTTCCTAAGGCAATGGAAATAGCTTTAGAATTTAAGATAAGGTCTACCTAGGATTTTTTTAGGGTTTAGAAAGGATTTTTCTTAGTTCTCTAAGATTTTTGAGACCTTCAAAGATTAAATCCGAATTTTAAGATTTTATTGGTTTTTTGGAGATTTTTTTTGGTATTTTTCTTAATTTTTTAGGAATTTTCTAGAGCTTCTTCCTTATTTTAGGTATTTTTAGGCTAATTTTCCTAATTTCAAGAATTGTGTCCTATTTTCTAATAATTTATAAAGGATTTCTTATCTATATTTTTGGGCTCTTGAGGGGGGTATTTATAGGTTACAATTGGTAATTTTTCTTATTTTTTTTATTTTTCAAAAATTATCTTGATCTTTTGGCTTTATATAATTGGAAAAACACATTTACTGCATCATCTGATCTCCTTTGGACCTGATGGGCTGTGACACGGCCGGCCCCAGAGGCCCGACCTTGTAGGGTCTCTCAGGGACCAAATTGTTATTTTCTAGATCTTTTTAACTATAGCTCTGATTTTGGTGATTTTTGGACCGTTGGAAAGCTCTTGGGGTCTACTTCAACTAAGGATAAGCTGTGGGAAATTCTGTGATATTTTATTGGGTCTAGGCTGCCTTTGTTGTTTTGGGCAATTTTGGGATACTTTTATTGGGTCTAGGTTGCCTATGGTCTACTAAGGTTTGTATGGTCCTTTAGACTCAAAATCGAGGTTTTTAGGAGTTCCCTTAGTCAGAATTTAGAGGAGAGTGTCTACAAACACAAATCTTAATTAAAATTTTTAGCTCAATTTTCCTACATTTTTATACCTAGGAAACTTTAAAACTTAGATGGCGTCTAGGATCCTGATGGCAAAATTATCAATACCCTGAAAACATAATGGAATGAATTTTTCTGTGGAGTAAAATAAGCTACATCTTCTTGATAGGAGGTTATGTTCTAGAATCAAACCCACCAGTTGTAGAGCCTAATACCAGTGGTCAAGATAGAAGGTGATTAGACAAATAGTTAGTAGATGATAAAATAACTAGTACCACAATGTTGACTTTTATAGAGGATGAACTAATTAGGGTCTTTGAGGACTACACCACTGCTCAAAGCATGATGGGTGCCCTATTTGAGAAGTATGAGACTATTAATAAAGCACATGTGCAACTCCTACTAGAAAAATATAACTCTTGCAAAATGATGGGAACACTCTCATTGGCTTAGCATTTCAATAAAGTGACATTGCTCTTCATGGACCTTGCTACAGTCTGGAATCCAATCTTTGAGCCATGCAAGTGTCCATTGTCTTAAATAGTCTCCCTCCATCTTGGGAGCCTTTTGCGATTGTCTTAAACCATTTTACACATGTCATCACCATGCTAAATCTTCCCATGTAACTTAGCATTGAATGTGAGAAAAGGATGAGGAAGAAGTCAAATTAGCTTCACTTTGCTCAAAGTTCCACTTCTCAAAACCCTAAGAAACCTAACAATAATTAGAGCAATAATTACAATAGATATAAGGGACAGGGGAAAATTTTAAAAATTAAAAGAAGCAGATTGATAGGACATATTTTTATTATAAAGAAACTGGGCGCATCAAGGCTACTTGTCTTAGAATGGAAAAAAAAAATAGCAACAAGAATAGTAAAAATGTCGAGAATGATAATCATTAAACTAAAAGAAAGGACTTGATTTATGTTGTCTCAGATTCATTGGTTATCTACCATAACATGAGGAATTGGTGGGTAGCCTTAGCCTCTATTCGACATGTTTCAAGATCCAATGATGGATCAACAAAATTAAGTGAGATCGTCGTCGGTAACTGATAGATGTATATGGGAAATGACACCTATTGTGATGTACTTGGTATCAATACTTATAAGTTGTGTTCACTTGGAGGAACTAATTTCTTACTTATTGATACCTTATGTGCACCCAATATGAGGCATAATTTGATTTATGTTCCTAGGCTAAATGACAAGGGATATGAAATAAGGTTCAGGTCAAGTCGGCTAGTGTATGGTGCCAAAGTTAACAATCTATATTGATTATGTATTAATGAAAACTCATCTTATTCTAGTTATATTGATGCTTAGGTTTGCGAGGATGTTCCCTATTTATAGCATTTAATATTGGGACACATAAATTAAGATAAAATGAACAAAATGGTTAGGAGATAATTAGTTCCCAACTTAAGAGAAATTATTTTCAAAACATGTGAGGCATGTATTTCTGATAAATCAACTAAGAAACATTTTCCTAAAGGAATAATGTCTAGTGACGCACTTAATATTATTCGCTTTGATATATGTGAGCTATTAAATGTAAAAGCCCACAGAGGCATGAAATATTTCATAAAATTTATAGATGATTATTCTCATTATTAAAATATATACTGAATTAGTAGAAAATCAGATGTATTACAAAGACTTAAAGAATATCTGACCGACGTAGAAAACAAACTACGAGGACATATTAAAATTCTTAGAAAAGATAGGGGAGGTGAATATTGCTCCAACTTAGATATCGAATTTGTTAAGGAACATGGTATAATTCACCAAACTACCATGCCATATGCAACACATCAATATGGAGTAGCAAAAAGAAAAAATAAAACTTTAATAGACATAGTTAGGTGTATGATGAGTCATTTAGATTTATCACCTCATTTTTTGGGTGAGGCCCTCAACAATGCAATATACATTATTAACGATGTACCAACTAAATCCATAGACTTAACTCCCTAGGACTTATGGAATGGTAGAAAACCAAACCTTAGTATCTTCAACATTTGGGGTTCTTGGGTACAAATCCTCATACACCATAAAATATAGATAAACTACAAAGTAAAACTATCAAATGCTCCTTTATAGGTTATTTAGAATATTCCAAGGCTTACAAATTTTATAACAATGATAAAAGATCATTAGAAGAAAGTCATGATGCTCACTTTTTAGAAAATATAGATGATGAATATACTTTAAATAAGTTTATGAACTTACCCAAAATTGAAAAAGATAAGGGTCTTGAAGACCCTATTACTCAGTCTCCCTCAACAATTGGTGATAATGATTCATTTGAACCTAATATATTAGATAAACCTAAAACAACTAAAGCCCTAACAACCACTTTAGAAGGATTTTATGTGTCTATAAATGAAGACAATTATTGAATATAATATATGAACCTCAAAACTACAGTAAAGCTACTAGCTCATAGGACTCAACTGAGTGGAGTCAAACCAAGGATGAGAAAATTGATTATATTAAAAGAAATCAAGTTTGGGAGTTGGTTGATCTCCTTGAGGATAGAAAGGCCATTAGTCACAAACGAGTAGAAGCTTAATGTTGTTTTTACATCCATATGGTTCATCCTAGCATTAGTTGCACATTATGATTTAGAATTATTTCAAATGGATATTAAAACAACTTTCTTTAATTGATAATCCAAGGAAAACAAATACATGAACAACCATAAGTATAGTAATTAAAGACCAGGAAATAAAGTATATAAACTTAAGATATATTTACATTGTCTAAAATAGTCTCCTAGGCAGTGGTATTTCACCTTTCGTAATGTTATCACTGAAATTGGTTATATAGCCAATAGATTAGACCGTCTAAAATAATGGGAGCAATTTTATTATTTTATCTTTATTCATAGATGATATTATGCTAGCCGGTAATGACATTGACATGAATAACCATACTAACTCTTGGCTAAGTTCTCATTTTGAGATGAAAGATATGGAAGAAGCATCATATGTACTAAACATTAAGATAACAAGAGTAGAAGTTCAAGACTTTATGTTTATCTCAATAAAATTATTCAGAAAGCATTTTAAAGAGATTTACAATGGAAACTTCTATAGTAAAGGTTTGAAATTGTGAAAGAAAATGTTTCCATCAACTAATAATGGAAAAACTAAAATAGATATAAATCCATATGCACATGCGATAAGATGTATAATGTATGCCATGTTATGTGCAAGATTTGATTTCAGTCATGAATTTGGTCGTGTAAGTGGATTTCAGAATAACTCTGAGATGATTCATTGGCAAGTCGTAAAAAAGATACTCAGGTATATTAAAAAATAAAAACTACAAATTGTGCTTTCAAGCTAATGATTTAGAGGTTATTGGGTACTCTAATACAAACTTTCCAAGAGACCTAGATGATAGAAAATTAACATCATGATATGTGTTCCTCAGTCAAGCAAGAAGCAAAAAGCAATTTGTGTATCTTAGTATACTATGGAACCTGAGTATATTGATTGTAGTATTGCTACAACTTATGCAATTTGGATTAGACACTTTATAAAAGATATGAAGACAGATATAAGCGACAGATATAAGTTTCTTTGTGATAATCAGGCTGCCATCTCATCAATTAGAAATTGAGCCTATCCTTCCAAGTGCAAGCACATTGAAATTGATTGACATTATATTTAGCATAGTATTGAAAAGAATGAAATAACTGTGAATTATTTACGATTAGATGATATGATTGTATACCCTTTGACTAAGGGAAGAATTATTTTCAAAGCATATACCTTTGATGGGAATTAGGAACATCTAAGTCAAGAACTCCCAAAAGGGATATGTTATGATGTCATCGTCATGAGAGGAAAAACCACATCAGTATGAAATCCCCATGACAAGACTTTGGATGACTTTTGGGTCATGAGATGTATAATCATACTAACATGAAAAGCGCGTGACAAGGATATACTCCTTAAGTGGTACGAACTTTAAGGCATATCTATGTATTTGGGTATGTGTAGCCATAAAGCCTCACATATGCTACATTTTTTTTATTTATCAAATTAATATTTTCTAAAAGTAATATATATTAATTATTATCTATCTTTTAAAACATTTTTAGAGAGAGAAAACCCTTTGTCCTATGGATACTGGATAACTCCCTAATCTCCTAGATATTGAAGGCCACTTCTCAAGGATTTTGAGAAAGAATGTCAAACGTTGGAGATTGACCTCGTCTCATCTCTCTATAAATTAGGATTTCATAGCTAAAACATAGAGAAAAATAAAATGCTTATCAATTGATCTGGAGAAATCCTGAGCTCTCAACGATACAAGACATTGCCCATCATGATCTCGAAATTTTAGTGAGTTTTTCACCTACTTTTATCAAAACATTTGCCCGGTATTTACACATGAAAAAAGACAAAGATATTCCTCTACGAAAATTCCCACATTAGGGAAGAAGTATATATCCCCCACAAATTGTACTTTCTAGGCATATACCCCTCAATACCTTTGATACCTCACTATTAACTCCAGGCCCTAGCCGAGTAGGTGGCTTGAGTCTGAGTAACTTGGCCCAAGTTGGGCGAAGTACTATTTAAACTAAAAAAGAATATTAAAAAATGTAAAAAATACTAAAAAAATACAAAGAGAAAAATAAATATATATTTACAATAAAAGTATACAAAACGTGTCTAAATGAGGTTAAAGAGGCAGTGGCAAAAAATCCAATTTGTGAGCGAGTATTTTAAAAATAATCTAAAATGTAGGAAAAATGTTGAAGTAAGTATTCATGACCAAAATATTTTCCAATCTTTGCCAAAATAACTGAAAACATAAAAATAAAATAAAAATAATAAAAAAAAATAAGAAAAAATGTTACAAATAGATTCCTTATTTTGGTTTGACATTTTTATAATGTTTTTGATTTTTTTTTAAGATCCCTGAGTTGGACGAGTGACCAAACATATATTTTTGCGTCCACCCGTCCAAGAAAAAAAGTTAGACTTTTTTTTTATATCCAAATATCCTTTTTCTAACCCTCACACTTTTACTTTCTCTTTCTAAGCTGGTCCGACACAAAATGTGATAGACAACACAACTTCAATATAGAATTGTGTTCACCACATTTTGTACCAGAGGGACACAATTTCACTATATGCCATTGTGACACATTTTGCATAGGACAGGCAAAAATTTTAATATTAGAAGCCGGCCCGGCACATGAAGACCATGAATGTAGGTTCAAATGGGAGTATTTTCATCATAAACGATCTTGCGTTTTGACTTGAAGGATGGTTATTTAAATAAAAAGTTTTAGCGTTAGGGGTATGATTTACATAGCATTAGTGGGTGCCGATGACATGCCTAGTGTTGCATTTATGTAGCCTTTAAAGGCCTTACGAAAGCTTCTATGAGTATTTTATATAGTGAAACACAAACTTAGTGGGAGTGTGGTTCTCGTGTGGACCATACTAGGCAAATGCGATTTTTCAAAACTCGGACTAGGCTCAACGTGTTAGGTCAGCGGAGTTGGAAAAACCCAAAGTACCCAAGCAAAGGGATGTAACTGAGAAGGGTTTAGTAGGTTAGCCCTGATGAGGTTGGAGTATGCCCGGATGAGAGTCAAGGGACTGGGTGACCTTTGTGTGTGATGAATAGCCTTTAGAGACAGGGCTAAAATTTCATCGTTGTATCATCACAAGACATGTACATAGATATCCATATTGAGATAAAGATCCACCATTGAGGGTGGAGCATGTACATGTATGAGAGATTACCTCTATACACCATTGAGTCGTGATTGCATCATGATTTGGGGACCATGGTTTTATCTCTAGGGGAGAACTTGAAATCCACAAACTGGGATTACGTTCCCTAAATGATTCGCTGACTTTGGCGGTCCAATCATGAGCTTTTGCAGTGGACTGTGGACCATGGGAACTGTTGGGTCAGTTTTAGAAAGCTAGTGTGGATCGTGGTCCACAGTTGAAGGTGAAATACTCTTGTACTTTGATAAAATCTTAGGCCTATATAGATCACATTCCCATCAAAATTAATTTAATTTAATTAATTTTATATTTTTTTATTTTTAGAATGTTTTTTTGAATTTTTGTGAATATTATGATATTTTAATTTTGTCATTTGGATTTATAAATCAAGAGAAATTCATTTTCTAAAGTTTTAAATAAATTAAGAGGTTTAAAAAATCTAAAAATCAAAATATATGTAGGACCTACCATTACACATGGGGCCCATTTAATATTTTTGTGATTGAGTGGGGCCCATGAGAGGCCACAATGGGCAGCACGCCCCACCCATGAGGAGGTGACCTCTTACTAAATATTGTGAGGGGATCTCCATCTTAGTTGGCTTTCCTTCTGTGGTGAAGCCTACTTGCATTAAAAGAATGAAATAAATGGTTTTAGAATATCTTGTGAATCAAGAAGACTTGGCTGTAAAGTAAAGAGTTATTTTCCTTATTTAATTTATTTGATGAGAATAGGTTTTGGAATAGGAGGATAAAGTTCTAATACCTTCCTTTGATTATTAATGGTGGATCAAACGAATGGATGACTCACATCTCTAACGTCATAAGTCTGCCTAGATCAACAATCAAGATTTGCTCCTACGAATTATATCAAACTCTAAGGCATAGAAAATCTATAAAATGAGGCTCTCCCATCTCCTAAATCTCTACACCTCTTTTCTCTTCTCTCTTTATGAATTATCTCTCTCTCAAGTCTCAAGAGGGGTACGCCCCAACCTAGGAAGCCATCTCTCTCCAAGAATTCTAAAGGTTGCACGCTCAACCTTAGCCTTCATCTCTCTCTCCCTAAGTTTCAAAAGTGGGACATGCCCCAACGTAAACTACTCTCTTTGAATACCCAAGGGGGCACACCCATGTTATCTTCTCTCTATCTCTCTTGTAGGTTCTAACGGGCACCACCTCGCTTGGGATTGGTTCTTGATATGTGGGTAGCAAAGGGGAGCATCCCCTTGCTAGTAGATCTCTCTCTCTCTCTTTGATTTCTATCTCTCATCTCTCTCTAAAGATCAAGCCCCTTGGCTTGAGTAAGACTAAGGCATTGAGGTCTTAGGTAGTTGGTTATAGATCAGGATTCATATGTTATTGAGTACAAGAATCAAGAGACCGATTATAGATCTCGAGTACCATCGGAAAGAAGAGACTCGACATGGGGTGTACTAAAGCCCAGTTGAGGTACTCTCCGGCAATCTTACTTCTTTAAATTTTATTTTTGTGTTGAGCTCTTCTATTCCCATAAAGTAATGAGTTAAGGTTATGATTTAAATAAGTGTATTCAATACTGGTAGTGATGCAGTTCAAATTTTGGTGGCTACAAAAATTTAATTTAATTTTTAAAATTTTATTTTTAGGGATATAGGTAGGTTTATTTATTTATTTATTAGGGTTGATTATTAGAAATAAAATTTTTAAGTTAGTTTGAATAAATCTATTTATTTAATTGTCAGTGAGTCCATTTATTTAAAATAAATAATCTTTTTGTGATAAATCTATACGACAAGTATTGTTTTGGTGCTCTTTGGTTGGTAGGCTCCTTTTGTTTTAAGATGGTGACGATCTTTTATTTTGTAGGAATAGATTAGGTTTTAGAAAAAGATGAAGTTTTTTGGAAAGATTACTATAGGCTTTTGGGATTAGTGTGGAAAAGTCGAGTTTTTCTTCTCAATAGACTTATCATCATCAAGATGAAGACTAAGTGCGTTGTTTTAGAAGGTGAATCTTGTCTTTTTAGTCAAGGCTTTTTGTAAAGGGATAAAAGAGTCCATGGTTTATAATTTTATCTTTTGGCAACGAGATAAATGTATCTTTTAGGAAAAGGGCATGGAATTTTCATTTTGGTGAAGGCAAACTCCTTCAAAAGGAGCACGTGAATTGTAATTGGGAGATTTGAATTCTAAAGAATAAAGAACATGTTTCTTGTAGAGAGAAGTCCCTTTGTTCTTCTCTTGTGTTTATAGGCCCGTGTCAGAATACTTGTATCTATGTGTTTTTGTTCTTTTTTCTTGTGATTCCTATCTCATTTTTATTTCTCTATTAAACGCTGTTATTTTTATCAGTGTTATTTGCAGATATATTTTATATTGTGTCAGGTAGCAAGTAAGAACCGTATTTATTTGTTTCAAGAGTTATTTGTTTGTAATTAGATATTGTGAGTGGTCTTGCCGGTGTAAGAATAAGAAAAAATAAGAAACATTTTAATTTATATAACAGTAGTTGATCACCAAAGTCCAACTTTCATTGGTATCAGTGCTAGATCTACTTGATGTCCTATTTCATTTATTTCACTACTTTTGATGAGTTGAAATGAGATATAAGAAAGCCAAGGACTTTTGTGGTCAAGTGATACACCTTCGGAAGAATTATTGGCATGTTCAGCATCGAAAAGGCACTCTGTAGATTGGGGTATTGTGTGCTACTGTGGAGTAGTGATATAAAGAAGATAATGAAGTATTTATCTTATGTTCAAACACTAAAAAGGTACTCTACAGAATGAAATATTGTGTGCTATTGTAGAGTAGTGATATGAAGAAGATAATGAAGTATTTATCTCATGAATATGTCAATGATATTATGTATTTTTTAGAGTCTGATTTACCTACAAAATTGCAATAGGAGAAGCTAAGGGAATTGAGAGTTATGGACTCATCAATGAAGGGTGTCAGTTTTGACTTTTCAAAATTCAATAATTGTCTATTGCGTTCCATAAATTTTTCCACTTAAAATATAAATTTAGTTTTAGCTGAAATTTGAATCTGACTCATCAAATTGAGTCTTCAAACAAGAAATAGTTTCATGAAGAAAACCATTGTGGTTTAAAAGATATGCTTATTTTATTGAAGAGTGTGTAAGTGCAGTTTTTTGCAATAACTTTATTTCAATGACTTGGAAGTCATGATTTTATTTATATTCTTAACAAAATGTTTTAAGACTCACACCAAGTTTATAGAATGTCATTTTTAGTCTAGTTTCTAATAAAAATTATTTAGGAGAGATATATCCATGGGAAATAAGGAATAAAAATTTTGGATTGGAGAGAGGAAATCCTGAATTTTCTGCAATTTAGTGTGCTTTTTTTGAGATGTGAATATGTATTCATTTAGATGTGAGTATGTATATTCATTTAAGCCTACTTAACAAATTAATATCAGGCCTGTAGAGACATATTTGTTGTCCTTCTATGTTTACTTTCAATTAATATAGGTTTGAAAGGAAAACTCTATGAGGATGGAGAGGAAAATCAATTTTACTAGGTAGTGTTCATTCTAGAATTTTGCAGTATGATATATTTGTGATGTAAATGTTACTTATTTATTTCTATGAAGAAAAATATTATTTGGGATTCATACCATGATGTTATGCTTTAGTTTTGAGTCTAATTTTCAACATAAAAAAGTTACAGGAGAAATATTTTGTGGATTGAGAGGAACAATTATTTTATTGGGAGGTGTGCGTAACCTAATTTTCTGTTGAGAAAATTGTATTGTGATGTGAATGTCACTAAATCATAGACTCACTAAATGTTGTGATTTAGGGATGGAACTGAGCGCTATTTTGTATTTTTGAGTCTATTTAAATGCTAAACAGTTTCAAAGGTAAACTCTTTATGAGTTGAGAGATATCATAATTTTATCATGGGCTGGTCATGTTCTATTCTGCAATAAATTGAAAGATTGTATTCCTCGTAATGGAAGCCTTTTAGGGCACATTCAAAAGTATCATAGTATGTCATGAGTATAGTTTATAACAAGTAAAACTTCAGAGAGAGATAATACAAGGTTGTTATGATATGGCACTCTATGTAAAGAAGTATTCAATCTGTGAATTGCATACTATAGAAGAAACACAATGCATGTGAAAATATCTTGGTTTTTTTGTAATGAATGGATATATAGAGAGACTTAGTGGCAGCATGGAAACTCTAAAGATCAGCGGCAAAATTAAATTTGTGATCTTTGGAATGATGGGATGAAGAAGAATATTTTTTTATGTGTATGGGAGAATTAAAAAGCCGAAGTGGTCAATGCTTCATCAACATTTAAAAAGATGATGACCAAGTGTTTCTTCATCAGTTGTGTGCTCTTCCAAGTTAATAAAAGTTCGTTAGCAAGTAAAATCAAAGAATAAAAAAAGCTTAGGTACCACACTACATAATTTAGATGTATGAAATCTATCTCACATTACATGGTAAGGTCATATAGAGAAAGATGATTCAATTTTTTGTTTTTTACATCTTTGACTATGTTTTGATTGTTTGTTTATGAATATGTATGGAGTGTATGGATATTAGGAAATAAGTGCCAACAAGTTTGAAAAAACTATTTTTTAAATACCCTGTGTTTTAGTACCTCATTGTGCTTGTAAGAACTACTTAAGGTAGTGATACACATGGAGATGTGGTTTGATCAAGGACTATGAGCCTAAGTATGAAACACAAGAGATGGATGTGGCTCATTCAAATATGTAAGCACGAAGGGAGTGTTCCGATGGAACGCGGTATTTGTGACCATCCTCCCAATAATGTTCAGCAATCTGATGTATTGCATGTGATGCCGATCTCATGATAAAGTCTCCATATTTGCCAATAAGAAGTGTTTTGTTAGGTCTTGGTAACCATTATTTAGTCATCCTTTATTTTGGATAAAATTGTAAGATGGACTTTATTATTTGTTTTGTAGCTATAAACATGACAATAAAAGCGATTTATGAAGACTAAACATGTATTTAAATTTAAATTGGATCATTTATAAAAAAACTTAAGTCTATGGATATGGTTTTGAAAAAACCTCAGAGTCTTGTGAGGTCCACTAAGTATTTAAGAACAATCATTTTAAACCACTATGTTATTTTCTAATTATTTAAAAAAGTATATCAAGTCAAGAGTATTTTATATAAGGAAAAATATTGGGTCTTGAAAGTATTTTTTACACATGTGAAAATGTGTTATTAATCTATGCACTGTTTTCAAATACCCACATGTCTTGAATCATATTTTGATAGTATTGATTATGTGACCTAATTTTGAGTTCTTTAGAGTCCTCGATTATCTAAGGCCTTGAATCATAGGGTATGTCAAAGGATGGTCATCTTGCTAGGTCTGCTTGAAGTGTACTATGTGGGTTAGATAACTTGGTTTGTATAGGTATACTACTAAGAAAACTAGCGTGGCTGAACCTTTGTACTGCAGGAAGGTTTGGCATATTGTGACGCTAAACGGGCGTTGAGTTACTAGAGACTTGCTATACTAGCTCATGACATATGCATATGAATAGTTAGATAATATTTCTTACGTGTTATGTTTGAGTAGGTGTTGTTAACAATCCCACGATTATCTTTAGGTACTTGAATATTCAGATATATAAGTATCATATTATGAAAGATCCAGATGAACTTAATATTCTAGTGGGAGCACCTGCTTGTGTTTGACGATCCAATTGGAACAACATACTGCTGTTCACCCATGGAACTCGGATGTGTAACGCAAGTTGTATGGCTACAAAAGGGAGCAGCTTGTTTGAAGAACTGCTTTAAGCCCTTGAAGATACAACCCCATGCGAAGAGGGTACGTGATAATCTTCTGCGACAACATGTAATGTTCGGGATGAGATCCGAGCAGCAAAGAGAAAGAGGTGTTACCTCCATAAATCCTTTGTGAAAGGATTGATGGCAAAATCCATGATTAATGTAATAAGAGAGAATAAGAGAAAAATGATTGAGAGATAGATTGTAATTGGGGGGAAGACAATGTGAGAATGAGAGATTATAAAGCCTCCAAAGGCCAAGTGGGATATGTTAGATTTATATGGCCTTTCAAGGCCTTATGAGAGCTTGTGTGAACATTTTATATAGTGAATTTTGAAAATTTATAGACTTGTAGGGTCAAAAGGTATCTATAATTTTTCCCTTGACCCCACAAGTCTCTCTAGATCGACAATCATGATTTGTCATACGAATTATGACAAACTCTAAGGCATAAAAAATCTATAAAAGGAGGCTCTCTCACCTCATAAATTTCTACACCTTTTCTCTCTTCTCTCATTAAGAATTATCTCTCTCTCTCTCTCTCTCTCTCTCTCTCAAGTCTCTAGAGGGGGATGCCCCAACATAGGAAGTTATCTAAGTCCAATAATTCTAAAAGGGGCACACTCCAACCTAGGGCTTCATCTCTCTTCCTAGGTTTCAAGAGGGGGACACACCCCAACCTAGACTACTCTCTTTCAATTCCCAAGAGGGCATGCCCAAACTATCTTCTCTTTATCTCTCCAATGGGTTCGAAGGGGCACTACTTAGCTTGGGATTGGTTCTTGATTTTTGGATAGCAAAGGGGAGCATCCCCTTGCTAGTAGATCTTTCCCTCTCTCTTTGATTTCTATCTCTCATCTCTCTCAAAAGATCAAGCCAAGAAACTTGTAGAAGACTAAGGCAGTGAGGCTTTAGGTAGTTGGTTCTATATCAAGATCCATATGCCATTGACAGGGTTTGTCAAAAGTAGAAGAATTAAGAGACTGATCATAGATCTCGAGCACCATCAAAAGGAGGAGACTTGACATGGGTTGTACTAAGTTCGGTTGAGGTAATCTCTAATAATTTTAAATATTTAAATTTCTTTATTGTGTTGAGTTCTTCTATTCACATAAAGCATTGAGTTAAGATTTTGATTTAAGGAATTGTATTCAATTGTGGTAGCTAGTGAGAACCGTATTTCTTTTCTTTTATTTATTAGTTTCAAGAGTTATTTGTTTGTAATTGGACATTGTGCATCCAACTTTCACCTTGTAGGGTCAAGGGGTATCTATAATTTTCCCTTTAAATTTGAAAATTACAGCCCAGTTTTGCTCCTCTATTTTTACCAAAGAGGAGCAGATTAACTTTGGGTCTATATATCGGACTACCAACATGGCAAGTTAGAGAGAGAGAGAGAGTTTGGGCATCAATGAAAGATGGTGGTTTGGGAATCGAAAGATTGAAGCTAATAAATATTAGTCTCATGACTAAATGGTGTGTCGTTCTCATTGCTGTTCTCATTCCCAATAGAAAGGTTTATGGTGTGAAGTTCTCAAAGCAAAATATGGGATGGATATGTTAGGTTGTCTGATTAAAAGTCCAAGATCTAGGGTTCTCATTCCCAATAGAAAGGCATATGGTGTGAAGTTCTCAGAGCAAAATATGGGATGGATATGTTAAGATGGTGTGAAGTTCTCAGAGCAAAATATGGGATCGATATGTTAAGTTGTCTGATTAATAGCTCAAGATCTAGGCCTTCGCTTTCTGGTATTTGGTGGCATAGTCTATTGTAGGCCTATTTACTTGAGCCGACCTATTTTGGTTGGACAAATGATTGGGCAACACTCCCCTTCACTATTCCTTCCCTGAATTGTTCCCCAAAGCCCTCAACCCTCTGGCCTCTGTGAAGGATTTGAGTGAAGCTTTTTCTATTAACTATGTGTGGTCTATTTCTATAAAGACGAATTTATTATTTTAGAGCTGATCCATGTGGACTTTTTAGTAAAATCTACTAGCAAATTTCTTTATAAGGAGAGACGAAGAATCATTGACCCAAGCTTAGCAGCAATATGGCACCTCAGAGTCCCTTTGAAGGTTCAATTATTTATCTGGGTATCAAGCCAAAAGAAGTTACCGACTATGGATAATCTAAGAAAGAGAGGCTTCATCTTACCAAATGTTCGTCAACTATGCTAAAGGGATAATGAATCTGTGGACCATATCCTTTTTCATTTCTCTTTTTCACAGGAGATTTGGAGTTGGTGCAGACAACTAACCAAATTACGGATCGTTATTCCTCAATCAATGAGGGCTGTGCTTCGATAATGGATGAACCCAGAATTAAAAAGGTGGGGACAATGTAATGGAAAGCTCTTTGGGTATTTGTGATGTGGAATATTTGGAAGGAGTGTAGCAGAAGTGTTTGGAAAACAAACATCCTTGCTATGACGGCTGATTGGCTTTCCACAAATAAGGATTGCACCTTCATTATTAGAAATCAGATTATTCAAAATCATGTAAATCTTCATAATCGATCCTCTAGTAGAGAAGCAACATGGATTCCACAACCACAGGATGCCTCAAAACACAATTTTGATGGCATCTACTTCTGGAATCCCGGTCCTGCTGGTTTTCGTGAAGTTATTCACGATAACAGAGGGAACATTTTATTGACAATAAATAAAGCAGAGACTATCGGAAGGATTGCAATTATTTGCAGTGCATGGGCTAAAAGAGAGATGAAGCCGCCATGGAGATTGACATCCCTGCTTGATGAAATTTTTCATTTTTTATCTCGTGGCTCCTTTGAGCTTTCGAAGCAGATTGCCATGCTAAGGCTCGTGCACATCAATCTTCTTTGGTGGTCACATCCTTCTCTTCATTGTACTCCGAATATGTAACTTATCGGGTTAATGATTTCCATGGTTAATAAAATTAACGAAAAAACGATTTATTTCTCTTGGCGAGTAGAAAACCTGCGATTCAATAAAATGCAAAAAACAAAAAGCCACCTTTTTTCTGAATATTGAATTATTTATCCACTATCGAATTCCATCTTTCATAGTCGATAACAAAAAGCCACCTTTTTTCTGAATATTGAATTATTTATCCACTATCGATTTCCATCTTTCATAGTTGATTTTGAGTCTTAATACCGGCCTAGAGTTAAACCCATTTCCCCCTATTTCCACTACGCCCAAGAAAGACGTAAAACAAAAGAGCATGGAAAAGTTGATAACAACCAACCAAAAAAACTAAACGGCAGACCCGAAAAGGAAACCGAAATTGGTCTTCTCGCTCTATATTACGTTGTTTTAGCACTTCACTTCACTAACTAAAAATAAAAATATATTCTTTTCAGCCCTGAAAGAGGGCAAGCTTTCGACTTAACTAAAAACACCCCCATCTTCATGTATGGTCTCTAAACATGGCCTCCACCCTCGAGAATGACCTCTGTTTGAGCCGTCCTCCATGTTCCTCAAACTGGAAATCACATCAGCAACTGAAATACTCTTAGCCAAGAGCTCTTGGAGCTGCTGCTTCGTTATAACCACCTTAAGTCTAACCACGCCACCACTTTCTCTCTCTAAACCTTGCTCTTCGGTCGAAGCAGGTTCTTCAACCGTTTTGTTGGGCATGAGGTAATAGGGTTGTCCAGGTTTTAGCCGATAGTCTTTAGAGAGAGAATCCGAAGAAATCCCTGAAGTATACAGCGCCTGACCTTCGAAAGTGGTTAGGACTTGTTCAACGACAAGGGGAGCTCTGTATTCAAGGATCTTACCATCTGTTTTGGCGATTCTCACTATGTTTTCCTCCTCTGCCTCCAGCATGAGGGGTCTCGTGGCTTGAGGTACAAGCACACAGTTACCCATCGCAGGTTTGTGTTCTAGAGAGAAGAAAGGTTTTAGAGAGAGAGAGGCACTTGAAATTTAAGATTCAGAGGCGGAGGGTTAGTGTTTTAAAGAGAGTGAAGAAGGAAGCCCATGTTTCAAAGAGAGACGAGATGAAAAGGCCATGGATTTTTAACTTTTTATGAAGAGGGGCGGTGGTAAGAAAGGCGTGGATGATTTTTTTCAACACGCGTGATTGAGGTGTCGGTTAGTGGATTGGGTGGCGTCGATAGCGAGGGAAAACTTCTCGTGGGATTTTCTTTTTTGTTTTTTCTGGTTTTGCTTTTTTATGGGAGGTCTCAGTGGGGTTTTCTTTTTTGTTTTTTCTGGTTTTGCTTTTTGATGGGAGGTCTCAGCTTTCCCGTGGGGTTACTATGTGCGTGATGACGTTTAGACACGTTTATTTTGGAACCGGTTCACGGATGTATTGTTGGGTCGGGACCATTCCCCTAATCTCTCAACTCTCAACTCTTCTTCTTGCAACTTTCTGGGCAGGTCTGATGAAATTAAAAACCCTTTCTCACCGGGCCTTGAATGAAGAGAGAGATTCAATAATGTGTTTTCAAGAAATTCTAATAGACTACAATGTGATCTAAAACCCAATGTTCTAGATGGAAAATCACTATTGGGAGAAAGTATCGGTCCCAGGCTGGTTCTCATATAAAACTCATCGTTTTTTTATATATATATATATATATATATATATAGAAATCTTATAAATGACTAAAGATGAATTTTTACAGCGTTTCGCTTCCATCACGGACATGTTATATCGGTGACGGTTTTGCCTACAAGTTGTCACGGATCTACGAGAGCCATGATTGTCCTGGCATATTTTTTACGTCAATTTACATAAAAAAAATCTCGTCACTGACATACTATATCCGTGACCGACAGCTACGGGCATGCTATGTTGGTGACAGTTTTTAATTTATGCAATCTGATTTTTTCGAACAGCGCCGAGCTTGTGGGTGAAAATACTGTTCATTTGCCATAGGCGTTTTGTAATCTCTTTGTATTTTTGTACTCTTTTGTTTTTAATATTTACTTGGATTGCTTATTTGGAAGCTACCGGATTGACCATTCGACGATCTAACTCGGATATGTGGGGAAGATCCACCCATCAATTCGGGTCTTGAAAAAATTCAATATACCATTACTAATGTACAGAAGTACCTCTTAACAGTGATACGACGGGATAATTCCACCCTTTTTCAATCAAGTTTAAATTAGTTGGTCTTTCTCAACTCGATACTTGACCGAGCCGTGTAACTCGGACGAATCCAAATTGACTCTCTCGACTCCTGCGAAGTTAATTCACTCTCTCGACTCCTGCGAAGTTTCTAAACATACCTAAGAGACAGAAAGCATTTGCTTTGGGCATGTTCCAAGTGATAGAGAGAGCTTTGGTCAGGTGTCTCTTTCTTGTCCTGTCTTATGGTCGTTCTCTCTCTTGACCGGTCCCTTGGTACTGTCTCTCTCCTTTGGTCCTGTCTCTCAATCTCTCATGCATCACACTCTCTCAGCATAGTGCTTATACTGGGCATATTTGTTTGCCTACTATAGCACCTGGGTGGGGTAATTGGCAACTGGCCTCGGCAATAGGCCAACACCATCGAGTTGATTTGGTCCAGTTACGCTCAAAAAATAAAAATAAAAATACATGCTGTCAAGCATCATTCAATTTCCATTTACAGTTAAAACTTTGATATAGTGTTCTTTGTTTTGCGAAGAAATATGCTTCATAGTTGGCCTTCTACACCTATGAACGAAGATGATAATCCGTCCAATTCATAAATGAATAATTTCATTTAGCAGTGATATTAACCTCCATGGTATATTTTGTTCTCCTCTACATCACAACACTTGTCCATGACTGCTCTATCAGCTTTAAAAACTGTAAAATTACCGAACTTCAGTGCCATTAGCAATGATATTCCTTGTATGTTGTGAATGTGTGATTTTGGTTGATCCTCGGATCACCCACCTAAATTGGGCTTGGGTCAAGATGGTAGTAGCTGGGTTTTCATAAGGCTCCGTCTCGAATTTCATTCCTGTGTAACCTTGTCAAAAATAAACAAAATGGACCACCCACACCTGCTATTCAAGGATTGCGACTAGACTTATCATCGAAGTTTCGGTTGATAAATACACTAGGTGGGGTACATTGAACGACTCTTCTTTGTTCCCCTGGATTTCTTTTAGAAATAATAACATTCTTATCATCTTTGTTCATTTTTTGTGAATTGGCTGAAATTTCAATTAGAATGAATGTTGCGCAATCCGATAATTTCAAAATCTATTATAATGTTTATGTTTCTATTTTTCACGTTGAAAACTAATTAGATCGTACAACCCGTCAATGAAATGTCTCATATATAACGTTCGAATATTTTTTTCCTACAAAATTCTTATTACCCGTTTAAAATTTTGATATTTCAATACATGTTTCCTATTATACCATATTTATCACTTTTTAATTATAAATTTTCCTTATTTATATTTTACTAATTTATGCATGGTCCGAACATATTGATTTCCTTTTAAGAAGTCCTCGTTATTACTTATTTAAAGGGTTATGTTAGGGTGCTCACATTATATAGTTTTACTTTGCATTTTAGAGTTTTACTTTGCAAATTTTAGACATTTAGATACTCGTATTTTATAATAAAATATTCTTTTAGTAAAGGTATTTTTGGTCATTAGGAGGGGTTTGATATAATTCACATTAAGTGTGACATCACTTATATAGAGCATTAAATGCTATTAATGTACTCCATGTGGGTGATGTCACACCCCTCCTAATGACAAAAAATACCTCTACTAAAAAAATACTCAATATACAAAACAAAGGTATATAAAAATTCAAAATTTGTTCAGTACAATTATAAAATGCTTTATAGTGTGAGCACCCTAATATAACCCTTCTAGATAATATTATATATGTTTAAGTAGTTAATGCCAACGCAGAAAAAGAGGTTTAGAATTTTAAAAAAGACACTAGAGAAGAGTCCTACTTTCCATAATTAAATACTTTCATTATGAGAGAAAATTTAGGAATTTGTGGAGTTTATTTATTTACTTTTTTTTCTTTTCTTTTTTTTTGCGTTAAATCAATAAAGATTTGCGCTGTTGTAGAGAAAAGTATTGAATTTACTTAGATACAAATTGATAATAGAATTCATGAAGAGAGTTTATAAAGGATTGGAACCTTATTCCTTCTCTTAAAAGGAAATTTTATAAAAATTAAAGGGAAAAAGAGTTACTCATTCACTTATAAATTTTTAACATGATTGGAGAAAAGTTTATGTTGACCGCGATAAGGATTTAATATAATGGACTCTAGGCTGTCTTACCCATTGAACTTAGAGAAAACCAGTACGTCATGACTTGCCCGAGTCCACTCGGATTGGAGCATAGGGCAAGCCCGGGTTTCCCCGATTTGTACAACTCGGGGTTATAAAAGTTTTTTATAAATTCTAAAAAAAAATTAAAAATATTAGATTGTTTTATAATATTTTTGTATATGATTTGCATGCATTTGGCAAAGTTTGATAACTATGTTTTGCTCCATTTGTATGTTTTCAACGTTTTTTTGGAATTTTTTAAATGCCCAGAACTGGAAATCACTCTTTTTTAAATCTATTTTCCTGTACATTTTTAAGCTTGTTTTAACTTTACGAAGCAGTTGTAAGTTTCGATATAGGGTGCGATTTGTATAGAGGCTCTAAACAATCAAATTAGAGCCTATCTTCAAATAGTGTCAAGAAATGTGGTTTGAATACCTAAATATATGTGATAGCCTTAAAATATATGTTTATCATTATTTATAAAGTTTAAAGCCTAAAAATAGTGTAGATCGACCGATCTATGAAAATTTGAAAATCTTGAAAATTGATAGTCTAAAAATGCATTATAAAATATACTATTTCCAAAACTTGAAATCCATTTTTTTCTCATGTCCATGCATCTTGATGTCAAGATGATCAAGTTGAGGATATTTGGGCATCAAAACAACATCTTCTAGTGAAATTTTTTAGGTACGCTCAAATTTGAGCCTCAGCTCTATATAAATTTTTCCCTTCAATATATTTTTACTGCAAGTTTTGGAATGATGTAAATCAGTAAGGGCCTATTTGGATGATGTAAATTAATCATGATAATGAATAATCTGTTGTTTGGTGACGCCCATCGTAAAGTTGTATGACACAATTTTATAAGCATTTTTATGTAGAAGTTTGTCTTTGAAATATTGTGTCATACTTTATTCAAAATAATTGGCTCAAAATCACATATTTTTAGTCAGAGTTAGTGAAAAATAGATGGATATCACTAGAAAATTTAAATAATTACATAATAGTATATATAATATAAGATATGCGCCAAACAAGCAACAAAATAATATTATACAAGGTTTAATTAATTTAAATAATAAAGTTTACTCTTGATAAAATTAATTTATATCCAAAGTGATCTAATATTGAGTTTGAGACACATATTCATGTACCTCACATGCCAATTATTTCACTTGGCTAGTGCATCTTGAGTAAAAATAAAGTTCCACCTTAGCCTAAGAGATAATGCCTTGGAGGCTAGGGCATCTTGAGGGCAACTTGAGTTAAAATAAAGTTCGACCTTAGCCTAGGAGATATTGCCTTGGAAGCTAGGGCTAAGATGCTAGGATGCTCATCATTAGGGCTAAGATGCTAGGATGCTCATCATTCTTTTGCCTATTTGTTTCTTAACATGCAAAGTTTGCTCCCACCTCTGAAGGATGGTGCCTTTCATGACTCTCCAGGACGAAGTAAAGAACTGTACTTAAGCTTTGCTTGCTCCAGGGTCCTTGACATTTCATATATGTATTTGTGACACCACCACATCGGACGTGCATTGCAAGGCACTTCAAATTAACCAGATTCCGTTTAAGTCACCCCAAATTCGTTATTTTAATGATGCCTTCATTTTAAGGAAAAAAGCTTTTATATGGTTGAAAATCTTATAATATAGAATGTTCCCAAGATGAAAAACATTCTAACTTATCAGTTTGACTGTGAGATGTGAAAAAATAAAATTTCATGATTTAAAATTAATATATTTTGTAATAAAATATTTGGATTTTTAATTTTCAAGGTTTTCAAGATCTTATAAATCTGCTCGATCTACATCTTTTTTATAATATTAAATTTCATAATTAGAATTGAACATAAATTTTCAAGCCATCGTGAGGTCTCCTACATGGAGCTATATCTTCTTACCAAATTTAGAAAAGTCTTACAATACAATATAAGCCAAATACCTTGTACATGCCTCACCTTTTATTTAAATGATGAATTTATCAACTTGAGGGACCACACTGTGTCCCTTTCCTTCTCTGTGCGATTGATACATGTGGGGTGGGTTGTTAGATGTCGCCCATGTCTTTTGAGTTTCAGGTTAAAGTCGTTAGTAAGTTGTCTCACGGAACTGCCTCCACTTATGGATTTGGTCCCCAGATCAAGAAAGAATAAAACAAAGGAAGAAAGAACCCCTACCTCTTCAGTTGTTAAATTATAAATGAGAAAGAAACAAGAAATAAAAGCATGGAATTGTTGGGTTCGTTTGAGATGTTTTTAGGGTTTCAATTTTGATTTTGAGGGTTGATAACGAATGGGCTTGTTGGGTTTGGTTAAGATCTTGTGGGGACACCACCACAAACTTAGTGGGTGAAGGAATTGAAGTTGTTTTGTTGATTTGTAATAAATAGTTCACAGCATTTCATTAGTGGTGAGAGGAATAAAAGATGGCCAAGTGCACGCATTGGGGGATTTGCTTTTTTGCTTTTTCCTGGATGCTTTCCATATATTTTTAGGACTATTTTATGGCCTTTTTCTTAAATAACGTTGACCATGAGAAGGTTATTGGTTGACCATGATGCACAAATCACGTCACGAAACAAGTGGGCCCCTCAATGTGCAATAAATTCTTAGTAGTTAATGGTTTTATGTGGTTAAAGGACTAAACTGTCCATTTACTCATTCGTGGAAAACCTAGAATTTTTAGGATTCAAGTTAGGGGGATATAAATCCCTTTAACCCATATACTAACCTAATTAAAAAAAGTGTCTCAAGATTTAAGGGAGACCGTTCACAATTTGAAGGCAAGATCTCAGTGTCGAGAATCAAATTGTAAATTTTTTCTTCTAAAAATGATTATTATCTACTGATTTTTAGGCTGGTTTCCAAAATTTCAGACTAAAACAAAAAAAAAACAAAAAAAAAGGGAAAACTCCCAAGCATATCTTTTGACTGAGGGAGTAAATGCACAATATATACGCCCCAAGTGCATAACATACCTAATCTTAGATGTGCGCCTCATAATTAGTGCAACACTCGACCTTCCATTGATCCACTCCACTCATCTCTCTCTCCCCAATTCCATTTTTCATCATGACGCCACTTCATTATTGATATGTTTATTCTGTTAAACAGAAGGTGCCAAATATTCATTGCGCAATACGAGAGAGGTGGTTTTCTTTTAACTGCTGCAATGTGCTTATTAAACCCCGTGAGTTACTTCACAACAGTTAATTTGATGCTTCCTGACAATATAGGTTGGTTAGTTGCCTTCAAAGAAAATAGTACACTAAGTTTAATCATTGTGTCGGTGTTTAGTTGGTAATGACGCGTGCTATTTCTCGTGCGCTTGAGCCAACAAATTGAAGTAGCATAGCGTCAATGACAAATGTGTATTTAACATGTTGGATTTGGACAAGGTTGTGGTTTGAACCATAAACAATCAATGTAAGGTGCATCTTCAAATTGAAAACTAAAATTTCAAATATTTTAAAATGAAAATTAATTTTTTTTACCTCTAACTTATGAGAACTAAAATTTTAAAAATAATAAAAATTGACAGTCCAAATAATGCGTTTCAAAATGCAGTATTATTGGGACTTGAAATCGTTTTTGGTTCAAAGTCGGAACAAGCTTGTTTGATGGATTTTTTTTCAGACGTGCCTTATATCTACAATATATATTTAACACATTGTATAAATTTTTTTTCTTAGAACAATAATCTCCCATTCACATCTCTGCCGATGTTACAATGATATTCTTGACCAGGGTGGATCTAAATCCACACTGCTCCACTCATGGGGGGATGATGCTTCTTCCCCTTGCAAAAGCATATTCTTATAGATTTAACCATGTCGGGTCATTGTTCTTCATGATCTCCGAGGTAGAGCTGCGAGAACTCACTCCTCTTTTAACAAGGGGGGTGAGTCCAACTAGACAGATGCTCTATCAAGCACAAAATTTATGTAATTAAACCTGGAAATGACTAGTTTAAGTAAACAATGACATAAATGAAAGTCGGACAAGGTGATCTAGCATTGTGTAAATAGGTTTTAATTTTTTTTCTTTTCACCAACTAGAACACTTACAATGGTCCAACTACAATTAAATCAACTCAAATCAATTAAATAAATAACCAAAAGAGGTTCTTACTTGTTGCCATTAATTACAACTTCTTTTGTTTAATAAACAAAAATAACATTATGCTTGTTGGAATAAGAAAGTACAAGAAATAATAAGACTGCAGTGTATTAGGCTAGAGGTTGGAAGATTACCTCAACTGGACGTAGTATACCCTTCATCGGGTCTCCTCCTCCAATAGCGCATGTGATCAATGGTCTATCTCAGATCTTTGAAGCATGAGAAAACTTTGAATACAACCCTTAACAATATGAGAACAGTGAAACCATTATCTCAACGTCTAAGGTCTCAATGCCTTATGTAAGTGGGGCGTGCCCCCTCTTGCACTTAGCTTTGGGGCATGCCACTCTTCTCTTACTAATATATATATATATATATTTTGACAAAGGTTTCAAAATTTTATTAAGAAAATTAAGCAAAGGATATTACATTGAAAGAAAAAGAGAGAGAGGGCAAGGAAACCCCGCCTTTAGCCAAAGAATCGGCAAGTGTATTAGCCTCTCGATAGACATAAGAAAAGGAAATTGAAAGGGAGGCTGAGATGTTCATAATTTCTAGCCAAATGGAGTGAAGTTTCCACGGAACCCGCCTATCCTCCTTACACCAACCAATAGCATTTAGGGAGTTCCCTTCAACAACACAACAACGGCTCAGGTTACTAGAGATAAAGAATTTTAACAGCAAGGAGGCTATTCGGCATGATTTGAGGTCGCTTGGCCCAGAGGCCCCGTAAAGGAAAAGATGACCTCACCTCGACTATTGTGCAGCACCCCTCTAATCCCAGCCAAACCTGGAAAATCAAGCGAGCAACCGTCGAAGTTCAATTTGAAAAACCCTTCCTCTGAGGGCGGCCAAAAGCAATGGGGTCTGAACTTAACTTTTCCCAAGAGAAAAAGGCTGGGTAGGTTAAGGATTACATCTGAGAGAGAGAGGCCCCAACCACCCATAGTGATCAAAAGCCAATGCAAGATGGAAAGCTTGATATTATCAAATAGGCCACAATCATCCGAAAGGCTCAATCTGTCGAAGGTACGTCGGTTTCTTTCTTTCCAAATCTCCCAAAGGACAGCCCCTCTAGCTTTTTACCACACCTTAAGGCCCCCAGTAGGTAAATGATGAAATTCTAAATGAGAGACAATGTCGATCACCGACAGGGGAAGAGAGGCTTGGAGGCTTGGATGCCCAATAAACCAAATAATCAATACCATATACTGAAAGCAACTTTGCAATGGATAAAGAGGTGACTACGTGTTTCCTCGTCCATTTTGTACATAAGACAGATGTTAGGTAAAATCTTACCTCTCTTTATCAAATTGTCGACATTCAGAATCTTATTTTGGATGGCAAGCCAGATGAAAACTTGAACCTTATGAGGAATCGGCCACTTCCAGACCTTAGGTATAATAGGTAGCGACCAACGCCATCTATCATGAAAGAAAAGTCTATAACATGACTTCACCGTGAAAAGGCCATCACTTTCTAGTTCCCACACGAGATCGTCCAAATGATCGGGGAGATGTAAACTTGGTGTAATAAGTTCAACAATTGTAACCACTAGTTATAAAACTCCCCACTAATATGATTGTACGAAAAAGTAATATGCCAGTTTACATTGGTACTTGCAAATTCGAACATATCAACAATCAAGGCATTCGGATGGAGCACCTTAGCAAAAAGTAGTGAGAAGCCCAACTTTTAAAGAACCTCCCCAACCACTTATGGTACCATAATGAAATTTGCCAACCGTTCCTCACATTCCAGCGAAAGTGGCTAGCAATCATCGGTCTACACCTAAATATGGGCTTCCACAAGAAGGAAGTTTCATCTAGGCGGCCTCCTGCAATCCACATACCAAATCTATCACTGCCATATTTGGAAGAAAGGACCTCCACCCAGAGATGGTTAGGACATTGGAAAATCCTCCACCACTATTTACAAAGTAATGCCCTGTTCATATATTTTTAGTTTGCGGATACCCAAACCACCTTCCTTCTTGGGGTACAAACTTGATCCCATCTGAGCAAATGAAATTTCCGAATCTCCCTAATGGATCCCCACATAAAATTTCGCATCATCAATTCAATTTTCTTAATTATTGCGGATGGCATCTACAAGAGTGACATGCGATAAATCGGCAAGTTTGAAAGACAAGATTGTAACAAAGTCACTCTACCACCAATGGAGAGGTACTTGGGCTTCTAAAGACCCAGTTTAACTTGAAATTTTTGGATGACCTTGTCCCAAATTGAGACAGGGTGTCTAGAGAGAGAGAGGAATGCCCAAATAATAAAAAGGAAAGGAGCCAACTGCACAGCCAAAATGAGCAGCCAAAGTCAAGGGCAAAGGTGATGGCAATTGATTCCAGAGAGAAGTGTCTTATTATAATTGACTTTGATTCCCAAAGCTGCCTCACAACAATAGAAAAAACAAGCAAGATTAGAAACTTGTGCCTCTGAAGCATCGTAGAAAATGAAAGCATCATCTGCATATTGTAAGTGGGAAACGAGAGGACCCGAAGCTGACACTTTAAAGCTAGTAAACCTGCCATGATTCTCCACGTTCTGGAACATAAGAGTAAAGTACTATGCATAGAAAGAAAAAAGGAAAGGAGATAAGGGATCTCCTTGGCGAAGACCCCTAGTAGGAGAACCTTTAGCAAGGATTAAAAAATGGGCAGAAGAGAGGTACCCAAAGATCCAGCTCCTCCATTTTTTCTTTAAAACCCATTATTCTGAGAATATCCAACAAGACACTCCATTCAACTCAGTCATAAGACTTCTCAAGATCTAGCTTAATAACCACCCCAAGACTTTGACTTTGCACTCTAGAGTGAATGCATTCTTGGGCAACCATGATACTATCAGTAATTTGGCAGTCATAAACAAAAGCAGATTGGTTAGGTGAAATGAGAGAGGAAAGTACGGGTTTTAACCTTTCGGCCAAAATGTTTGCCAGAATCTTGTAGAGACTTGATAATAAGCTAAGAGGTTGGATGTCAGACAACTCCGCAATAGTAGGCTTTTTAAGGATCAGAGCAATAAAGATGGCATTAACCCCTTTAAAAATTTGACCTCGACGCATAAAATCTTTGATCATATTGAGAAGGTCCATGGTTAGGTGCCTCGATCTCGCCCTCCAGGTCGGGTTGACTATGTGACGCTGTTTCGGGTTCGAGATGGACCCGGGACCTGAATCGCTCTCTCAGGAACCATGTAAAGAAGACGTCGGTAGGAGTACCAATCGGTGAGAAAGGAATTAGGTCAGGACTTACCTCGCGTAGGTCCATGATACACTTGGGCTAGCTCGCATGGGTGCCCTTGGATCACGTTGGAAAGCCCTTGGCATATGGCCGGTTTGGAATCACCTCCCTTTACCTGTTTCTCCTTTCACTAAGCCCAAGAGTACCGACCCAAAAGTTTCTCTCTCCTTCCTCTCTCTCTCAAGACGTGACCCAACAATGAAAAAAATGGAAATTTTATTAAGCAAAAATAGGGTCCATGTACAATGATAATACGTGATATATATATATTTTTGCCCAAACATGGGTGGATTGATCAAAATTAAACTTAATTGCTGAAAATTAAGATTTAATTGAATTAAAGAAGTTTTAAAAAATGGATACAAAATGACTGTTTTGTCCCTTCCTAACAATACATGGAATTCCAAAATAGTACCTGCTGCTGCCCTAGGTTGTACGTGATTTCTCATGGTTGATCCAGGGTTGTTCTGATGCCCGTTTTTCAAAAAGATGATTGTTTTCTTGTAGGGCTAGTCATGGCAATCGATCTGATACCAATTTTGAGCCACGTATCATGTTTTTAAGCCACGATCATGCGACTTGAAATTCATGTGAATCTTGAAAAGTTTCGATCGATTGTGGGCCCATTTCTTGATATTTTTCAGTGATTTTTTTCATTGTATTGCACTGAGCATGCCGTCACGATCGCGTGGCAATAAACGTAGCTCGATTTCATGCCCGGACGAAGATTTAACAACTTTGGAGTTTTGGCCAGAATCTGGAATTTTAGAGCCAAAATTTACAGTCCTTTTATTGGCTTCGTGTGCAAAATTCGACCGTTCATCATGTATGGGATTTGGACCAGAGATAGCCCTAGACCTTACACACACGATGGGACTGGTCTCACGTCCATCCGATCCATGAGAGCCGTAATTTGGTCGCTTGAGTGATCCGATCCATCAGAGCAATAGTGTCGTTGCTGATTTTTCTGCAACTTTCTTCATGGATCAACAACTTCTCTCTAGCTTTATTCCTTGCTCGGGCATCGTCACGGGGTGTGCCACATATCGAAATGCTCGTCTTGACAAGACGAACATGCCCCATAAAGTTTGAATGTGATATGATCTCAAAAGAGTGAGATACGAGCTTCGCAAATCACTGTTCGTGACTGCATTTTAATGGAGATTACTTGTAGGGTGGCCGCACGGGAATAGTGTGCGGCTACTCCTGTTTCTGTCTTTTGCTCATAACGTCTTCTTGGAGCATCCATTTAAGCTGAAACTTGACCCTTAGGGTTTTCAAATGTGCTAGATCCAATAGAAGTGGTCCCACAACCTTTTGATGCCCCAAAAGTAGGGTTGTAGTTAATGGGGTCCGTTTCAGGGAGCTAGAGGCTGATTCTACCGAAATTTTTTCACAGTCTGCACTGCCTTAGACATGTCGGAATGCGACTAAAACTTGGCAGAAAATATTTTGGAGTCCTTATGAAGATCTTGGCCAATTTTGAGGCCATTATGAGATTGTCAAAATTTCCACTGTTTGTCAGGCTTTATTGACTGTCTGCTCTATTTAATTCAGCATCGGGGACCCATGGTGCTGAAAAATGTCTTCAAACAGCCTGCTCCACTAAATGTTGTGCTTCGAGAGAAGCAAGAGGGATAACATTCGGAAAATTTTCTCTGGCTTTATTTCTTTTTTCTTCCTATACACAAGACTACGTGAACGCCAAGGAGATTCATGCAATGCTGTAACTAGGATGTTTAGATGTTTGGGTGTAATGTACAGATCCATCCGTGGAGACTTTAGGGGGAGAAGAAACTTTGAGGGATCCTATCAAAGTCCTCACCCTCAAGGGACTATTTGTAATTTTGACAGCTGAGGATTTTGTATGGACCTCATTGGTCAGAATCAGGCTCGCCTGGCAGTTGGGTGCCATGCTAAAGGGAATTTTTCCATTTGGTCTGGGTTTGTTTGTTTTTGGATTGACAACCAAAGAGCCTTTGGTTGGTGTTGTTTGTTGCTACACCAGGTTTGCTTTTGACAAACAAGGTACCTTTGTGGGTCCCATCCTGCCGAGTCCAGTCGGGGGATTTTTGTTGGCCTATCCTGAAAGTCTGGGCCTGTCAGCTAGGGAGGGATTTTATCAAGGTGGCCTCATGGCAAGGCATCACCCTGGAGTCTCTGGCAGATTTCAACCTGCTTTTGTTAGTTTCTTGCCTTTGTGAGCATCTTTGGTTTGTCAAAATGGCTTTCTTGTTTTTGTTTTTTAAGGATCTATTGTACATCGCCCCCACCCTAAGGGAATCTTTTTGTTTTTAGAGGGATCTTTCAAACATCGTCCTCACCTTCAAGGACTCTATTTGATTTTGGTTTGGGAGCTCTTGTGGGGTTCTCACTCTCGGGAGAGCCATCTTGTGTTCTTTATTCGATCCTGACAACTGAGGAGTTTGTGTGGACCTTGTTAGCCAAAACTACACTTGTTTGGCAATTGGGTGCCGACCCAGGCTGTGATGCTGTGTCAACCTGATTTATTGGTCCAAGCGCTGTTTGCAAGTTTTCACTTGGACTGGGGAAGTGGCACCGTAAGGACGGTTTTCGCCAAGCTCCTTTATTTTTGGGTTCTTTTACCCATGACCTTGCAACCTTGTCCACCCTTTTTTTTTCCATTTTTACCCACGATGCCCTTTTGGGGTTTTCACCGTGCCCGGGTTTTTATTTTTACATAACTATTTTACTCATGGCTTTGTGACCATGCCCGTCCATCATTTTTACTCAAGGGATTCCCTTGTTTAAGTATACTTCATGCCCCTTTTTTTTTTTGTGAAGGCGTGTTTAGGGTCATGCTTTCGAGACCCGTGCAAAGCCTTTTAACGTCATGCAGTCAGGACGTGCACTACAGTTTGGGGTTATACATGGAAATCTGTAGAAGCCATGCAGTGAGTATGGTGGTGGTTTTGACTCATTTTGAGGTGATGACACGAGGCTACTTATGAAAGATGAATGATGTATAAATGGTGGGTGAAAAGTGGTGACCCACTAGCTATTGGTCAGTATGGATGGCGGGATGGCTCGTCTCTTTGTTAGCATGGGTGAGACTCACTGGGGAATGATGAATGATGGTAATGAAATGAATTGAATCAGCGGGGAAGCAATGAAGGTGGTGCGTGCACACGAACGGGTCGGTTAGGGAAGGCATGCGTGAAGATGCACGTAAATGGTGTCTGCGCATGTGTGGGGGCATCTTTAAAGCATGCCTCCTAGATCTGGGCGAAGCAGGTTAACGTCAACCGGTCAGGATGTGCACTATGATTTAAGGTCATACAGCTTGGACCATCACTATAGTTTAAGGTCATGTAGTTTGGACCATGGTGCTAAGCCTTTATCATCATGCGTCCAGAATGTGCACTATAGTTTTGCGTCATATAATTCGGACTATGGTTGTCTAGTTTAAAGTCATGCAGCTTGGACCATGCAGTTTAAGGTCGTGCAACTAGACCTCCACTACAGTTTAGGGTCATATAGTTAGGACCATGCAGTTTAGGGCTGTGCAGCTAGACCATTTAGGCGGGTTGCCATGTAAGCAAAGCTCTTAGGGGATAGAGGCAGTGGCTCAGTGAGAAGTGGACCCACTGGGGATTAATGGGGTAAATATGACTCCATGGGGAAAATGAGCAATGGTATGCATGTAAATCCGCTGAAAATGGCGGCTGGAGCACAGATGTAACCCCACTAGGGATTGAAGAGGTAAGAATGACCCTAACTCCACTGGAGATAATGGGCTGCAATACGGATGTGACTCTTACTAGAGATGTGGGACAGTGGCTTGCATGTAGCTCCACTGGGAATAACAGTTCAGAGCATGGTGTAACCCCATTGGGGATAGTGGTGGAATACACTTGGTGAAGAGGTGTGTCCAATTCATAGTTTTAAAGCCATGCGAATGGACTATTTGTCGTGTGTTTTAACGTCTTTCTATAGGGACGTGCATTACAGTTTTAAGGTCTTGTAGCTTGGAGCATGGCTATGCAGCTAGCTTAAAGTCATGTGCCTAGGACTATGCAGTTTAAGGTCGTGCAACTAGACCTCCGCTACAATTTAAGGTCATATAGTTTGGACCATGCAGTTTAAGGTCGTGCAATTAGACCTCCGCTGCAGTTTAAGGTCATATATTTTGGACCATGGAGTTTAGAGTTATACATCTAGACCATGGCTATGTAGTTTATGGTCATGCAGCACGGACCATTGTGTGGGTCGCCATGTAGGTGAAGCTCCATGAGGGATAGATCTGTGGACAGCAATCTAACTCCCTGGGGACAAAATAGTTAAGGCTATACACAAGCAGATAGCTTTAGACGAAGATGCTGGCCCTACGAGGAGTGGCAAACGAAAGCGAACTTCACTGGGGATTAAGAGGGCAAGTGTGACTCCTTTGGGTGAAGGATGAGGCTTCATGTAACTCCACTAGGGATGACAGACCGGAGCATAGGTGTAACCCTACTGGGGATAATGGTAGGACACGCCTGATGGTAATGGGGTCTAACATAAGGGCACACATGACAAGTAAGTGGGGTCATGGGCAATTAGGGTGTATGATGGAGGCTTAAGGGGGCTATGAGTGATGTGACTCAACTAGAAAAATGGAGGCCAGGAGGGTCTCGAGGTAATGGTGATGAGTAGAATGGGTGGCGAAAGCATCTTATCAGGTGTAAGGATATATGATTGAGACTGCAGTTTGCCTCTTTGAGATATTTCGTTGTAGAGGTGGTCGCATGCCTTGACGGTTGCATGCTCTGCTACGAAACCTCACAGTTGGAACTGTGGTACACCTCTTTAATATATGGCTGTGTAGAGGCGGTCACGTACCTTGATGGTTACATGCTCTGCTTCGATGCCTCACAGCTAGAACTATGGTACACCTCTGTGTCATATGGCTTTGTAGAGGCGGTCGCATGCCTTGACAATTGCATGCTCTGCTTCGAAGCCTCACAGTCGGAACTGTGGTACACCTCTTTGATGTATGGCTTTATAGAGGCGAGCGCATGCTTTGATGGTTGCATGCTATGCTTCGAAACCTCACAATCGGAACTGCGGTCTGCCTTTCAGAGAGGCGGGTGCATGCTTGCATGCTCTGCTTTGAAGCCACACGGTTCAAATTGTGGTACACCTCTTTGAGATATGGCATTGTAGAGGAGGGCGCATACTGTGACGGTTGCATCCTCTGCTACGAAACCTCATAGTTAGAACTGTGGTGCACCTCTTTGGGGATATGGCTTTATAAAGGCAGGCACATGCTTTGAAGTGCACGCTTTGCTTCGAAGCCTCACATTCGCAACCAAGGTACCCCTTGATTAGGGAGGACACGTCAGAAGGGTGGTGTCCTTTCACCGGGGGCTTGTGAAGAAGGATGTAGTAGGGGATGTGTAAGCGGGTGTCATGCCGTAACCTCATGGAGACATGTAGGAATATGAAGCCGTTTATAGTCATGCGAATGGACTATATGTCGTGCAGTTTAACGTCTTGCTACAGGGACATTTGACATTTTTACTCGTGATGACCCACTGGGGAGGATCAACACGCCCGTCATTTGAGAGTGAGTTCCCCGAAGGGTTTTCACCACATCCCCTTTATTTTGACAATCTTGGCCAAAGTTCCCTTGAAGGTTTTCACTATGCCCATCTTTTTTTTTTTGACATATTTTACCCATGGTGGCCTTTGCGGATGCATACCATGTCTGTCATTCTTTTTTTTTTGACATTTTTCCCCATGATGCCCTCGCGGGTTTTCGTCATGTCCATCTTCCTTCTTTTTTTTTTTTTTTGTTGGAAGTGTGTTAAGGTCATGCCACCGTGACCATCAATTTGGCATGTTTTAAGGTCATCTGTCGAGACCTGAGGGCATGTTTAAGGTCTTTACCTCTGAGACCGTATGTTGTGCAGTGTAACGTCATGCCCCTAGGACGTGTGCTTGTTTAGGGTTGTATCGCTTGGACCGTGGCTATGCAGTTTAGGTTATTTTAGCTCAGACCGTGCAGTTTAAGGTCATGCAACTAGACCTCCGCTATAGTTTACGGTCGTATAGTTTGGACCATGCACTTTAGGGTCGTGCATTTAGACCGTTGTGTGGCACTGGATCACGTGCAGAATCTGGCCCCAAGTTCAATTTTCTCATGTTTATTGAAGTTCTGGATAATGTCCCTGGTGGCACGACACTTCTCAGTGCTATGATAAAGTCTCCTTTGATATTGGCAATAATTGGGCTTGTCATCCCTCCCAAGTTCCCTCGATATTTTCAGCATGGGTAGCTCGATCATCCCCTCTGATAGGAGAGCCTCGAGCAGCTTGGGGATCATACACTTATCAAAGGAGCAATCCTCATGCCCGCCTTGGCTTGAGGAGTGCATGGTATTTGTTATGGTAGCTGATAATTGATCATCGTCTTTGACTAATGCGAAGGGTCCAGATATACTTCCATGGTGCTTGAGCAAACCTTTAATTTGAATTGCCTTGTTGACCATCTTGGCGAATGTATTGGGCCATGATGAAGTGACATAACGAGCCAATTCTGAGTGCATCCCGTCTATGCAGTACTCTATCTCTTCCAGCTCACCTATTGGTGTGGCAAGATTGATGGCCAGATTGCACGACCTTCGATGTACTCGATCACTGGCTAGTGTGGGTTTTGTTTCACCTCAAAGAGGTCAAAGAGTTGCACTTTCTTTTCTATGTCCCAAAAGCGCTTAAGGAGCTCTTCCTCTATTTGTGCCCATGATGAGATTGACCCTGGTAGAAACCGAGAGTACCATTTGAATGCTGCTCCTGTAAGGGTTCCCACAAATTGCCAAAGCAATAGGTTCTCATTATGAGCTGTATTGCCACAGGCTATAATGAAATGGACCATGTATTGCCGTGATGAGCCAATACCATCAAACTTGGGAAAGTCGAGTCTTTGATAGCCCGGTGGAAATGGAGTTTGGTCAACATACGTTGGGTAAGGCTTTTGGTAGAAGTTCAGCTCTTCCATCATTGGGATATTGTACTTTTTCAATGCTTCGGCTATCATGCCTTTCACTAATTCTTCGTTCCCAACCTGAGTCGGTGGGGAAGGGACCGGTAATGAGAGAGGTGAGGGTGGGTGTACTCTTTCTTCTGATGGTGCTGTTTCGATGACCCGAGACGGTGCTTGAGGGACAGTAAAGAGGGCTTCTTGTCCTGAGGGGGTACGAGACACCAATACCTCTTGGTGCAAAGTTTCCATTGTTTCATCTTTTGACCTCATCTCAACCTGTAATTGCCTTAATCTGGCCTTAAGTTGCGTAATCTCGTCTCTATAGGATTTTAGTACTTTGTCGATCATTATAGCTTCAACAGCTGCCATACTTGAGGACTCTTCTTCTATTTGCCTGTTACATGCCTCGGGGCTTATAATCTTGGATTCGACTACTGCTGCTTCAACAACATCATTAGCGAGGGTCATTGGGCCTTCCCTCATGCCTACTTCATTTTCCAAGGCTTGGGTATCCTCATCATCTAATGAGAATGTGAAACTCTCAAAAGATGATGATGTCACATCATCATCATTGAGGGAGCATTTTTCAAGATATTGGAAGAATATGCGATTGTCCTCATAAGGAGCCAGGACACTTTCAAGGCATGGAGCCCATATGTGGTCCTCCTCAAAAAGAATCATGGCGTATTTGGGAGCTGGAGGCGCTATTTCATTGAGGTGGTCAGCGAAGGGAATGATGACCATCTCATACTCTATTAGGGAATGTTTTTCCTCCAATGAGAGTGACGAGCTCTCGTCAGAGGTAGGAGTCATTGGGTGGATGAGTACGAGGGATGTCGCCTCATCAAAGTTGAGCTCTTCATCACCTAACGGGAATGTGAAACCCTCATAGGATGAGACCTTAATGTCATTGTCAAGAGCGCACATGCAGCATGCATGACATGGGGGAAGCATGCAGCTAGCTTTGCAGGGAATCAAGGTGCCTTCAGGGCATGCCATTTCAGTGGGGCTGCCAGCAAGGGAAGTGCAACTCATCCCATCTAGTACTGGGGAGTGGCGTTCCTCGAATGAGAGTGACGAACTCTCATCAAAGGTAAGAACATCTGGATGAGAGAGGGTGAGGGAGGCCACATCATTAGAACCATCCAGAGGGGACGAGAGTCCATCCCTTCTCCAAGATTCTAGGGTGAATCCTGATGAAGGCCGGGAGAGGGTGAACGATGGCAAGGCCCCACTTTTTAGTATGAGATCGATCTCAACAATGAGCTTTTCAGCCCTATGAAGCAGCTCAACAGTATCGGCTCTCTTTTAAGTTTCATCTCAGGGAGCTAGGATGTTGAGGCAGACTTTGAGAGGAGCTGGTGGAAAACGTTTTTGCATCATGGGGGGAAGACCAATCCCTTCATAATCCAACTTTCCACCACCAAGGGATCATGGGCAACGCCCTCAGTCGGTTCAACTTCCATCTCACTTGAGTCACTAGAACTGCCCCGCAGCGGTGCCTTCCAGCTCATCAGGAGTCTAGGGGAATCTGATTCGGGTCTATGAGCTACCCCGAGCTCAGTTTGCTCGAAGAAGGCTTTGCTCTCGGTGCCCCGACTTGAGAGGGGCTCGAAAGTTTGAACGGGTGATGGCTCAACTGGCTCAAGATTGATGGGGTCACTGGGGTCAGACTGGCTCTTTGCCCTGTCTGGAGGCTCGATTTCACTCAGAGTCAAGCTTGGATCTTCATAGATAACCGGCTTCATCATGGCCCGATCAAACCTTTAGTGATCATCTCATGCCATGCTTTTCCAACATCATCCGCATCAAGGGGAATGAGAGGGGGAAAAGGGCTCACATCTTTGAGAGGGAATTCTTCAATCACTTTTTCTTCTTTGCTCCTGAGCTAGGCTTTCAATGTCTTGGTCTCCCGACCCCATTTTCGACCTTGACCATGATTTCCCTTCTTCATGGCCAGGTAGTATTGCCTTTGAGCAAAGGCGAACTGCTCTTCCAACCCATTGACGTGATTACCCTTGGAACCGGGGTGGAATGCTAGATCCATGTGTGTGTGCACAGTGCAAAGATGTGCTCTGGGTCGGTAGGGGCATTGGCATGTGTATGCCCTCTGCAAAAAGATTTCGAGTGACCTGGTGGTCAACCCGGGCTCGAGTAGCACGTCCCGCCTTAAGAGGCCCGGTGCTGTGAGCATGTGTGTGTGATGGAAGGGCTGTGTGACCATCCCTCATAGAGTGAGAAAGCATGTGCTTGGAGGGGGAACTAGGAGGTTCCCCCTTGTGTGCTCAGGCAGACGCAGCAACAAGGCTGCCCTGAGCGATGCAGTGCATAAGCAAGGGGTGTGCAGGGCTCGTTCAAAGAAGAGCCGAACCTTGACGGTGTCTCGACGTAACCTAAAGGTTGCCCCGAGGATGTGCAGGACCAAGTCCAAGAAGTATCCCGAGGTAACCTGAGGATTGCCCCGAGTGGTGCAGTGTTCATGTGAAGGATGTGCAGGTCCAAGTGTGAGAAGACCCTAACCCTAACAGTGTTCCGAGGTAACCTGAGGGTTGCCCCGAGTGGTGCAATGTGCATTCAAAAGAGGTGCAGGGCCAAGTCCAAGAATACTTGAACTCTGACAGTGTCCCAAGGGAACCTGAGGGTTGCCTCGAGGTGCAGCTAGAATGGATGGTCCACTAGCTTTGGTGGGTGTGTCCGAGGTGGTGGCTACAGAGCCACCTCCTCCTGGTATCGAGCCTCTTGTTACAGGGGCCCGAAGTGATAGAGAATGTGGGGTAACCTCACGGCGACCCGCAGGAGAAACAATAGATGAACTATCAGTCACAGGAGAGGGACCGGTGGCCTCCGGGCTGCCCTAAGTAGTGGGACCAGCAAGTGCGTTACCGGTAGAAGGGTGCGTGCTGTGTGTGGTGGCATGTGTGTCACTAATGAAGGGCGTGTTTGCAGAGGGTCCGCCATTTCAAGGAGGTAGGGAGGGAGGGACTTTTAGGTCCATCCTCACCTCTTTCCAGGTAATGACCTGAGAGCGTGACAGAAGGTCGATACTCAGGAGAAAGGTCGAGAACGAGGTTCACGGAACCTATTCCCGGTGAAGACTCACGAGTGCAAGGATCACGAAACCTCCGACTCGGATGAAGGGGTTAAGTAACCTCGAAGACATGTGTGTGTATAGTGAGCAGGAATAAAGAGAAAGGAAAGTCAAACAAGAACAATCCAACGATGGGGTAGCGTGTCCCCATTGGAGTCGCCAAGCTAGTTAGGTGCTCGATCTCGCCCTCCGGGTTGCGTTGACCTTGGGAGGTGGTTTCAGGTTCGAGATGGA
This sequence comes from Amborella trichopoda, assembly GCF_000471905.2. The sequence goes on from NW_006497091.1 coordinate 1,144,292, forward strand.
CTCGAGACCTAAGATCGCTCTCTCGGAAACCACGTGAAGAAGATGTGGGCAGGAGTACCAACCGATGAGAGAGGAATTAGGGTCGCGAGACGAGACTTACCTCACGTGGTTCCATGACACACTCAGGCTGGCTCGTGCGGGCGCCCTCTTAGATCACGTTGGAAAGTCCCCCTAGCTTATGGCCGGTTTGGAATCGCCTCCCTTGAGCTATTTCTCCTTTCAATAAGGCCAGGGGTACCAACCTAAAAGTTTCTCTCTCCTTCCCCTCTCTCTCAAGACGTGACCCAACAATGAAAACAAATGGAAATTTTATTAAGCAAAAGTAGGATCCTTATACAATGATAATATGTGATATATACATCTTTTGCCCAAACATGGGTGGATCAATAAAAAAGATGATTGTTTTCTTGTAGGGCTCGTCATGACGATCACTTTGATACCAATTTTGAGTCATGGATCGTGTTTTTAAGCCACGATCATGAGACTTGAAATTCGTGTGAGTCTTGAAAATTTTCGATCGATAGTGCGCTCGTTTCTTAATATTTTCCATGATTTCTTCGTTGTATTGCACTAAGCATGCTGTCACGATCGCATGGCAACAAACACAGCTCGATTTTGTCCCTGAATGAAGATTTCGTAACTTTGGAGTTTTGGCCGGAATCTGGAATTTCGGCGTTCTAATTTACAGTCACTTTATTGGCTTCGTGTGTGAAATTTGATTGTTCATCAAGTACGGGATTCGGATAAGAGATAGCCTTAGACCTTACACACACAATGGGACTAGTGTCGCGTCAATTCGATGCCCGAGCACCATGATTTGGCCACTCGAGTGAGATGTGTCGCTGCTAATTTTTCTGTAACTTTCTTTATGGATCAACAACTTTTCTCTAGCTTTTATTCCTGCTCGGGTGTCATCATGGGGCATGCCACATATCAAAACGCTCTTCTTGAAGTGACGAACATGCTCCATCAAGTTTGAACACGATCCGATCTCTAACGAGTGAGATACGAGCGTCGCAATTCACTGTTCATGACAACGTTTTAATGAAGATTACTTGCAGGGTGGCTGCACAGGAATAGTGTGTGGCTCCTCCAATTTGGTCTTTTGCTCATAACTTCTTTTTAGAGAGTCCATTTAAGTTGAAATTTGACCTTTAGGGTTTTTCAACCGTGCCAGATCCAACAGCAGTGGTTTCACAGCCGTTTGATGCTTCGAAAGTAGGGTTGTAGTTATAGGGCTCTGTTTCAGGGTGCGAGAGGCTGATTTTGCCGAAACTATTTTTCAGTCTGCACTGTCTTAGACATGTCGGAATGCAATGAAACTTGGCAGGAGACCTTTTGGACTCTTTATGAAGATCTTGGCCAGTTTTGGGTCATTCTGAGACTGTAGAAATTTCCACTATTTGTCAGGCTTTATGGACCAACTTCTTTATTTTATTCCGTATCGGGGACCCATGGTGCTGAAAAATGTCTTCGAATAGTCCAATTTTATAAGGTTCCAAAATATTTAGAATAAAACCAAAGGGAATCCATCAGGACTCGGAGCTTTGTCACCAGGAAGGGAACAGACTGCCTTCTTAAGTTCTGCTAATGAAATATCACGTTCCAAAAGGGCACTTGAGTCAGCTGAAAGGTTCTAAAAGGCACTCTGGATTGGATAAGGGTAAATTTGATTTCGAAGAAAAGGCCTTCTTAAAGTGTGAAACAATAGCTTCCTTCCAAGCATTGCTATTATCAGTCTCCACACCTAGGATAGTGAGACTAGAGATGTCGTTGTGCCTTCTTTTTGCACTAGCTATAGAGTGAAAGAATTTAGTGTTCCAATCACCCTCCTTACGCCATTTGATCCTAGACCTCCGCTTCCAATATAATTCCTCAATTTTATAAAGATTGAGGAGTTCATTTAACTTGGATTTTGTCTCCTAGAGCTCGATAGACAAGTACCCAACCTCCTGAACCTGGTGATCTAAGAAGGCAATCTCCTCTAAAAGATCATCAATTTTAGCTTTGACGTTTCCACCATGTTCTCTATTCCATGCAATAAGCTTATGTTTGATGCTTATGAGCTTTTTATGCAGCTGGAAGTCTATGGAGCCAACTGACAACGAATTCTGCCATGTGGAGGTGATTAGTTCAATGACAGCACTATCTTCTAGCAAACCCAATTCCAGTCTAAATGGTTTAGAACCCCCTCTTTCCAAGGTAGTAGAAAGTAACAAAGGGGTATGATCTGAAGAAAGACAAGGGAGGGCTTTGACTGAGACTAAAGGGAAGGTCTCCGCCCAGTCCGGAGAGACCAAAACTCTATCCAATTTGGACATAGACAGGGAAGAGATAGAATTATTAGACCAAGTAAACTTGGTCCCAACAGTAGGTAATTCCATAAGAGACAAACTTTCAATGAAATGATTAAAAAGCTGTATAGACGAATTAATAGTCGATCATACAGAACATTCATTAGGCCATCTTATCAAGTTGAAATCACCACCAATTCATACTGGAAGATTGAAATTGTGAATAACATTTTCCATATCATTAAGAAATGCCTTCTTAGAAGCAAAATCAGTGGGACCATAAACATTAAGTAAACCCCATGAAAAGCTAGGGTTAGGGTCATGAAAACCAAGAAGCAAAACCTATCTCGGAGGATAAAAACAAAATGTTGTAGGATCCTAGAGTGCCACAAGGCCCATATTCCCCCCTAGGCCCCCACAACAAAAATTCCATAAAAAGAAACAACACTAGAACCGCAAACATGCCTAACATCACAAACAGTCAAGCTAGGAAGTTTGGTTTCTTGAAGAAGCAAAATCCACGGTTTAAATTTGGCTACCAAAAAGGAAACATCCTTTTTATGAGTGGGGTTACACAGGCCCCTTACATTCCACGAAAAGATATACATGTTAAAAAGAGAATGAGGAATATACATGTTAAAAAGAGGATGAGGAAGAACCTTGCTCAGAGCAGGTTGCATCTAGGCCAGGGTGAAGAGCAGACTGTAGTTCTTCATCTAAATCCATCTGTGATCCCTTCGAAGTGGAAATCTCTGAGAGGTCAAGGAAGTTTGGTTGGGAACTTTGGTTTCACACCACCGGAGCCGTCTTTTTAACAATCCCCTAGGCTTCTAGACGGGCCAACGATCTGGTTCACACATATCCCAGTTTATTCTTTTCTTGAAAGTAGTCTTAAGTTGAGCCGCAACATCACGTTCAGGGGGTTGAGCCGAGTCTCCTTCCTACTGAGCAAGCCTTTCTTTCTTGAGACGGCTGACCTCCTCATAGAAAACCCTATCTGGATGTTAAACTCCAAACCCATATCAAAGACCATGGCAGCAATTTCAGGTTTATCAGGAGCGTCTCTAATCATAGGTTAATCTACGTTAGAGGAGGTTGCATCCACCCGTTTAAATTGAAAATTGCAGGAAGCCATATAGAGAGGAATCACATTTTTAGCCACCACCAAAGCAAGGGAATGCTGCTGGCGTGGAGAAGCAGGAGAGATCACATTGTGTTCTTCATCGTCATCGGATGATACGTCGACAAGGGCCATCGGGTCAATGAGCAGAGGATTGAAGTGTTGCTAGGGCTTCTGAGGAAGGGCTTGATGGCTTCACAACAATATGACAAGGGATACATGGTGAGAAGGTAACACAGCACCCTTGCAAGCAGAAACTAATGAAGCGCAACCAAGACACGCAAACAAACAGGCTCTTGCAAAGCAAAGCTAGGTAATGGTTTTCCCTTTCTAAAGACAAAGTACGGTGGTAAGCATGGTTTTTGCAGGAGAAAGGAAGGCGGCTGGCAGGAGATATGGGGCATCATGAGAGAGGGGTACGTTGTCAGTGAAGGAGGCGGTGCAGGCGCTAAGTGGCTTGGGGGATTTGAACAGGTTTCCACATCTGCAATGGTGCAGTCCAAAATTTTTTGTGGACTCGACGGTGTGCCCTCACAAGATGAGACCACAAGAAGTTACGGATGCAGGGGAAGAAAGGCCGCCGAAATACCTTATGTTCATTCCAAAAAAATGACCAACGGGGACCCATTTTTTTGAGATATAGAAATTCAGAGCAACCATTGATTTTTTCCCATGATTTCTCTTTTTATGGCGCCGATGAGAACCATCTTTCACGACATTAACAATCTCTGAGGCCTTAGTGGTTGACTAAGGCTACGGATTTTTCCGGCCAGAAACAACCTGCCAAGCATTATCCTGTAGGGATAATAAAACCACGACAGGCTTATGAGGCACTTGCTTCTGAGAGAGCTTAGCATCAGCTGTATCTAGAAATACAGAAATAAGAAAGTAAGAGTAATCCACTAGAAGCTTAATCATCTCAGGAAGGGGAAGATCAGCCACAATCCAAATTTTAACACAGACAAAATGACAATATTTGCCCAAGAAGGAATCCCAGTCCAGATTGTAGTAAACCCCACAGCTGGAAGCAATTCTTTTGATAGTTTCCAGTTTCCAAGCATGTAGGGGAATGCCCCACAAACGAATCCACATCAGCTTCTTATTAGCGAAAGAAGCGTGATCCGAAGGTTTCCAATAATCAAGAGAGAGAAGAGACCCTATGATTCTCTATGAACAATTTCACAGGGCCAATGAGACATCTTCAGTTAATCTTAACTTGGAAACTACCTTATTACCTCCGATGATTTTGACTTCAAGGGAGAAGGACCCTGTAACATAGAGAGGGTAGGGAACTCCAAAAAGTCCCAGAGTCTCTTTGTCAATAGCAACCGAAGGAACCCTCATGGGGTTATTAAACATCCCTCTGATCCCAAAAGCCTCAATCTTCTGATCTTCCTTACCATGGCTGTCAGATCCCTCGCCATGGCCATCTTCATCATTCGCCATCCCTCCACTTATTTTGTAAAGAGTCTTATTTCTCCTCTCTATCGCCTCTAACTCCTGAGCGTTATTGAGCATTATGCTGACAGTTACAATCCACTTTAGAATCTACTGTCTTACTAATATTTAAGAGAAAGATGAGAGAGAGCGATCTAAGATGGATGAGAGAGAGAAGTGATAGGGTGGTGTGACACCCTTAGGGAAGAGAGAGAAGTTGCGAGAGATGTGTAGAGAATGAGATGAGATGCCCCCTATTTATAGAGTTGTCCAAGGGTTACGATTTCTTAGGGTTAACGATCCTTATGAAGATTAGATCCAAACTATTGATCATATGAGACCTGTAGGGTGAGAGATCTAAGTAATGCAATCCTTAGATCAGTCATCATGATTGAAATGAAAGTGCTAGAACATCATCTTGCATCTTTGGAAACCTAATTCCCATCAACTAATAAAGTATGGAAAATAATAGCACACTTTCTCTTATTTTTCATAAATTTCTTGCACATAATATATGATTGAAATCAATTCTCCATAGTTTCAAAACATTCTATTTTAATTCAACTTGATTGAGTGCCATAGATGGCATTTCTAGGAAATAGAAACAAAGCCCCCAAAGTGGGGCGGGGCCACCAATGGGGCTCTTAAGTGGGCCCCACACAGTTCTCAATTATGTGCATGTTGGGCCCTATGGCCTCCCCATAAACATTAATGAATTATATTGTTATATAATTGATTTATAGAATATTGAAAATAAATATTACTTCCTTATGAATATTTAAATACTAAAAATTTAATATCTCTCATTTTATAAATCCATTTTGTGAAAATAAAATATCCAAAGACTTATAAAAATGCAAATAATCAATCTAAAAATCATTTAACATCCAAATAAGTAAATCCAAATAATTTTGAGGGGAATCAGATTGAATTAGGTTTAGGAATTATAAATTTGCTAAAGCACTCCATCGTTTACTATAAACTATAATATATTCTTGCTTTCTCAAACTAACCCAGTAAGTCCCATGACCCACAGGCTATTGCTTTATGATTAGATATCAAAGACAACCAATAGGTAAGGTGACACAATCTGAGTCTATTGATCATTGGTTCTCCCCTGTAGAAGAGTCGAAGATCACATAAACCTGATACAACCACAACTCTATGGTACATAAGGGTAATCTCTTACAGATGTATATGCTTCACCCTCAATGGTGACTTCTTTCTTTTCAATACTATTATCATATATATATGCCTTGTTGTGGTTCAGTGTTGGGGCTTTAGTCATTGTCCTTAGTGGCCTGCCATCACACACAAAGCTCACATAGTCCGTTAGCATACTATCATGGGCAACTTGGACCTCACTAAGGGGTGACCTTGCCAACCCTCATCGGTTTTGTTCTATTCATAGGTAATAAAGGTTTTCCAACTCGGCTGCCTAGCTCGTCAAGCTAAGTTTGAGTATCGGTAAATAACATTGGCTTATCTCGGTCTACAAAGAACCATATTCCTACTAAGTTTATGTCTAATATATCAAAATATTTGGCCTTTAACGGCCACAGAAACTCAAATACATGCTCCCACTTGGCCTTTGAAGGCCTTACATTCTCTATTCCTCTCATTCTCATCTCCTAATTACAAGCTCTCTCTCAAGTATTTCTCATTTATTCTCTCTCATTACAGTAACTCTGGTGATCTCTTTTGCCATCAATCCTTTCACTAAGGATTCATGGATGTAATCTCCATGAGATTCATTACATTAAACCTACTCTGATCGCATCTCGAATTTGGCCATAGTCCAATGCTTTTGTGCCCTCAGTTTCAGCATCATGAATCATGGACTATCTATCACAAAAGATCATCACGCACCCTCATTGCATGGGGTCATATCTCAGCAACTCAGAGGAGTTCATTAATCATGCTACTCCCTTTTGTAGCTATACAACTGTTGCCACATGTTCGGATTCCATGGTGGACAACATTATATTATATTATTCCAGCTGGCCATCCAAACATAAACAAGTACTCCCACTATAATGTTAAGTTATCTGGATCTTTCGTAATAGAATATGTGTATAACTGAATATCCAAGCATCTAAAATAATAGTTGGATTGTAACAACTCCCACTCAAACATAACCTATATAATATGTATTTTCTTAGCATGCTTATGTCTATTTTACGGGATAGTACAACAAGTCTCATGCAAGAATAAATCAATGCTTGTTGGTTTGGCAGTATGCAAACTCTTTCCGAACCACAAAGGTTCAACCAAACTATTTTATTGGTTGAAAATAATTACAAGCTAAGTGATCTTATCCATACAATATGTTTTAAGGATGCCTAACAAGATAGCCATCCTTTGACAATTATATGGTTTTAGGTAATCGAGGATTCTAAATAATTGACTATCAAGCCATACAATGGGTTTTATAAAAACATGAGACATGGCTTTTTAAAATCAGTGCATGGATATGTCATCTTTTCTCCTAAGTTTATAAAGTACCTTCATGACTCCATGCTTTCCATTTTATCAAAACTCTATTGACTTGGTATATTTTCATAAGTAATAGACAGAAAATAGCATGACAGTTTAGAATCATTTTCAATCAAAAAATTAATGGACCTTGCAAGGCTATGCATTGACCTAGGTTTTTCACAAAGGGTCCAAATTGATTTTACAATACATGCTAGGTCTTTGTAAATCATTTTACCGCATTCACCTTTAATTACTTACCAAGTTATGTTATAGCAACAAAACAAAACATGTAATCCATCTATGTTGTTTTTATCCAAAAAATAAAAAATGACAAAAGGTTGGTTATCAACAACCTGACACACATTTTCTTGGCAAAATTGGAGACCTTAACATGAGATCCTTATCACATGCAGTATACCATATCATTAGACATTATTGGAAAGATGGTCACTAAGACCTGGTTCTATCAGAACATGTAAGTGGGTGTAAAGCTTCCTTTGTGCTACATGATTGAAGGAGAAATACCCATCTCTCATGTTTAATTCTTAGGCCATAGATCAAGATCAAAAATACTATAATCACATGTCCATGTGTTTCACTACATTAAGTGGTTCACACAAGCACAAGGACGCACAAATACATAGGTTATTAAAAAACCGGATCTTTCAAACTTGTTAGCACCTATCAACTAATGTTCATACTCTCCATATATCTATAAAATAAATTTATACACAATATATAATAAAAAATGAGTAAAAGATAGGTAAGACTCAAAATGGCTATAAGTCATTTACTCCTCATTTCCATTTTGACCTAGCCGTGTAATGTAGGATATATTTCATACCTCAAAACTATGTAGTGTGGTATCAAGGTTTTCTTGATTCTTGCTTTTGCTTGTTGACAAATTTTTGTGATTTTGGAAGAGCACAAAAATCATAGAAAATCACTTGGTCATCATTTTTGCATGTCGATAAAGCATCCACTTCTTTAGGCTTTGGATTCTCCCTTGCTTATACCATGAAGAAACACTCTTCACATGAAGTGTGAAGTTTCAATGTTATAAATCATACTCATGGCAGACTATAAAACATTAAATGAACCTAAAAAGGCTTCCACAATAAGGAGTACAAAATGTGCCTTAGAATGTCACATCTTTAGATTTGCTGCAGAGAAGAAGATGAACATCCCTTATTAAACTTTTGAGAATTTAAGATAAATTAAAAAAAATAGAATAATTCTTAGTGCCATGCCAAACCACACTATTTAGTGACTCTACTATTTAGTGAAATTCACGTCACATTATAGGTTTCACAATAGAAAATCAGGATGTGTACCCCTCCATAAAAGTAATTCTTTCTCTCAATCCACAAAGGACTACTTCCTAAAAACTTTTCTATTGAAAACTAAACTCAAGACCAAAACTTGACATCATAGTATTAATACCAAAACTTAGTTTTCTTCACGTAAATAAATAAGTGACATTCGTATCTCAAAATATATCATACTACAAAATTCCAAGATGAACACTATTTAGTACAATTTTATTTTTTCCCTACCCATATGGAGTTTCCCTTACAAACCTATTTTGATTGAAAGTAGACACAAAATGACAAAAACTATCTTTCAGTAGGCCTCATATCACTCAGTTATGTAGGTGTGACAAATATAGATATTCATATTTAAGTGAAACACTTGAAACTGCAGAAATTCAGGATAACCCCTCTTCAAAAAAAAATTTGTTCTTTATTTCTCATAGATGTTTCTCTCTCAAATAGATTTTGTTAGAAACTAGACTCAAAATAGCTACTTAAAAATCTCAATGCGGGTCCCAAAATATTCTTTTAAGAATGGAAATTAAATCATGACATTCATGTCATAGAAATAGTTTTCATTGCAAAAAACAACACATGCTCATCCTTCAATAAAAAGACTATATGAACAACAAGGCTTTCTCCATAAAATGGTTTTTTGTTTGAAAGTAGACTCAATTTAATGAGTTACAATCAAATGTTACCTATAAATAAAAATTTTCTCTTGGTAAAAAAATTCACAAAACTCAGTGTATAGTTCTTAGAATTTGCAAGGTCAGAATTGGCGCCCCGCAATTCCCCCATGATCTCGTACTAACATTTTGCATAATGATCCCATTGTAAAAAATACAAAATATATGGTGTGTATTAGAGAAATACGTCATCCCATTATTCATTTCAATGCTCCAAAACAATAAATAAAATCTTAGTCTACATAATACCTTTGGGTATTCGAACGTACCAATAATTCTTCTGTAGATCTATTCCTTGACCACAAAAGCCATTGGCTTTCTAATCTGATTTTAAAACTCACCGAACCAGTGAAAGGAAAGAAATATAGCAGCAAGTTGATCTAACTCTGAAACCAATTAAAGTTGGACAAGGTGATCTAACACAATGCATATAGTTTTTAATTTTTCTGCTTTTCACCGACTAGAATACTTACAATAGATCAAATACAATAAAATCAAATCAAATAAATAAATAAATAAAAACCAAAAGATATTCTTACTTCTTGCCACTAATTACAACTTCTTTTATTCAATAAACAAAAATAACATTATCCTTAAGGGAATAAGAAAGAACAACAAATAAGAAGACTGTAAAGCACAAGGCAAGATTTCAAAAGATTACTTCAACAGGATTTTGTACATCCTACACTGAGTCGCTTCCTCCAATGACACACGGGATCAATGGCCTATCTCATATCATTGAAGCATGGGAAAGCTTAGCCTACAACCCTTAATGATAAGAGAGCAATGGAACCACTATCTTAAAGTCTAAGGCCTCAATGCCTTCTGTAAGTGTGGCGTACCCCCTCTTGCACATAGCTTTGCGGCATGCAGCTCTTCTCTTATTAATATCTAAGTGAGAGATAAGAGAGAGATTTTAGATAGATGAGATCAAGAGGTGAGAGGGTGGTGTGTGACCCTTAGGGGAGAGAGAGAGAGAGATTTGTAGGGAATGAGATGAGATACCCCTATTTATAGAGTTTTTCAAAGGTTAGGGTATCTTAGGGTTGGCCATCCTTATGGAGATTAGATGCATACCATTATTCATAGGAGACCTGTGGGTGAGAGATTGGAGTTATCCAAACTTTAGATAAGCCATCATGATTCAACAGAAGGTGCTCGGACATAATCCTTCAGCTTCTTAAACCTAATTTTATCAAATAATAAATCATGAAAAATACTATTATAGTTTCTCTAATTTTTCATAATTTTCTTACACATAATATATAATTGAAATCAATCATCTATAATTTCAAAAAATTGTATTTTAATTCAATTTGATTGAGTTCCTTAGATGACATTTCCAACAAACAGAAACAAAGCCCCCAAACTGGGGTTACCACCTATGGGGCCCCTAAGTGGGCACCATGCACTTCTCAATTATGTGCACGGTGGGGCCCCATAAATATTATTAAATTATAAAATTAGTTTTTAGAATATTAAAAATAAATATTATTTCTCTTTGAAATTTAAATATTGAAAATTCAATATCTTTTAATTTATAAATCCATTTTGTGAAATAAAATATCCAGAGACTTATAAAAATTTAAAAAACCAATCTAAAAATCATTTAACATCAAACTCTTAATTCAAAATAATTTTTATGGAAATCGGATCGAACTAGGTCTAGGAATTATTAAATTACTGGTCTAGGAATTATTAAATTACTGAAGCTCTCCATCTTTTACTATGGACTATAATCCACAGTTGCTTAGTCAAAATAACTCAGCAGTTCCCATGTCTCACTAACAATTGCATCAGTCAGTAAGCAAAGTGACACAATCTGAGTCTATGGATTATAAGTTCTCCACCAGACACAAGACTAAGGTTACATAAACCTGATGCAACCACAATTTTATGGGGTATAGGGGTAATTTCTTGCACATGTACATGCTTCACCCTCAATGGTGACTCATTTTTTCAATAAGGCTATCATATGTATATCATGTGTGTTGGTTAAATAATGATGCTTTTGCCCTCGTCCCTAGAGGCCGACAATCACACACAAGGGTCACACAGTCCTTTGACTCACTATTCTGAGCAACTCTGACTTCATCAAGGGATGACCCTGCTACCCCTTATCGATTTTGTTTTATGTCTAAGTAATAAGGGTTTTTCAACTTGAGTGACTTAGCATGTTAAGGTAAGTCTGAGTATTGACAAATAACATTTGCCTACCTCGGTCCACAAAGGACCATACTCCCACTAAGTTTGTGTTCTACTATATTAAAATATTTGAATACAATCTCTCATAAGGCCTTTAATGGCCAAAAAGCCCAACAAAAGGACGACTAGTCATGACACTTTAGGAAATTATTGTAACAACCATAAGCCTTTCAGAGTTTCAGAAGATTGAGAAAACAATTCATAGTTAAATCCTGGTCAATTAAGTATTAACCAAGGTCAAAATGGGCTGTCAGAGTCTCCACTGTCTCTTAACTGTGGAGAGAGTGTCTCAACCATTGTTTCGAGAATTAGACAAGACTATTAAGACTCGGCCGAGTAATTCGGCCTCGCCCTACGGTTGAGGCGAGTTTGCCTTGAGCAAATTGTAGACGCATTATTAATATGTTATTTATGCAATGTGCCAATTTTTAGCATGAATATTCAAGTGACATATCGGTTTGTGTGCATTCTTATGATCCATAATGGTGAGGGTTCAAATCCCTCTTTAAACATCCACTTTCCTTTCCTTAAACCTTTTTTCTCTTCTTATTTTAAAGAAAATATGGGAGTCAATCAACTTTCCTTTCCTTAAACCTTTTTTCTTTTTCTATTTTTTAAGAAAATATGGGAGTTAAAAAAATTGGTCAAGAAGATGATTCGAACCGAAGACCTCTTACAAAGGAATAATCTAGGACGATTTTTTTATTTTTTTAAACTTGGACTGTACTTTGGCGAATTAATCGGACTCACCTAAATAAGTCGACTCGAGCAAAGGTCGAGTACCCTGGCTGAGTCGATTTTTTGAACACTGTTCTAAACTAAATGGAAAGCACTCAAAGGAGCCATCTCTTGATAAAGCCACTGAGAAGGGATGGCAGCCAAAGTAACACCAATGTCTCTGTCCTGTAAACCAAAAAATCATACTGGAAATAACTTGGTTTCAAAATCATCTTGGGTGTTTTACACTAGACACATACTCATCGGATGTTCCCCGTCTTCAAAGTATTAAACGTCCAAGGAGTAGAATCTCTTATGTGATGCAATCAATGTTCAAGGAGAATGTACGGGAAGATCAAAAAATGGATCGAATGGAATATTTATTGAAGCACACTTAAAGTTGCACTGTCTAGAGAGCCTTCGGTGGAACACAAAGCCTTGGGCCGATATATCTTTAGGCTAAAACAAATATATGGTTCACTTATATCATAGAGACACAAATCTAATTGAATCAGGTTGAGAAATCTTTGAGGAAACACGGTTTCACAATTGACTTTAATATATACTCATGGGAGTAGAGTTTGTCCTCTTTGAGCAGATTTTTGTTCAAGATTTCAATTAAAATTGAGATTGTTTTCCCCATAAGGTGTATATGTTTTTATGGTTAGCTATTCACAATAAGATTTTGACGATGGATGATTTGATTAAGAGAGGTTAAGGTTTACCTAATATATGTTTGATGTGTAAAGCAGAAGATGAATTTGGGGAGCATCTTCTCATCCACTGCCACGTTGCCTCAAGAATTTAGTACTGGTTATTTCGGCTACTTGGAATTCATGCTTCACTGCCCCAATCTGTGTTGAGTTTAGTATCATAGTTACCTTTAATCATTTACCTTCCGAGGGTATTTTGGTATGGCAAATAGCGAGAGGAGCTATTCTATGGGAATTATAAAAAGAAATAAAGAGTTAGACTTTTGAAAGAGAGAGTTTATCTTTTGATAGACTGTTGAGTGAAGTTAAACTGTCTATTTGGTCTAGGCTCTCAGTTACTAAGGTGGGTTGAGGGATTTCACAACCAGATGTTCTGTTTAATTTGCCAAATTTGTTTTTAATGAGTAATGTAAAGATGAGACCAAGGAGTATTTGGGTGGCATGAAAGAGTGGGGGATTTAAGTTAAATATTGATGGGAGCTCTCTGGGAAATCGAGGTTTGGCAGGCATTGGGGGTGTATTGCGAGACTGTTTTGGAGCAGTGAACTTCTCATATGGTGGCCCTATTAGTATAGTCATGGCTAACCAATCGGAGTTATTGGCTTTGTTACAAGGGTTAAAAATTTTTATCTCTAGAAATATCGAGAGTAGCTGCATTATTGAAGGAGATTCTATGAACACAATTAATTAGTGGAAGAAGGAGCATCATATTCCATGGGAACTAAGTTCTAGCTGGCTGCAGATTATGGATCTGGTGGCTCCACTTTCAGTTTCTTTTTACCATGTCTTTCACGAAGCAAATTCCTTAGCTAACTTTTTAGCTAAAAGAGGGCCCTCTTTGTCTGCTCTAGCTATTTCCTCTGATGTAATTTCTTTTAAGTAGATTTTATAAATAAAGTAAGGAATATTTATTAAAAAAATAAATAAAAAAGGTGATTTTTTTCTTGCGTTTCCCCCTCAAGGGCCATTAGGATACTTGGAAATGCATTTCTAGAAATGGTCTTTTAGGTAATTAAAAGTGGTAAGTCAATGGGGATTTGGGCCCCGACCCTTTGATGACATTGGAGTCACATTTCTGGTGTTTGATCGATTTTTTGAGATCGAGAATTATTTCTGCCAAAATTATTTTCTTCATTTCCAACTAAAAATAAAGAAAATTGCATCAACGCCTTTTACAATTGAAAATTGATTTCCAGCTAGATTTCGTTATTATGGTGACGCCAACTTCATAAAAATACAATTAATTCCATCAAAACACCCCTATGAATTTGAGAGAGAAACTATCTCACATATTAAGTTTTAGAAAGTGATAGTACTTTAAAATGAGAAAGGTTTCTATACTTCCCCTACAGCATAAAAGATCTATGCTTCCCCTACGATTCAGCCGTCCAATTTGGATCAAGAGAGCCACTCACCATTTGATCTTAGATCCAACGTCTCAAGTATTTTATTTTTATTTTTTTTATACAAATTGTATGAATATGAAATTTGGTACGTGACATTGTCTCATTCGAGCGCATCAATAAAAAATATTAAAAATAATTTAATTTATTGAAAATATTTGTTTTACATTTTTTCGCTAGTATGAGTTTAATAGAGGATTAGATGTACAAAATTCGGTGGCAAAATAGTTCACTGAAAAAACATTAAAATTAAAATAGTGTGATTGGGGAAATCATAGCCCTCCATTTAGAATGGACGGTTGGATAAGGGGAAGTATATAAGTTTTATATTGTAGGGGAAGCATTGAAAGCTTGCCTTTTTAAAATTTTAGAGAGAAACTATATCTAATTTTAGAGAGAGAAATTACCTAAAATTTTTTATAGAGAAACTATCTCAAATTTTAAGATTTACATAGAGAAAGTACATGAAAATTTTTAGAAAGATAAACTATCTTAAAATTTTTGGAGAGAGAAACTATCTCAAATTTTAAGTTGTAGTGAGAGAAACTCTCTCAAAATTTATAGCGATACAATCTCAAATTCTATATTTCATAAATGAAAATAACTAAAAATTCTTAGACAGAGAAAGTATATCATATTTTAAGTTTTATAGAGAGAAAGTAATTAAAAAATTTTTAAACAGAGAAACTATCTCAAATGTTAAGTTTTAGGGATACCAAGTACCAAAAATATTTTAGAGAAAGAAACTATCTCAAATTTTCTGGAGGGAAAAAGTAACTAAAATTTTAAGTTTCATAGAGAGAAACTGTCTCAAAATTTTTAAAGATAAAAACTGTCTCACGTTTTAAATCTTAGAGAGAAACTACCTCAAAATTTTTAGAGAAAGAAATTATCTCAAAATTTTTAGAGGGAAAAACTATCTCAAATATTAAGTTTAGGGAGAGAAATTACCTGAAAATATTAGAGAGAGAAGCTATATCAAAATTTGAAGTTTTAGATAGAGAAACTATATCAAATTTTAAGTTTTAAAAGGATAAACTATCTCTCATTTTAAGTTTTAGAGAAACTATATCAAATTTTAAGTACTAGAGAGAGCAAGTACCTAACATTTTTTAGAGAGAGAATATCTCAAAATTTTTATACCTAAAAATTTTTAGAGAGAAAATATCTCAAAATTTTTAAAAAGAGAAACTATCTCAAAATTTTTAGAATGAAATTATCTCAAATTTTAAGTTTAAGAGAGAGAGAGTACGTTAAATTTTTTAATGAGAGTACTAGATATTTTTTAGAGATTATCTCAAATTTTAAGTTTAAGAGAGAGAGAGTACGTTAAATTTTTTAATGAGAGTACTAGATATTTTTTAGAGAGATAAACTATCCAAATTTTAAGTTTTAGATAGATAAAGCATATTAAAATTTTATAGAGAAATTACCTAAAAGTTTTTAATAAGAGAGACTATTACAAAATTTTAGAGAGAGATCCAGTTTTTTTTAAGTTTTAGAGAGAAAAATATCTTTAGATTTTAAAGAGAGAAAGTACATGAAATTTTTAGAGAGAGAAATTTTCTCAAAAGTTTTAGAGAGAAAAACTACTTCAAGGTTTTTACAGTGAGAAATTATTTCAAATTTTAAGTTTTAGACAGAGAAAATATGTTAAAATTTTAGAGAGAGAAACTTTATCAAATTTTTATGAGATAAACTACTTGAAAATTTTTAGAGAGAGAAATTATCTCAAAATTTTTAAAGAGAAAAGCATTCTTAAATTTTTTTTAAAAATTGACATTATAATTAAGAGTAATGATCCTATGAGACCCTCCCACACCCATGTGTGTAGGACCCCAAACGATTACCATTAAATTTGGCATAGATCTCTAAAAACGTTATCACATGGGTGTGAGACTTAAATTTTTTTAGAGATCTGTACCAAATTTAATGGTGATCCTTTGGGGTCTACACTCATGGGTGTGAGAGGGTTTCATAAGATCATTACTCTATAATTAATAATACAATCAAAAGCACTCAACGAAAAATGTAAAGAAAAATAAAATAATAATAATTGAAAATATTATGCATCCATGTACCATCCAAACTGCATAAATCTATTTTAAATAAAATACTTTCCTCAAGAAATATATTTCAATGGAAATAGGAATTGACAGGTAAACTTTTTTCATGGATCCGAACGGCCCCTTAGTGTATCTGATCCAATGGTTTAAAAAACGGATCGGTGACCCGGATCGGGCTCCCAAAAAATCGATCCGGATCGGTGAATCGGCAATCCGAATCGAGAATCGGGTGAATCGGTCAGAATAAAGCTTAAAAAAAATTCTAAAAAATTATTAAAATTCATTATAAATATTGTTTTTTAGGAATTCAATAAGAAATGAGGGTACTCCATTAAGAATTTTCATGTTTTTGAATGAATATGCGAATATTGATATGTTCTTTCTCTGCATGAACCGCCATTCAGCATTAATTTACATCACACAAAAGGATAAACATAAAATTATCATGGAATAAGTATATCAACATACATGGACTACAATAAAGCATAAAATTAGTAACATATGATCTAAAAATAAAATGATAGACGACGTTATTGTTCTTCTTGGTCACGCTGGTGCCATTGATTCAATTCGTTTAACAATTCATTGATTCGATCTAAAAACGAATCATCGATATTAGCAGGCGTCTGACTATTCCCAAATATCTGAGTGTTAGTGTTTTGTTGTG
>NW_006497091.1:1162151-1179782 GCF_000471905.2 Amborella trichopoda
AAAAATTACGAATCAATGGAATTAAACAAAAAAAAAAAAAAAACAATTCGATCATGGATTACAAAAAAAATCGATCAAGTATTACAAAAAAATCTAATACATGGATTAAACAAAAAAAAAAAAAAAAAAAAAAAAGAAAAAAAACAAAAACAAAAACAAATTCCGTAAGGGACTCGCCGATTCACTGTATGGACTCGCCAATTCCGTACAGCGAATCGGCGAGTCACTGTATAGAATCGTCTGGTTCACTCTAGAACCGGATGATTCCCGTTTTTTTCACGATTCGATCCGTCCATGGCGATTCCCGAGTCGAACCGGGCGAGTCCGGTTCGACTCGGTGTTTTTTTAAACACTGATTTGATCGTATCACATGGAGTACCTAGGGATGGCTATCCAAGCATCTCTTTGTTAAAAAATTTAGAAAGTTAAGGTAGGTGACGGTTCCCAATTGAAGAATTGGAAAGACACAAGGTGGTCCACTCATATATGTTCTAGTCACATGTATGTTAGAAAGCTGCCATAAAATATAGAAAAGGGTGGGAGAGCCCCTAAACAAACGCATAATGGGAGGACCTTATAAATAAAAGCCATGGTATTCTGTATTTGTTGCAACCCAAATCTCATGATCATATGAGGAACAAAAGATCATGTTAAATTGATGAAAAATGTGTATATATGGGCCTAGAACTATGCTTATATCTAATCGATTATACCCCTTGTATATTCCCCAAGAAAGAAGATTGTTTTGATATCGGATGATTGAGATGTAGCGAAACTAATTTGCAAACTATATAGTATGGCCTATGGAGCACAAAAATGTGGTGGAATTACATAGAAGCGCAAGTGATTTGGTGTGAAACTCCATAGTAATAGTAAAAAGTTTCTTAAAACCAATCAATTGCTACGCAGAAATTATTCGTTAACCTGGATGTAAAACTATAAAATTGGCCCTTTGAAGATTTAAAATGGACCTCATTCCTCAAATCGAGGTCGAGGGTGAAAGACTTTGATCCACTGGTTTCATGTGTGAAGTTGACTATCCCAAATCAACCCTAGTTCAAAAGAGAAATGGACAAATTCAAGTCGGAATCGATTTTAAGGACCTTAGGGATGCTTGCTGTAAAAACAATTTCCAGTTGTGAAATATTGAGGTCCTAGTTGATTCTAGGGTTAATGCCAAAATATTCTCATTTGTGGATGGTCTTCTTGACACAATATAATAAAAATGAATCCGATAGAGGCACAATTAACCACCTTTTGGACATTGGTGAAAATATATAGTTACACCATTATTGTTGGGCTCGCCCAATTAGAGGCCTGTCACACAAATACAGATGTGTGCAACGGAATGCAGATATATGAGCTAAAGTCGATGTTTGTGTGTATGAATGGGAAATCGTGTAAATTAAGCAAATAAAAAATAAAACTTATTAGCACCAAGATTTTATATAGTTCACCTTTTCAGGTTACATCCACGGGAGAAAGATCAAATATATTATTAACTCAAATGTTACAATGGTCTTCCAAAAAAAGGTTCTCTCTATCAGAAGCTTCATTTCTTCTCTGAGGTTTTCTGTCTCTCTAAAAAAAAAACTCTCTCTTCCTCTCTTCTTCTTCTCTCTAGGAGAAGTGTAACCCTTTATCTCTTCTTCTTCTTCTCTACAAAAGAAAGCTCCCTATATTTTTCCCAATACACTAAGAAAGGTCAACAATACCCTCAAAAGATTGTCCCACATTTTTTCTTTTTGTATATAGGCTAATAAGATAATAACTATAGTTGGATGTGTATCCTATAACCTTCTAAAAAGTAGTTCATCTCTATCTCCTTTTAGAAAGTGATAAGAGGAATATCTGCCCATACCAAAAGACAAACGTGAGGTCCTACTTGTATGTGAATGTGACTTGATCAACAAGTCACACTTTTCAACTTTTCCAAACTGGCCCTATAGCTAGGACAAATTCCATTGGTACCCGCTATTTGAAGACATTTTTCAACGCCTTGGTCCCTGATGCGGAATAAAGCGGAAGCCAGTATATAAAGCCTTGACATACAATGAAATTCCCAACTGTCTCAGAATTGCCCCAAAATGGGTTAGAATCTTCCTAAGTACTCCAAAAGGCCACCTGCCATGTTTTGTCTCATTCCGACATGTCTAAGGCAGCGCATACCAAAAAACAATTTCGGAAAAATCAGCTTCTAACAGCTTGAAATGGACCCCGTAACTAGAACTATATTCTTGGTACATCAAACAGTTGTGGGACCACCACCATTTGACCCGGCACAATTGAAAACCCCTATGGGTCAAGTTTCGGCTTAATCGAGTATTCTAGGACAAAGTTACGGGTAAAAGACCAAAAAGGGATAGGCCCGTATCTCTATTAAAGAAGGCCTCCCATACGACCTCCCTACACCAATGTCCATTAAAGGAGGCTCATGTGCATAGTCCCGAGCAGCAATTTCAAAGGCTTGTATCTTACTCGTTTTGAGTTGGGTTGCTCTTAAGTTTGGTGAGTGTGTTCATCTCATCAAGACGAACGTTTTGATATGTGGCACGACCCATGACAATACCCGAGTAGGGAAAAGAACTAGAGAGAAGTTGATGATTCGTGAAGATAGTGGCAAAACATTCAGCAGTAGCACACCTTGCTTGAGCAACCAAATCACGACGCTCACGTACCCGATAGACGCGAAACCAATTGCATTATATGTGTAAGGTTCGAGGCTATCTCTGGTCCGAACCCCGCATACGATGAATGGTTGGATTGCGCACACGGAGTCATCGAAGCTGCTGTAAATTTCGGCCGCCGGATTTCCAAATTTTGGTAAAAAAATCCAAGTCGACAAAATCTTCGTTTGAGCATGAAATCGAGCTGCATTAGTTGCCTTGTGATCATGACGGCATGCTCAGTGTGATTTAACGAAGAAACTAAAGAAAAACATCAAGAAAGAAGCACACTATCGATATGAAGTTTGCAAGATTCATCCAAATATCGAGTCTCATGATCTTGGCCTAAAAACATGACCCATAGTTCGCAGCTGGTATCAAATAGATCGTCATACCGAGCCTTACAAGAAAACAATCATCTTTCGATCAAACAGGTACCAGAGAAACCCCGAATCATCCATGGAAGATCATGCAAGTTCTAAGGCAACAGCAGAGATTGTTTTGGAATTTTACACATTATTGGGCAGGGGCAAAACAGTCCTTTTGCACTCAATTTTAGAATTTATTTTAATTCAATTAAATTGTAATTATCATAAATTTTGGTAGTTTTTGAGCATCTACCCATGTTTGGGCCCAATTCTATAAGTACATGTTAAACACAAATGTTATAGAACCCTATATTATTCAATACTCATCAATAAAATTTGAGAGTTTTCACGTTCAAATTGTGGGCACGTCTTGGAGAGAGAGAGGAGAGAGAAGAAAAGGTCAGGAACCCTTTGATGAAGGTAATTTTCTCTCTCCTCTTCTCATCTCTCTCTTTCTCTATCCTCCTCTCATCTCTTTCTCTCTCTCTCTCACCTCTCATCCATCTTTCTTTCCTATTTCATCTATGATATTCTTTATCCACTTTCTTTCTTCTTCTTTATCTTTCCTTTCTCTTTCTTCTCTTTCCTACTGTCTCTCTGTTCTCTCTCCTTCTCTATTCATGCATGGCAGAGTCCATCGCCTAACATGATGTCTTCTTGCTTCAAAGACACGAACAACGAGCCGGGCCTTAACCCGAGTGGAGGGTCAGGTCTCTGTCAAAGTCTCCTTGTCCTCCCTTTTGTCATGGATGGTGGAAGCACATCGCGGTCCATGTTTTCTCTCTCTTCTTAATCGTCTGTCATGGATGGTAGAAGCACACTGCCACTCATGTTTTCTCTCTCCTCCTAGTCTCTATAATGGATGTTGGAAGCACATCGTCGCCCATGTGTTCTTTTTCCTCTTAATCTTCTGTCATGGACAATGGAAGCACATCGCAGCTCATGTTTTCTCTTTCTTTTTAATATCTGTCATGCACTACAGAAGCATATCACCACCCATGTTTTCTCTCTCCTCCTGGTCTCTATCATGGATGGAGAAAGTACATCGCTGCCTGTGTTTTCTCTTTTCTCTTAATCTTCTGTCATGGACGACGGAAGCACCTCGCCACCCATGTTTTCTCTTTCTTCTTAATCGTCTGTCATGAACGGTAGAAGCACATCACTGCCCATGTTTTCTCTCTCCTCTTATTCTCTGTCATGGACGGTGGAAGCACATCACCACCCATGTTTTCTTTTTCCTCTTAATCTTTTGTCATGGATGGCAGAAGCACATTGCTACCCATGTATTATTTCTCTTCTCTCATTCTTCTGTCATGGACGGTGGAAGTACATTGCCGTCCATGTATTCTCTCTCTTCTCTCATTCTTCTGTCATGGATGGCGGAAGCACTTAGTTGCTCATGTCTTCTCTCTCTTCTCTCATTCTTTTGTCACAGATGGGGGAGGCTCATTGTCGCCTGTGTTTTCTCTCTCTTCTTACCCTTCCGTCATGAACGGTGGGAGCTCATCGCCGCCCATGTTCTTTCCTATCTTTTCTCTCATCACCGCCCATGTTCCCTTGCTCTCTCCTCTCTTCTTCTTTATCTTTTCCTTCTTTTTCCTCTTTCTCTTTTCCTTTCTCCTTCATTGCTTATCTCGTCTTCTTCTCATATGCCGACATCGGTAGTATTGTGCATGTTGCTCTTTCTCTCTCTTCTTTCTTCTCTCTCTCTCTCTCATTTGACCAAGAGAGGTTGAGACAAACATTGCCATGGTAGTCTTGTCGTCTAACAGAATTTTCATTGAGCCAGTCTTAGTTACCGAGTCTGCTTTATTGCCATGATAGGTTAGCCATTGTGCTAGGCTGAGAGATGATCATTCTAGCGTCTAGTAGTATTTCTGCTGTGCCAGTCTAGTTATTGTGCCATTCTTTCTACCACGCCGAGTCAAACACTTGCTGATCTAGCTGTCGTGTGAGTCTTGCCACCTAGTCAAAATTCCTCTGATTTACCCCTTTCTTACCCCTTTCTTCTTCTTTCACTTATCCTCTTAACCTCTTCTGTTTTGGATGTGCACGTCCATGTACATTCGCTCAAGGACAAGGTGGGGTCTCTTTCAACCCACTTATCTTGTAAAATTAATCATGTGTGTGTGATTGTAGAAAACAGGAGAATACAAGCCAAGGAGGCGATTCCGAACCGGTTCTACGACTGGGGGGCTTTCTTCGTAATCTAAGAGGGCGCCCACGCGAGCCAGCCCGAGTAAGTCCTGAACCCACCTTAAATTCCTCTCTCATCGGTTGGTCTATCTGCTCTCGCTCCTGAGGGAGGTTTCGAAGAGAGTGATCTTAAAGTCCCGAGTTCCCCCGAAACCCGAGACGTGTGCCACCCAATCATCCATATCCGGAGGGCGAGATCAAGGCACCTAACCAGCTTGGCGACTCCACTGGGGACTTACTACCTCTATGTCGGGTCGTTCTTATTTGGCAAGTTTTTCCTTGTTTCTCTGTTTTCACGCACTACATGGCTGATGGGTTTCTTAACCTGTTTATCCGAATCAAGGATTTTCTAATCCCCATTCTCACGACTGTTCCCTGGGAACAAGGTCCTCGAACTTCGTTCCCAACCTTCCTTTTGAGCGAAGACCCTGTGTCTAGCACCCAAGTCTTGACCTGGATTGGCGTGAGAAGTGACTTGCATGTCCCTAACTCCCCATCTCCACGCCCTGGTGGAACGTCCACCAAAGTGCCCTGCATTGGTAGCACATCTGCTGCCGCTCACAGCATGCACCCTGTCATCGGCAATTCACTTGTCGGTTGCATTGACGAGGTACACCGGAAGGCTGCTCAGTCCCTTATGCAAAAGGCAAGAAAGTTGTCGTTGCTTCAGTGGGTCGCCCCAAGACTACCCCCCACATTCCTGCACCACCACGAGTCTCTACCCTTAGAGGCTCGGCACATCAAGGCAGAGACCATGGGGCCTCCACCTTTCGCACACACCAGAAGGCTCATGGGTCATCCACTAGAGCCACACCTCGGGGCAACTTTTATGTTACCTCGAGTGAATGTCCAGGATCAAGCCTCCCAAAGCCAGGTCCTGTACATGTTGCACGTTTGCGTCCCACTACTCAGGGCAAAGCCATCACTGCATCAACCTGAGGACAAGGCCCCTGCCTCCTCCTACTCAACACACACTAGAGCACCCTGTAAGAGGTAGGCTTCCATCTGTTCTCTTACAAACACCTGCTCATGGTTCTCGGCCTCCTAAGGTCAGACCACCTGTTCGAGCTTGGGCTGACCTCCAAGTCACCCATCATCCTTCTTCATGGGACGCACATGCGTCGCATCACAGACAGCCCGTCGTCCCCGACTTAGGCGTCCTTATGAGTCAACCTTGCTTTTTCATGCTCCTTCTTTGGGCAAAAACCTCCAACCTTGGTACTCGAAGACCTTCCCCAAGAGTACCATTTTGAACCAGCCTTGTCATCTCGGTCATGTCTCTAGAGCCCATAAGAGAGCTCGAAGCAAAGACCTGACAAGAGATCAAATCCTTCATCCTCCCCGGTCCAGGATAACCCCAGTTCCTGGCCCACACCTGTTGCTTCACCTAATGGAAACAGCTCTTTCTTGCGCAAGAAGGGACGACCAGCGGCATTCACGATCGCAGTTCTGGCATGAGGTCCATCAAAACCTCAAAGCCAAATGCAATAGGGGTCTGCAAATTCTGACTAGGGAAGAAGATGACCCAGCCACTCAGCAGCCACGATCCGGAGATCGTTGAGAACAAGTCCTCAGGCGATTGTCATACAGGACCTGAGTCCAATCGGGGCATGCTGATCCCTTGCTGACCGATCTGCCACATGCAACCCGTGAAGCCTGGAAGCCCTCAACTATAGCTAACTCTGACCTCTCTAAAGAAACAGTCAGCGTAATGGTTATAAATAAGCGTAGCAACTCTCAGGAAGAGAGCATAAATGAATTTGAAGACATGGCGCGCGCAATTATGGAGAACATTGATTGCATAGATGCCGCACGACAATTGGCTAATCGTGAGGTACATTCGCATCACTCAGATGATGCACCTCCAAGGTAGCCCCTTCCCTCTACCTCACAGGACAATTCTGTCCCTCACCTTGTCTCACAGGCAGACATCGATGCTATTATGACCCATAGCTTAGAGAATAGACAATCTTGAGAATACAGGGCGCAACACCTTATCAAAAGTCGTACCCTTCATACATTTACTAGGTGTCGTTTCCCTCATATTACAAGAAAGGGAAGTTTCCCCTATTCAATGAGACCACCTCCCCATACAAGCATATCACCCACTTCTAAGCAGCATGTTGAGAGACCGCGGCTAATGATAGACTCCTTCTCCATCAGTTTGTTGAAACCCTTGATGGCCCAGCTTTCTAGTGGTATGCTCGGCTTTCCCCAAACTCAGTACATACTTGGGTGGAAATGGAGAAACTGTTCCACCAGCATTTCTATGAGGTTGAGAGAGAGGTTCAAACCATTGAGCTTCTCACCTTGTCCCAAGATCTTGATGAGCATGTCGATCAATTCATATCAAGGTGGAGAAATTTGGCTGCTCTCCATCCCAATCCCATGCTTGAGAAAGAAGCGGTTCAAACTTGTGTGCAGAACATGCGACCTGAGATTGCTCTGCATGTTGAGGCCTCTAATTCGACTTCCATGTCAGAGCTGATCTCCTAATCGGTCCGCGTAGAAAGTATGTCATGCCACCATGGCAGGTCACGACAACAGTCTCCAAGCTTAGGAAACAATCGGGGCAATGGTAGCTCTCAAACTAATACCCGAGGCAACCAACCAAAGTGGCAACCAACCAAAAGGAGTGATATGTCTAGCCGTCACTTTAAACAATCCAAAGAAAGCCCCCTCCCAAACTTTGTACCTCTTCAAAGGGGTAAACACAATGAAAGCTCCCCAAACAGGCAAGCAACAACAGTCGTACAACTGAGTACCGCGACCTGCGGACCTTAATCGAGATGATTATTGGATCAAGCATAAGAATAAAGTCTACCCCTTTGAGAAGGAATGCCTTGCACTATTTTGATTATTGTTGGAACAGAACATGATCGCGCTCCCAGAGATCAAGTTCCCTGATCAATCCGGACTCGATACCCAGGCAAATTACTGTTCTTATCATCGAAAGATCAACTACCCCATAGAGGACTGCTACATGTTGAAAGATATTATCGAGGCCCTAATTCAGAAGGGTCAGATAAAGCATGAATAGCTGAAGAAGGCATTCGGGATGGCAGAAGCCTCCCACGCAGTAACAATACAAGTGGAAGACGAAGCGCCTGACCTCCTTCACACCCCGTTTTTCATGATGCGTCAAGAAGGCCTCATCACACCAAAACTGGCAAGGCAGCCTCGATGCCTCTCTTAGTGAACTGAGAACCATTAGTGCCCATACCATCATATATGGGGCTACGACCTGAATGAATGCTCTAGTTTTCATGATATAATCATGAAGAAAATATAGGGATGCTAATAATCTTATGACATTCCAAAAAAAGATCCCAAACCACTGCTCCACCAATATGAGGGGACCTACTGACACAAGTCCTAAGTGAAGATCACTCAGATCCTACTGAACCTCAATAGTCCATCATGGGCGGAGCAGACTCAAGTCCTTAAGGAGAGAAGCAATTCGTCAAGGTAGGGCAGTTCATAAACCTAGCAAGACGGATCAACCGCTACCAATGAAAACCAGGAGAAGACGAACAACAAGGGCTGCTCGCTGAAGAAACAAGACTGCTCAACCGCCAATTGAGCAGGAATTTCTCAGGCCTCTTCCCCCATTGCCGACTTTGCAAGACTTCATCCCCTACACGATCTTCCTCATTTCCTTACCCTATCAAGATGATGTACCCGATCCATCTTCTACTCGAAGTATGTCCAATGAGGTTGACGACGTTAAAAGCACTCCCCAACGGTCTAAGCAGGGGAAAGACTTAAAAGACTCTTTGCACACGTCCAACTCTGATGATGACACAAAAAGTTGCCCAGATCGGTCCTATGAGGGGAACAACCTTAAAAGTCCCTCACTTACTAACCCTTTTCCTTCTTGTTCTTATGCTTCTCAGCTTTTCTCTTTTATGTTTCCTGCAGGTATAACCTTGCAGCGTCTAGACTTCGAGGCCCTTGACAAAGAATTTGAAGGAACCAATATAAGCAGGACGCAATAGAGGTGGTTGAGAAAGACGCTAGCTTAGGCAGCTGGATTCTTAACAGTTGCTGATGCCTTGGCGGATCGAGCCAAAGCAGAGCCATCTTCTTCAAAGAAGCACAAGAAGTCAAAATCAAAGAAATCCCAATGGCCCCCTGAGCCTGACTTTGAGTAGAGACTGAAAGAATCAAGGGGGCATAGTTTCTATAATCTGGAGGCTTGCCAGAGGGTACAAATCTCAGGAGCATCGCCCAGCACGGGACAAATAAGCTTGAGATTGGGAAAAACGTTGTAGCCTCCACCTCAGAAGTCAAGCATCTTGGAGTTTCCTTGTTCACCACTTCTCCCTCACCCGAATACTTTAAGAAATCCACCCATCCTACAGCTTCCTGGGCTCCTTTCTCGCCCAAGTACCATAGACAATCCACCCATCTTCCAATTCTCTGCGAGGCCTCTGGTCCCATATACTAAGCCACTTCCTAAGCCCCAACCTCAAACCTCCATCACCTAAACCAAGCTGGCTGTGCAATCAAATCAGCCAGCAGGCCAAAGCAAACCTTATCCACCTAAACCTTCTCCTCAACCCAAATCAGTGGTAGGGCCAGAAACGTAAAAGGCTGATGATGAAAAGGTGAAATATGATGTGATGGGGCACTTAAGGAAACTTCCAGGCCTTCTCAGCATCTATGATGCTCTCATGCTCTCAAGGGACTATCATTTAGCTCTGATCTATGACCTTTCTGATCTAGAGGTGTATGAGGCTGAAGTGGTACCCATTGAGGAGGACCCATTTATCTTAAGTGTATGTATGACAATCACCTTCTCAGAGGATGATCTGCAATTGGGAGAAAAATTTCACAATCTCCCTCTCTTTGTCACCGGTGAATTACATACATACCCCAGTTCAGGGATTCAACCAGTCAAGAGAGAAATCGGCTGACACTGTTTGCCTTTGTCTCAAGATTGGTGAACTAAATGACTACGCTCAATTTCATGTGATCGATACCAACACCTCCTACAACATCCTTCTCGGCCGCCCGTGGCTCCACGACCAAGGGGTTTGTCCATCCACATTGCATCAGTGCTTTAAATATAGTCGAGAAGGGAGGCATCATACAGTCTATTCCAAAAAAAGACCATTTCCCATAGCCAAAGCTCACTATGCTGATGCTAAATATTACTTAACAGATTCGTTGTCATCCGAAAAGCCAAATGATGATGACTGCAAGTCTGTAAGGAAGATAAAATCTTCGGCCCATGAAGATGTTGAGGACATCGGGTGAACACTGGTGGACATGTTCAAAGAAGAGGAAAGGCAAGGCAAAACCCTCCCTGACTTCCCTTCACCCTAGCATGCTATTCACTACCCTTGAAAAAGATCCGTCTCCGATTGAAGATGAAGCTTCCCCTTTTGCTTCCATTCAAGATCCACCTTTGTAGGAAGATGAACTAGAGGTCACTCTTGAAATTGAGGAAGTATGGGGGCGGCTCCAAAGGTAGCCTAAACGTCAGACCATCAAAACGTCCTGCATGTCCCTATTGCATTCTTTAAAGCAGAAGTGGCACGCTAACAACCGCGGAAGATTTTTCAAAACCCAGTTGCTATAAGCATAGAGGATGTTCCTCGTCCCACCACAAGGCTAGTTCAGACTAGTAGTCAACCCCAAGGTTTGCACTTCCCTGGTTTGGTGGGAGGAGAGTAGTTTGAGAAAGGACAGTCTTCCTGCTCACAAGAACAAGATCCCCTAGCAGAGTTAAGGAGCGAAGTTCGCAATCTCCAAAGACAATTGGAAGTTATGCGTATCGCTTCAAAACATCTGAAGGAGTTAGTGCCTGAGACCAAAAGCTATGACGGGCTTGAAGTGAATGCACCTCGAATGGAGGCCAAAGCCCCTCCTAATTGAACTATTTATAGTAAGCAAGCTCATCAAATGATGAGGAAAATGAATTATGAGCCTTTGACCAATCAAACGTTAAGGAGAGAAGAAGCAATTGATCCACCATTCAAAGTCATTGAAGCCACAACAGCTCGTCACAAGACTAAACAAGGCCTAGGGTATTAGCCACTTGAGACAATAAACGTTTCGAGAAGTGCTCAAGCCCAAAAAGAGAAAAGAAGGTGCTGCAAAGCAAAAAGAAGAATGAAATCATGCATAAAAAACAGCCAGAAGAGAAAGAGAAGCATTTTATTCATAAATTCAAAATTTTGTACAAGTGCTGACAAAGGAAGGACACTATTAAAAACGATAAATGATCTTATTGATCTATGCTCGAGATGTGGTGGAAGAAGCCTCGACATGCTGGATACGCTCCTTCAGCTCGACCACCATTTGAGTTACCTGCTCTATGGTGGTTGTTTCTGATTCAATGGTGCGAGTGAGTTCTGATAGATCCTCAGCCAAATAAGTATCCAAAGCTCTTCTCTGAATCAGCTCCTTCTGAAGAACATTGAATTCCTCTCTTAACTTTCGCATCTCCTCCCTTATTCTAAGCATTGGGTTGAAACAAGTTTTCCCGTCCATCTTAAGGTCAAGGTGACGAGAAACCACAGTGGCCTTCTTCTGAGCACAGACATATATTCCGTTACAACGACGCGAGATTGACGCCTCCAAGGAAGCCAGCCTGTTGGTCTTAACCTCATGATGCAACCTCCAGCTCTCCACCTCATCTAGAGTAGCATGAAAATGAGAGAGGACTTTTGATGCATCCCCCAAAATGCTGGTCGCAGCAGCAAACTCCCGCAGTTTGACTATTGCCCCGCCCAGCTCAATGAGAGGCAGGTCCCTTAGACCCTGAAGACCTGCACGAATAATGCTCGCAATTATCACAGAAATTCCCCTAAAAATAGGTCTGGATGGTACTCCCAGGTCCATCACTGCTAAAGGAACTTCAGTTTCTGACCCTGGACTTGACGGAATGATAGCCATATGAGTCACTTGCTCTTTTAGAGAAATTGTGAATCCTGAAACCTCGAGCACCCCAGATTCTGAAGTAATCCCCTCCCCTTGTCTCTAACTCTCAACTATAACGTCAACAAGTTCAAGGTCAGCATCTCTATCTTGTTCCCCACTCTCCTGAACTGTCACTTCAACTTCAGTCCCAGCCATGGCCTTTTCCACTTGGTTTGTATCCTCAACAAATAGAATGTGGCGACAAAAAGCTCAACCCCTTCATTTGCTTGTCCGGTGTACCCTGAGGTAGCAGCCTCAAGAGCTTCACTAACCATAGGCCCCTCCTCAAGAGAGATGCCTAGACCCTCATTATCCTTTATTGCAACCCCTGTCTCAGTCGGGCCAGTAGTTTCCTGAGGGTCAGAGACCATGCTAGTGATAGGTTCCTATTCTGGGGTAATGATTGTAGGGTCTTCAGCCTCATTCAGAAGTCACCAATTGATCAGAAATGATAATAATAGGCTCAGAGGGCCGGATTCATCCACTTCAGCCTCTAAAGAAGCAGAAAACAGTTCAAGAGAGATAAAAGATGATTGAGAAAGCACAAAAGGTGACACTGAAGGAGCAACTAATGAATCAGAGGAGGAAGAGCTACCTCCTGATTCCAAAATCATAGGAAGCTTGACACTCCTAGGTCTACAAGTAGGTCTACCAGCCTGAGCTGGTACATAAGTACCAGTATGGGTAGAGCATTTCCGTTTCTTCCCTCCTACTGGAGGAGGAGAAGCCGCTTCAGAACTCCCTCCTTGAGAAGGGCCCACGGCAAGTCTACTGTGAGAACCACTCCCGATCAATGCATTCAAATCCTGGAGTGGATGCCCTTCATGACCTGGGACCTCTCGGTCCTCCTCCCATTCAAAGATAGAACCGAGTCTATCAAAGATGCTCTCATTATTTTTCTTCATGGCAAGAAATTACGGTGAAGTATCCTCAGTCGCTATCCCTCGAGGGATCCCAAGAGCCTGCCAATTCCATGGATAGTCCAAGTCAATAATCTCGCCAAGAGTGGGAGCATTGATGATCCTCCACTGTCTAATCTCTTGATGCCAATTGCCGCTTTCCCCTTTCCAAGAGTGATCAGCATCCTAGTATCCTGAGCTGGTAAGCCTCCACCAGCATGCATAGGCCTCGGTCACTTGGAGCCTTCTGCCAAAGTGGGGAAGCACATATTTGCTAATCTTTGTTGCCTCCAAAAATGTAGACCATGCAGTCCGTACATGCTCTGGCAACCAGCATTCTCTAAGAGTCCCAACCTCTTCCTTTTTCCTGACTTTTACTTTGTCGCGACGCTTCTCAAAAAACACAGAGAAGGGGTAGCTTTGATCAAGCCCATGTTGATGGGTGAAACGATGAGGGAAGTACCCTTCAGTCTGGCACACTTCGAGGTCCGATAGGGCAAAACCCCACCTCTAATTCTCAACATTAATATGAGCTCCCTGATGGTTTTTGAGCCTCCCCTGGGCTATGAAAGATAGCCTTTGGACCAGGAATTCTCATCAAGAAGGGGCACATGTTCTCCCCTGTGCCCTGACACCTGACATAGATGGAAGGGAAATAAGCCCCTAGCCACTCATACACATAATGAATGGGGAATGGACTTAAAATCTTCAGGAAAGGCTTCTCCTCTGACAATGCCATTTCCCCCCTCTTTTCTTTTGTAGGCCTTCCCTCTAGAGATAGCTCCCAGTACATGGTAGATATTGCATAGGACTGGTTGAGCAAGAGCATATTGGCGTCCCCTCGCCATATCACAAGCAACATAGAGAGTGTCTGGTCGGATGTCATCTGCCCCTCCAAGAATAACAAATTTTCATAAGAATAAAGCCAGATAAGTGGCTAAGAAGACAGAGTTGTCACTAGTCTTAGGTTGATAGATGGGAGGCATCTCCTTAGCAACTGTCTTCCCCTACTTTCTTGAAGAACCTCGACCATCCTCAAAGGAATCCACACAAAAGAACTTCACCCATTTAGTGAAGGTCACCCGACCTTTGCAAGATTTGGAATGAAGCAATTGGTATATCTCGAAAACTTTTTGAAGACTGGCAGTTGGCTCCTCGCTTCCTAAGTGAACACCACCAAAGATGACCGAGTTCTGGGGCACGAATTCGTCATACATGACTCTGATTAGCAGAAGGCCGCCAATAATATGAAGGTCCAGTAAAGAGATCCCTGCTTCCTCAAGGCCAAGGAGCTAAGTGTTACTAACATGACTCCATCTTTCCAGCAGCACCTTGACAGTGTTGGAGCACCAATCATAATAGCGAGCTAAGCACTGAACTACTACTAACAAAGAAGCACGTTCAAGGATATCTTTGAATGACCCCAACACTCGGATGGTCCAGGAAGAATATCCTTTCAAATATTGGTGCGGAGACCAGAAAAAGACCACAACATCCCTTGGGTCTTCACCATTCTCTTCCACGAAGTTGGTAAATTGGCATTGGAGGCAACATTCCTGTGCATACAATGAAGGAGCGCCACCCCTTCTTCAATACTGACATTACCGTCAGCATCCCTCCGTACTTCAAAGCAAACAGGGTCGGTAACAAATGTGACGTTGAGAGGCCACTCTTGCCTGCACAATACATCAATGAGCCAAATAAGCTCATCCCTCGCCAGACTCTCACTAGTAAATTCACTGGTGCGAACCTCTCCTCTTCTCAGAAGGTTCTTCACGTTAAGGATCCTGAGAGAGGGCCCGGCCATCTTATCGAGATTAAGGACCTACTCCTGTATGGAAATCACTAAGGCACAGGATAATGTCGTCTCTGTTTCTCAAAAACCCATTGCCGACTGTGTTCTCGAATGCCTAGAGCTGACTGTGTTCGCTGATACCAGCGCTGGCTGTGTTCGCCAAACTCTTAGTGCCAACTGTGTTTTCAAAGGACTATCGGAGCTCGGATTCAAAATCTACTGCATGTGCCATGGATCCTGCATGTGCCACCTTGAGCCCCGCTGCACCGCTTGACAACCATCGTCACGATGTGGCCTGACACACGTCATCTCACATATGGACTAACTGCTCACCTTTCACGACCCTTCGTCTTTGAGTAACCGTTCGCCTCCTCATGACCTCTCGCGCTCTCTTTGGAAACTCCCCTTTTCCCATTAGAAGAATGACTAGGAAACCTTTCCCCTTCCCGCGTTTCACTGGAAAACCACTAAAAAATAGCAGAATACCCTGGCAAACCCTCTGCTACCACTTCTCCCTCTCCTTCCCGATACTAGAAACTACTTTCACTCACCAGAAAAACACCGAAAAATCAGCGGAAGTTCTCAGGAAGCCCTCTGCTCCCTGGATCCCCAAATACCACTGCTGGCAAAAATCCTTGCTTCCTAAAACTCCGGTGATAGTAACTCTCACATAGGTCCCTGCGTTCCCTTACCGGTGTTCTACCCTCTCTGCTAGAATCTGCTTGCTCGCAAATTCCTGAAGCTCCCTGCAAAATCTTATTGTTAGAGTTCTTGCCAGGAAATCTCTTACTCTCACTGCTGGAAAAAAACGACTTAGCTTTTTTTACCCTTGGTGAAATGGTAAGAATGGGGATTTACCCCTTTATATAGGCAAAGTTTCCCTGAAGTGTCTCCCACTATCCAGGAATGCCAGTCACATCCCTGAAGGACAAACGACAGTGAGCTGGATCGAGTCGGGCTCTGACCCAAGGCCTGAATGAAAGTCTACTGTTGATCATGAAAACTCAAAGACCAAAACCAGGTTGGGCTGGGGACCAAGGCCCGAACACTAACCCGTACCCAACACCACTAGTGTTCTTAAATACCAACGCCGATTGGGTTCTTCAAGATTTAGCGTCGGCTATCTTCACAACGTACCCAGTGCCGGATGTGTTCTCAATGTACCCAGCACCGGATGTGTTCCCAAGTTTATAGCCACTCATGTTGCCACTGCTCACGCTAGCGCCTCTTGTGCTGTCTCCGCCTGTGCTAAACACCATGTATGTGTCAACACTTCTACTTCTCAAACCTATTGCAGTGTATGTTACACTCTTCTTGCTACCACCACGCATGTGCTAGCGCCGCGCGTGCTAAACCTTGGTCACCACCGTGCATGTCTCACCACTATCCCTAGTGGAGTAATGAGCACGCCATTGCCACCATACCCAATGGAGTTAGGAGTAGGCCACTCCCATCATCCCCAGTAGGAATTACACCTGTACTGCAGCCCATTGATCCTCAGTGGAGTTAGGGCCGTGCTTCCCCTTTAATCCCTTGTGGGTCAGTCTCACACTAAACTATCCTACACCCAGGAAGTTGGGTTACCTCTCATGAGCCTATCCCCCTATGGAATTCCATCTTTCACTACTAGGGAAGTCACACTTGTCCCCTGATCCCTAGTAAAGTCTACTTCCCATCTAAAACCCCTGCTATCATTTTACCCCCAGGGAGTCAAATTATTATCCACGTACCTATTCCCCATGGAACTTTACCTACATGGTGACCCACATCATGGTCTGAGCTGCATGACTTTAAACTACACAGCCTTGGTTTAGATGCACGACCTTAAACTCCATGGTCCAAACTACATGACCTACAACCTGTAGTGGAGGTCTAGTTGCACGACCTTAAACTGCATGGTTCTAATTGCATGACTTTAAACTGCATAGCCACGGTCCAAACTATATGACCTTAAACCATAGTCTACGTCATAACGGTATGACATCAAAATGATTAGTATCATGGTCCTAACTATATGACCTTTAAACTGTATCGAAGGTCTATTTGCACGACCTTAAACTGCATGGTCCTAATTGCATGACTCGAAACTGCATAACCATAGTCTAAACTATATAACCTTTAAACTATAGTGGAGGTTTAGCTACACAACCTTAAACTGCATGGTCTTAATTGCATGACTCTAAACTGCATAACCATGGTCCAAACTATATGACCATTAAACTGTAGCAGAGGTCTAGTTGTACGACCCTAAACTGCATGGTCCTAGTTGCATGACTCTAAACTACATAACCATGGTCTAAGCTATATGATCTTAAACCATGGTGCACGTTCTGGCTGCATGACATTAAACTACTTTGCACAGGTCCCGGAGGCATGACCTTAAACTTTCCCCCCCAATATGTGTACATGCCTTTTACAAGCATCTTCATGCACGCTTTCCCTAACCGACTCGTTCGTGCACGCACCACCTTCATTAGCTCCCCAGTGAATCCCTTCACTACCATCCATCATTCCCCAGTGAGTCTCACCCATGCTCACTTAACGGCGAACCATCCCGCCATCCATACTCGTCGTAAGCTAGTGGGTCACCACTTTTCACTTTCCTCACATACATCATCCATCTTTCACATGTAGCCTCGCGCCATCTCCAATAAGTGAGTCAAATCACCATTGTACTCAGTCAGTGGCATCTACAGACTGCCATTCATCTACACTGTGGTCCAGCTGTATGACCTTAAACTGTAGTGCCCGTCCTGACCGCATGACATTAAAAGGCT
>NW_006497091.1:1181431-1221886 GCF_000471905.2 Amborella trichopoda
ACCATTTTTTTCATACTGGATTCATGAGAAGGCTAGACCATGATTTTTTATAAGAAATAATAAAAAATCAGTATAATGATTTTAGACAATTTTTGAAAATTTTATTCCATAAGGAAAAAAAAATTATCAAATATGTTGATTGTTAATTCCAATTAAGTACATACGCACGTGTTGTGTGGCACACAAGTATGTGTGCCAAATGTGCATCCCATAAGGTAATCATATCATTGCCTTATGGGAATGACGTGGAAACCCTAACCCTAGGAATGGGATCCTTGTTTGGATATGAGGCATAACATTGACAAGTAATGTGATTTATGGCACATGTGTGAAGCACATGTATGGTGACATGTGTGTGTTTACATGTAGGAGTGTAGAGATTTCACATTTTTCATAAATTAACTAAATTTCTTAATTTATGATATAATAATTCCAGAAATATTTTAAATAGAAGGATTTGATTGGTGTGAAGAGGATAAGAGGAACACACAATGATAATGTTTACACTCCGATCTGCGCCAATCTTTGGGATGAGATCTACTTATATCTTAACAAAACTGAGTTATTTTTAAAAAGGTAGAGAGAGTTGGGTCACCTGAACTATGGGCTCAGAAAAATCCTAGATCAATACAAATCGAATCTTTTACTGAGTCCACTAGCAGAGCCAGCTTCAGATCAGTATTTTGACATACAAAAAATTGCTTCTAAATTTAATTAAATCTAATAATAAATTAATTTCTAGAAAATAAAATAAAGTAGAGAATTAAATGAAGAGAAGCAAATTAAATTAAGCATAGAAAGATATACTTACCTCTAAGGACCCGAAACCTAGAGTTTCAAGCTTGGATTAGACCGCTCTTTCGATTTACGCCACCTAGATCTAAGGTTCCTAATGCATGAGGAAAACCTGCAAATTTTAGGTAAGGTCTACCTAGCCTTTTCATGGGATTTCTTAGTATTGGAGAAGAATTTCCCTTAGTTTTCGAAGGGTTTCGAGATCTCCAAAGGTTGAATATGAATTTGAAATTTGTTTGTGTTTCGTGAGAATTTTTTCGGATTTGTCCTAATTTTTTAAGAATTTCTAAGTGGTTTTCCTATTTTTTGGTATTTTTGGGCTATTTTTCTAATTTAGAGATTTATTTTTCTTTGTTTTTGGTCTTTCTTTTGGGTTATGGAGTGGGATTTTATAGGATTCAATTGGTGATTTTTCTTTATTTTTTTAGAACTTTTCATAATTTTTTGGATTTATCTCGAAGTTTTTGCCTTATATAATTAAAAAAAATACCTTTATTGCATCATAAAACACCTTTATTATGTCATAAAATGCCTTTATTGCATCATCAAACCACACTTGAGCCTGTCGGGCCACGTCACAGCTCGGCCCATGGTACGACACTTATGCCTAAATTATCATTATTGGCTTTTTTTATCCGTAGGTCCGATTAAGACGATCCTTGGACCATTGGAAAGCTCTCGAGCTTTACTTCATTATGGGTGGGTTTGAGATGTTTTAGAGTAATTATATTGTGTCTAAGGTGCCTATAGTCTACTAGAATTTGTGGTCCTTTAGGCTCAAAATAAAGGTTTTTAGGAGTTCATGTAGCCAAAAGTTCGAGGCGGGAGTCTACAGTTGCCCATCTTTGGTTTTCACCTAGGGCACTAGGTGAATGACAAAGAACTCGACACCTAAGATATGGTAAGACAGAAACCATTTTTTTGGGATCATTCTTTTGAATGATCAGTATCCTTTAGGTAGGCGATACGCCGATGGATGCTTTTGATTCGTAAGACATCGAACTGGCATTGTTATCTTTGAGTCACTACGGTTGACAGCTCTCCGACAATCGGGATCCGAAGTGATAGATAACAATAACTGTGATATCTTTGAGCCGGTGACACTCCTTGTTGTAGTCACTCCAATGCCACCTGAGAAGCTGCCAGTGTAGTCTTCTTTGAGTATAGGCTTTTTTCTTGAGTTTGGTTCTCCAATCAAATAGGATTTTGATTTAAAAGAAATGATGGGATGATGAATTTAGGGCTAATTGTAGTTCTTTTTCACCGTCGATTCTTATTCTTAGGGTCCACAGGTCCAAGCTTTTTGGTATAGGAACCTATGGGTTGGTCTCTGTATCCTAAGGGTTTGCAAGCATGACAATCTAGGATTTGGTAGCAGCGGATGCATCATATCCAAGCCTCAATGAAACTCCTTCATTTTTTAAAACATTTTAGAAGGATTGGAAGATAGATTGAATTTTGAAAAAAACAACAGCGTTTCGGGCTACGTTTTAACCACAGAAATTAAGTTTTTTGAAAAGTTTTTTGGGCTCTCTCTTCTTTTTGTATATTTGTTTTCATCTTTTCTTGTTTTTTTCCTTTTTTCTTTTTTTTTTGGCCCCTTTTTTTTTCTTCATCAGCTTATTGATCCTCTACCTGGGACTTTCAGGATGAGGAATCACTAAGTACTTCCTAATCTTCCAATCTTGGCTCTTATGTCACAATTCAATAAAGATTTTTATTTGTTTTTCAAGCAAACCGATGTCTTGGATAATATGGGATATGCCTCAGAGTGCTCAGAATATCCTTGAACTTCCAATTTTGTTCCTCCACTACCACTCCTTCGAAATTCAGATAGTCAAGCCTCTTCAGGTTTACTTGGACTGATGCCTTCAATTTACTTTGCTTTCTCATGCCATTCTAACTTGAGAAGGGAGGAATTTCTAGAGATTTTGGAGAAAATACGTGAAGATAGAGAATTTCTATTTTCTATCTCCCCATGG
Source organism: Amborella trichopoda (assembly GCF_000471905.2). The sequence goes on from NW_006497091.1 coordinate 1,184,209, forward strand.
TCCCTTTCAAGTGTTCAGCTCGGTGGCCTTTTTTATCAAAGCTCGGATTTCCTTTACGATTTGCAGCCCGATGGATTTTTTTTCCTGCCTCTAGAGTCCCTTTCGGGTGTTCAGCCCAGTGGCTTTTTTCCCAACGCTCGAGATTCCTTTTGATTTTTCCTCATGGATCAGATAATGCTTAAAAGAAAAAGATAGAATAAAAAAAATGAGATATATTTCTAATTTAAATAGATAAAAATTATGAAAGCCTAGATCTATCTTCTTCTTTTTTTCGTTTGTTTAGAAAAAAAATTTATTTTTTGAAAAAAACGAAACTTCTTTTTTTTTTAGAAAAAAGATAAAGATTATCTCTAAATGTTGTATTCTGAAAAGATAAGATGCACTTAAATAAAATAAGTATGATCTAAAGAAGAAAAAAGATTATCTAAAGATGGTAAGCATGAATAAAAGAAGATATGTAAAAGAAGATATCAAGATTAATCGAAATATGTTCTCAAAAAAACAAAGATGATAAAGATGACATAAAAATTAAGTTTTAACCACAGAAATTAAGTTTTTTGAAAAAGTTTTTTGGGCTCTCTCTTCTTTTTGTATATTTGTTTTCATCTTTTCTATGTTATTTTCCTTTTTTTTTTTTTTTTTTTTGCCCCTTTTTTTTTCTTCATCAGCTTATTGATCCTCTTCTTGGGACTTTCAGGATGAGGAATCACTAAGTACTTCCTAATCTTCCAATCTTGGCTCTTATGTCACAATTCAATAAAGATTTTTATTTGTTTTTCGAGCAAACCGGTGTCTTGGATAATATGGGATATGCCTCAGAGTGCTCAGAATATCCTTGGACTTTCAATTTTGTTCCTCCACTACCACTCCTTCGAAGTTCAGATAGTCAAGCCTCTTCAGGTTTACTTGGACTGAAAATTTCTAGTTTCTATCGCCCAATGGTCCCTTTCAAGTGTTCAGCCCGGTGGCCTTTTTTATCAAAGCTCGGATTTCCTTTATGATTTTCAGCCCGATGGATTTTTTTTCCTGCCCCTAGGGTCCCTTTCGGGTGTTCAGCCCAGTGGCCTTTTTCCCAACGCTCGAGATTCTTTTTGATTTTTCCTCATCGAGGAATTTTTTTTTTCCCCTTTGCAGCTAAGGTCCCTTTCGGGCGTTCAGCCAAATGGCCTTTTTTCTAACACTTGAGATTCCTTTTGATTTTTCATCTCAATGGTTTTTCCCTTTTCTTTTTTTTTTTCTTTCGAATAAGATGAAAAAAGAGGAGAAGCAGAAGACTTGGTGGCATTTTTTTTCCCTTCATATGGCAATTCGTCCTAAAAAGAAGATAAGTACTCGATCATCCTTCTTACTTCCAAGTGGCAGGGAGGTCCTAGTCTTGGTTATCCTTACATTTTCCTAGGCCCTAGTTGGTATCTGATACTTCTCTGGCAGCAGTTGTCAAATTTTTATAAAGTCTTTCCTCCTTGGAATTGCTTCATTCGAGCCTTGATCTTCATATTCGGAGTCATTCTCAGCTTCCTAGATCTTCATTCTCTTGTTGAGTTGTCTAAGCCTATTTTCTTCATCTCTTGTGTTTTTTTTTTTTCTCGACTCCAATGATATCATGGAGTATGATGCCTAAGCAAAGCATGAATGTTCCACGTGGCTTATGTGAAAGGGAGGAGTAAGTGTTCACCCCACGCCTTTTTGGTAATTTTTTTTAGTTGCAACTTCATGTCGCTCTTGGGGAGTACATCGCCTCAAGACATGTTGGGAGTCGTTAGATAAGGCGTAAGCCTCACCAGTTCCCCCTACTTTATTTTTATCACCAAGTAAGGGTACCCTCATCAAGTGGTTTGTTGGGTCATTTTCGTGAGATCTTTTCCCTAGAGGGAATAACATGATTTGATCTTCAATGTTTGGTTCTTCATCCCATATAGGTGGGCTATTCAGAAAATCTTGTGAAAATGGCTCAGGTGGTCCCCTTGGAACTTATAGGGGTTTGATATCTCTTAACTCTTGCAGAGGTGTTGGATCTTCAAGAATAATCATATTTGGATCCCTCGCTTCTTCAGTGTTGCATGCTGGATCAATCATAAAGACAGGTATAATTCAATGCTCTAGGGTCTACTCTTCATCCCAAATATGTGGGTTTGCCAAGAAGTCAAGTGAAGGTGGCCCAAGTGGACCTCTTAGAAACTCCAGAGGTTCAAGTTCTTTTACCCATTCTTGAGGGGATGGATCTTCTTTTGGATTCACTTTAGGGGATAGTTCAACAGAATCCTCTATGCTTGATTCTTTCGTTTCTTCATGGATTGCATTGTCGACATTAAGGCATTCCTCACAAATGTAGTCTTGAGAGCCCCTAGCTTCAGGATCTCGGTTGAGCTCATTGATGACTTGATTCTCATGTGGGTCACCCACTGCACTTATTTGAAAGATGAGATTGATTAGGTCAGTTTGTTTTATGGTGACATGTATCATAAGGATGTCTTGAAGTTTCGGCGCGCTCGTACCTTCAACCTAAATCCATATTTTTCTTGAATTTTTCTCCTCTTCTTAAGTTTCGTAATTCTGGCTACAATTACTCTCCTCAATCGGAATTTGAGTATCTATAGTGTCAAGATTTGGGTCATCTGCCTCTTCCCCACTATCTAGGATAGGGTTGTCTTGAGTTTTCTGCAAATCTGTTCATTTCACTTCAATTGGAACTTCTTGTGGGGTAATTTGCTCTTCCATTCTCTCTTAGATCATGGATCTTGGGCTAAGGCAGTATTTGGCATTTTGTTTATGAGATTCCTTATGCACATGGTTTTGAGTGAGCTCATGCTCATCTGGTATTTTTTTCATTAGGTGGATAAGTTGGTCCCTTTGTATCTTCCTATTCCCAACTTTTACTAGGACAACTAGAATTGCTTCCTCCTTTTGTGGTTTGGACTTCTCTAATTCTATAAGAGCACCCAATGAAATAGGCCCAAAGTTAAGACAATTCTCATCATTTGGTTTCTGAAATTCCTTAGTAACATAGGTCACTCTATCATTTCGATCTTCAGTTTCAAGGCGGTTTCTTCTTGTGCTCCAAGGCCATATTGGATGATTTTCTGGCATCAGCAGTGATTTTGACTACTCATGCCTTATCAGGTTGATATCGACTAGGACTTCTTCATCTTAACTTCTATTATCTGATACCTCCTGGTCTTTCCATAAGTTAGCCCCACATACATCCCTAAGCGGTTTTGAGGATGGTCTTGACTTAGGATCAACTTCAAATTCTTCAATTGTCATCTTTTCAGAGTCACATTTAAATGAATCTTCAATGTGAACGGGCTTTTGTTCCATCGTGACTTCATCTCTCTCTTGCCCTCGTATGGTTTTATCAAGCTCTTTCCCTGATGTGATTGGTGACTGATCTGAAGCCCTTTCCATTGCTTTCTCATTTTCGAGCATTAAGTCAAAAGAGAAAGGCCGAATGTTTTTACTGAAGTAAAGTTTATACTCATGAGAATAATTCTCTATAGCCATACCGATCTTAGAGGCTTCAGAAAGTGTGCAATCAATAAATTTTGATGCAGTCTCTCAAACTCTTTGGACAAAATCTGTGAACAACTCATCATGGTTATGTCGAGTGGAGACCAATTAGCCAAGGGTCTTTGGTCTCTCTCTGGTCCCATGATATTTCACAATAAAACTCTTAAACAACTAATTGGGAGTTTGATTCGGGTATTTAGTAACTACCTCTCGAAACCATGTTAAAGCTTGTCTGAAGAGAGTGTACTGAAACATGTCCTTGAGACGGCAAGGTTTCTTTCCAAGTGTAGGAATAGTCAATAGGTAAGCGATGATGTGATTTTCAAGATCACCTTTCCCATTGAACTTGTTTTCAAACTAAGGGAATTCAAAACCTATAGGAAGAGGTCCGACATCCCTAAGAACATCCTTGATGTAAGATTTTAGAGGAACTATATTTGGAACTCCGATCTTAGCCAGGGTCTCTTTACATGTGGTTAATTGGCCTTTCAGCTGGGCAAGCTCAACACACTCAAGGGTTTTGACATCAGAAGTTTGTTGGCTGCCTAGAACTGATGGAAAATTTTTAGGTGCAAGAGATGCAGCTGATATGGGCTACACTAGAATAGGGATAGGCTGGACCTGCGAGATGGCTAGATCCGGATAGAGAGGTGGTGCAGACATAAGGGCCTGATTAATAGGATATCTTGGGTAAAGATGATTGGCGGCCCGTGTTGCAACCGGAGGGTATGGAGCTGATTGGTATGGAAGCCTCTGGGGATACTGAGTTAGAATAGGAGCTGAATAGACCACCTGCGACTGATGATTTGGGGTCGATGCGGCCTGAAGAGGTTGCGTTGGTGGGTGACTATACATGACATGAGTAGGGTCAAGTTGGACTGACTATGGGATAGATGGTCCCGTGGTTGAGCCGGTTCTATGAAAGCTGGAGGACGAGAAGATTGACGATGTCGGCTCGCTAACAGGGTGGAACTCACATAATTCTATTGTTCAAGGGCTAGAGATATCCCTTGACTCTAATCTGATTGATGACTCGATGCCCTAGGTGGGGCATGTAACTCAACATGTCCAACATGCCTCAAGAAATCCTTCACCTCAGGTAAGTTCTTAAAACACTCGATTGAAAGAGACTCGTAGTTCTTAGAATTGGATAAAGGTGAACCTTGATGAATAAAGGCATAACTTGAACTCTTGGGATTAGGTGAAGATGACTTACTCTCTGGTTTTCCTTGTTGGCTAGCCTTGCTTAGGTCTAGACTTAATCTTCGTCAGTACTCTAAGTTTAATAGTTAGCCTGCCTTATGAGTTCTTCATCTCATTTTCTATGGACTTTACTAAGTTGGTGGCCTCTAAAATGGGTTTTTCAGGAGGTGTGTAGTGTGCCCCCTAATTGGGCAACATCTACTCTAGGTTTTGACATAGATGAGTGGTGTGCCCCTTGTTGAGCAGGGTCACTTAAACTTGGACATTTGTGGGAGGTGTACCCAGATTTGGTAGCATGTTACCTAAACCTAGACTTAGAAGATGAATGGGGGTTCAACCCTGATTGTTTAGTCTCGGGTCGAATGCTCTAACTACATATAGTTTAGCTAGGCTTAGCCCTGGGTGTGGGATTATGGACCCACTGAAACTCGATATTGACTAAGTTGAGACAGGGTAGACCCAGGGAACTAAGCCTGAAGGTCCTGTAGGTCTAGTCATCTAAAGGGATCTAAACTATACAATATATTTAATAAGTGAGTCACCATGAACTATGTACATAACTACAAGACTATGCAAAAAAAATATCCTTTTTTTTTTACTTTTATCCCATTTTGTTTTTTTTTCAATCTATCTAAGAAAAACGTCATTTAAAAAATGAGATAAAGAAGGCTCTAAAAGAAAAAATATTTTGTTTTCTTAAAAAAAGAAGATGAAGTCAAGAAAATTCTAAGTTAAGTAGATAATGCTTAAAAGAAAAAGATAAAATAAAAAAAATGAGATATATTTCTAATTTAAATAGATAAAAAGCATGAAAGCCTAGATCTATCTTCTTCTTCTTTTCCATTTGTTTAAAAAAAAGAATAAAGATTATCTCTAAATGATGTATTCTAAAAAGATAAAGATGCACTTAAATAAAATAAGTATAATCTAAAGAAGAAAATAGATTATCTAAAGATGATAAGCATGAATAAAAGAAGATATGAAAAAGAAGATATAGAGATTAATCTAAATATGTTCTCAAAAAAACAAAGATGATAAAGATGACCTAAAAGATGAAAATAAAATATGATCTAAATGATGAATATAAATGAAGATCTAACGATAAAGATGATCTAGATGGATCTCAAAGAAGATGATCTAAACATGATAATAAAGATTGATCTAAAAGATGAATCGAAAGGAAGATCTAAAGATAAAGACGATCAAGATGGATCTACAAGAAGGATGATCTCAAAGATGAAAATAAAAGAAAGATCTAAAGATAAATATGATCAAGACGGATCTAAAAAAGACAATAAAGATTGGTCGAAAAGATGAATCTACAAAAAGATGATAAAGATTAATCTAAAGATGTATCTAAAAGAAGATGATCCAAAAAAAGATGATAAAGATTGATCTAAAAGATAATCAATATTGAGAGAGATCCTAAATTTTTTATGGAGAGAGAAAAAATAACATAAAATAAAATCTAGAAAGAAAAGATAGAATCTAAAATGGAAATCTTTTCAAATCTACCTTAATTTTCTTATTTTTATTTTATTTTTATTTTACATTTTTGCTGAAAAAACAACTATGAGAAAGACAAAGAAACCTTTTTTTTTTAAACTCTAAAATATAGATTTTGAAGCTCAAGGTGCCCCACAGTGAGCGCCTAACTGTTTATGCTCCGATCTACGCCGATATCTATGATGAGATCTACTCAAATCTTAGCAAACATGAATTACGTTTGAAAAGATAGAGAGAGTGGGGTCACTTGAATTATGGGCTTAAACAAATCCCAGATTTATACAAATTTAGTCTTTTTCTGAGTCTACTGGCAGCGCCAGCTCCAAATCTGTATTTTGGCCTAAAAAAATGCTTTTAAATTAAATTAAATTAAATTATAAATTAATTTCCAAAAAACATATAATAAAACAGTGAATTAAATGAATAAAAACAAATTAAATTAAGTAAAGAAAGATATATTTACCTCTAGGGACCCGAAACTCGGAGTTTCGGGCTCGGATCAGGCCGCTCTTCCGATTTACGCCACCATCTCCTTTTTTGAATGCCTTTTCTTATTAGAATTGGTAGATCTAAGGTTCTTTGACCTAGATCTAGAGCTCTTAAGGCACAAGAAAAAGCTGCGAATTTTAGATAGGGTCAACCTAGGCTCTTCTTGAGATTTCTTGGGATTGGAGATGAATTTTCATTATTTATATAAGGATTTTGGGATCCCCAAAGATTGAATATAAATTATGGGATTTTTCTATGATTTTTTTGGAATTTTTCTTATTTTTTAGAAATTTTCTAAGGGGTTTTTCTATTTTTGGGCTATTTTTCTAATTTCAAGAATTTCTAAGGGATTTAGTTTTCTAAAAATTGCAAAAAACCCCTCAAAATGGACTTTTTACGCACTTTACCCCCCACTTAACTTTTCATAGCAAATAGCCCCATACAAAAACTTCATTTTTTTTTTACGAAAATACCCTTCCCTCACATAACAAATTATTTTCATTGGAGAGGGTGGTCCGGCATCTTGAACAGGCGGTTTGATGATTATTTTGTTGGAATGGCCGGTCCGGCGTTTCATGGTGGCGATCTTGCGATTCATGGTGGCGGTCTGACGTTTCATGGTGGCGGTTCGGCGATTATATTTTACTAGAATGAGTGGTCCGACATTTTGAAGGGGCAGTCCGACGTTTTGCTATGGCGGTCCAACATTTTGAAGGGCCAGTCCGGTATTTTGAAGTAGAGGTCAGGTGTTTTGAAGTGAGCAGTCCGACGTTGTACAAGTGCAGTCCGGCGTTTCCTTTTACTGGGATCCAAAAATGATTTATTCCATAAGGGAAGGGCATTTTTGTCAAAATAAAATTAACATTTTGTGTAGGGGGTATTTGCTAAGAAACATGATTTTTTGTCGGAAGTTGCTAGGAAAAGTTGGGAAGGGGGTAAAGTGCGTAAAAAAGTCTATTTTGGGGGGTTTTTACAATTTTCCCTTTATTTTTCTCTTTAATTGGTCTTCCTTTTGGGTTATGAAGGGAGGTATTTATAAGATTCAATAGGTGATTTTTCTTGATTATTTTTTTAAAATTTTTCTGAATTTTTTAGATTTATCTTGAAATTTTGCTTTGTCTAATTAAAACAAACGCCTTGATTGCATCATAAAGTGCCTTTACTGCATCATCAGATCACACTTGGACCTGTCGGACCGCGTCGCAGCCTAGCCCGAGGTATGACACTTGTGACTAAATTGTCATCTATTAGATCTTTTTATCTATAGGTCCGATTCATGCGATTCTTCGACCTTTGGAAAGCTCTCGGGCTCTATTATAAGTTGGGATAGGTTTTGAGAAGTTTCTGAGCAATTATATTGAGTCTAGGTTGCCTATGGTCTACTAAATTTTGTGTGGTCCTTTAGGCTCAAAATCGTGGGTTTTAGGAGTTCCCTTAGCGAGAATTTCGAGGGAGGTGTCTACATATAAAGTGATATAATTTCCCCCCCTTTGATAATGACTTTACATAAGCTTAAGTGTGAAGCAAGTTTTTCCAACTAATCAAGCAAGGGTGGCACGCCACTCCGATTTGGATTTTATTAAGAGCGTATTAAATATAATGTGGAGACTTGATGATTCAAAAATCAATTATTATGATGAAGTTGATTGTGAAAATTAGTGATATTATTGGAAATTTGTGTAAGTATTGTTTGGACATAGTGATAAAGGTATACTTAATCATCACCATCCATGTGATAGCTATCAATAGTGATTGACTAGACTAGGTCTTCAGCCTCTCTCAACCTGTGGATCACTCTATCATGGTTGAGATCTAATCAAAGATCCATACCCCACATGAAAGGTCCACAAATAGGACCACTCAAAGAGGCACACGCCCCACTCAAGCATACCTCCTTTCTTGCTGCTCAAAGAAATTAACTTGAGTTACCTACACCTTTAACAATTGCTAGCCTATGATCCCATGATGAAGGCTTAATCCTCAAAGCCTCATCACGCACATCTCATTATTTTTTAGCTACTGTTATGACCATGTTATGCTTTTGTGATTCATAAAAACAGTAAGCATTCTTGACTCATACTTTCTCATTGAAGTATCTTGGTGTTTTAATTGAAGTGCTTTTTCTTTTATGCAATGTCGTTGATGTATTTTACAGGTATTAAATACAAACTGTTGTGGCATGAATTTTGCTGGAAGTGCAACGTTATGAAACATTACAATGAGTTATTAATATCCTCCATGCACCTCGCTAATATCCTTTTGATCCCATAGTTCCTCAAACATTAGAACCAAGCCCTAGGGCACAAACTAGCATTGTTTCGAGCCCGTTTTGGATTTGAATTCTTGCCTTGTTTCATATGGTCTTATGCCCTACGTTATATTGCTTTTTGGGTAGATATGAGAATGAGAACTATGTCATGCAGTGGTAAGATAGTTTATTCTTAAGATTAGATCTAAACCACACCCTTCTTGTGCTATTGATAATAAGTAATAGTCAAGGGTTGTATTCATATAGTTGCAGTGTTTGCACAGTGATTGTTTTGAAATCGGCTTCCTATTGGATACATTAAGCCCATTCACATTGTTAGTTTAGTCTTTACTTCAATGTATTTTATTTTATTTGAATTGTAAAGAGCAATGCTCAAAGTATAAGGGCATTGTTGTTGTTGAAGACTATTGTATTTTTATTCTTATAGTTTGTAGTTTTATAGGCTTGAGTTTGCTCCTCTGTGGAGTCATCAGATGGAGGCAGTGGCGCAGGATTAGACTCGGTGACTATGTAAGCCACCTTGAGTGTAGTAAGCAAGAAGAGGACACTCTGTTCCCACCTCTTTAAATTCAGCCCGTTGAAGAGCTCGAGTCTTGTGAAATCACAGTTCATGACTTTCAAGGAACTCATGGCAATCTCCTATCTTTCACCCATAAAATATCGTCATGAATTGCTGAAAAATGGTTGGGTGAAATAAGGGCAAAAGATACTACGATTTCAAAATAACAAAGGCTCGAGCTCTTCTTGTTTTCAATTACTCAGGAGCGCTATCTCAAGACGATATTTTTCTCCCTTTAGTATTGTATTTGATGTACACAAGAAAAGCAATTCATCCTCGGAATGTAAGAAAACAAATAAATCTCTTTTGATGTAGCAAAGCTCCATGTACCCTAAGTTGGAACCCATATACTAGATACCAGAGTCTTTATGTTTTAGAGAAACAGAAACAAAAAAACAAGTAGAGAGAAAGATGAGTCCATTGTTACTATTTACACGAAGGTATTCTTGTTCCTTTGATCCATCTGATTTAAGTTTTTGCTTAAACGGTTGAGTACACTACATAGCAAGCACATACTATCACAGTTTGGTACATCTTCATCCAGTCTCTCCTATTTTATGTTGGCTGAATTTTTTGCTTTCTCCACTTAGAAACTAATACGTTTTTTAGTTCTTTTTTATTCCAATAAGTTCATACCTTAAGGGCTCATTTGGGTACATGGATTTTAAGACATGGATTCCTAATATCTTGGATTTTGCCAAAATCTACCGTTTGGATTGCTTAATGACTAAGATACTTAAAATCAAGAAAATCAAAATCATGAAAATAAGACCTACTTTTCTATGATTTCATTTCGACACCAAAACCTATTTTTTTGCATTTCTAAGGCCCATGGATTTCACTCATTCGCCCCTGAACCGGAAACATAGGGAGCATTTGGTAGGTATGAAAATTTTAGAGAGAGAAAGTACTTAAATTTTTTAAAGAGAGAAATTATCTCAAAATATTTAGAGAGAAAAACTATATCAAATTTTAACTTTTAGAGAGAGAAAGTATGTTAAAATTTTAGAGAAAGAGTATGTATTTTATAAAGAAGAGAGAGAAGTATGTTAAAATTTTAGAGGGAGAAAGTACCAAATTTTGAGAGAAATTATCTCAAAATATTTAGAGAGAAAAACTATATCAAATTTTAACTTTTAGAGAGAGAAAGTATATTAAAATTTTAGAGAAAGAGTATGTATTTTATAAAGAAGAGAGAGAAGTATGTTAAAAATTTAGAGGGAGAAAGTACCAAATTTTTTTTGAGAGATGAACTATCTCAAAATTTTAGAGGGAGAAACTATCTCAAATTTTAACTTTTAGATAGAGAAAGTACTTTAAAATTTTAGAGATAGACAATGCCAAATTTTTTTAGAGAGATGAACTATCTCAAAATTTTAAAGAGAAAAACTATCTTAGTTTTAACTTTTAGAGAGAGTATATTAAAATTTAAGAGAGAGAAAGTATGTTAAAATTTTAGAGAGAGAAAGTATCCAATTTTTTTGAGAGATAAACTATCTAGAAATTTTAGAGAGAGAAACTATCTCAAATTTTAAGTTTTAAAGAGAAACTATCATATTTTAGAGAGAGAAAGTGCATGCAAATCTCATATTTTAACTCTCAATTTTTTAGAGAGAGAAACTATTTTAAAACTTTTAGGGAGAGAAAAAATCTCATATTTTAATTTTCAGTGAGAAAAACTATATCAAATCTTAGGTTTTAGGGAGAGAAAGTATTCTTAAAATTGTAGAGAGAGAAATTATTTTTAAAATTGTAGAGAGAGAAAGTATTCTTAAACTTTTAGAGAGAAATTATTATAAACTCTAAAAGGAGAAACTGCCAACAAAATTTAAAAAGAGAAATATCTCATTTTTTAGATAGAGAATCTATCTTGAATTTAGAGTTTTAGAGAAAAACTATCTCGAACTTGAAATTTTAGAGAGAGAAAATATATTAAAATTTTAAAGATAAAAATTATATGAAATTTTAGAGAGAGAAACTACCTAAAACATTTTAGAGATAGAAACTATCTCAAAAATTTTGGAAAGAGAAACTATTGCAAAATTTATGTTTTAGAGAGAGAAAGTATTTTAAAATTTTGGAGGAATAAAATGTATCGAATTTTAGATAGAGAAAATACATGAAATATTTAGAGAGAGAAGCAATCTCAAAAGAAATTAGAGAGAAACTATATCAAAATTTGAGTCTTAAAGAGAGAAAGAAAGTATATCAAAATTTATACTCTATCAAAATTTAAAAAGAGAAACGATCTCAAACTTGAAGTTTTAGAGAGAGAAAGCATCTTAAAATTTTAGAGAGTAACTCTATCAAATTTTAGAGAGAGAAAGTACATAAAAATTTAGAAAAATAAACTATTGCAAAAAAATTAGAGTGAAATTATCTCAAATTTTAGCTTTTAGAAAGAGAAAATATCTTAAAATTTGAGAGAACAATATATCGTATTTTAGAGAGTGAAACTACTTAAAAATGTTTAGAGAGAGAAACATTCTCAAAATTATTGAAAAGGGGAACTATTTCAAGTTTTAAGTTTTAGAGATAGAGTATCTTAAAATTTTAAAAAGAACTATATTAAATTTTAGAAAGAGTAAAGCACCTAAAAATTTAGAAAGAGAAATTATCTCAAAATTTTTAGATAGACACTTTCAAATTTTAAATTTTGGATAGAAAGCTTATTAAATTTTAAATAGAGAAACGATATCAAATTTTAGAGATAGAAACTATCTCAAAATTTTTAAAGATACACTATCACAAATTTTGAGTTTTAGAGAGAGAAAGCATATAAAAATTTTAGAGAGAGAAATTGTATCAAGTTTTGTTACCAAACAATGGACCTGAAAATGATTACAAGGAATCCATGAATTTTACATCTAACAAGAGATTTGAGGAATCCATTACAAAAATCCTTGATATTGAAAATCCATAGATTTCCTTACGATTTCAAATATCTAATATTCATAATTTACTCCTATCAAAACGGGTCCTAAGGGTATTCTATGGAAAAATCGATTCTCCCAACTAATAAGCATTTTCCCGCTACCTAGGTCTTTATTATGCAGCACGCACAACCTTTCTCTCGCCTTTGATTCGTATACTGTTGTTTGAATATGTTTGAGTGACTTTAATCATATATGGAGGTTGCAAATGTATTATGTTCCTTCCCATAAATCTAGATTAGATTGGGCCACATTTCTCATAAAATCGGAGTAGATTGATCTTATGGATTGAATCTAAGACCTTGATCGTTTATATAACCTGTAGAAGACCATATTTATCGTGCAATCGGACCATATTTCTCATGCAACTGGAGTAGGCTGCTTTTGATACTTTTCCAGAATTCTCGAAACTGTAGAAGACTAAATCCTTTGACCAATGAACTGGTCAAAACCTATTATCAAAACCACAGATAGATCTAGAACTCCTAATCCCAATTGAAGTATGACATAATTATAAGCCAATATAAACCCCTCTCGAGTTCCTTTAATTCAAAACCTAAAAACCCTAAGTACCTTAGAAATTAAAGAGAGAGTCCTGAGCAAATCCTATAGACCCTAGAGCCTAAAAACCTTAGAAGCCTTGACTAAGGAAACTCTAACAAAAACCTAGGTGACCTACCCGTATGCCCAAACCCTATTTTTATACGAAACTTTAATTTAAAACAAAGCCTTAGGAGGAACATGCCTCAAGGAAATCAAACTTTAGGTAAAAACTTCCATAGGTGAATTTTAGTGAAGTCTTCAATAAAAAAGAAAGAAAAGGGAGTAAATCAGCCCGCGGTCTAATAAGGGTCCCAACTTTGAATTCCAAACACCCCATGTAAGCTTTCTTTCATTTAATTTTAACTTTATTTTCTTCTTTTTTTCTATTTTCCTCGTTTCTTTATGGTTTTTCCACCATTTCAAGAGAGACCTAATAACTCTGCATAAGGAGAAGTTCTATTTTTAACAGATCCATCTTCTCATACACTGTAATTTGACAGACCCCACTCATCTCTATTAATCTTTTGAATTTTTTAGTTGGAAGCATAAATCATAAATGATTTTTTCCCAAGACCTTCCAAAATTTGCCTGTAAATACCCTATCATTAACTTGAGAAATTCCTATTTCAAAACCAAATTTTTTATCATAATTTCATTTCCATATCCTTCCATTCTTCTTATATTAGCCACTTTGTTGCTTTTCTATGACCATTGGGGAGGCAATACTTGTTAACAAAACTGGACATCACCAAACAACTCTATGGTCACAGGTCATGGCAAGAGAAAGGTAGAGAGAAAAAGACTGAAGAAAATGATGCGAAAAGAGGAGGAGGAGGGCAGGGGGGTAATGGGATAAGAGAGGTGATGAAGGGGCATGAGAGCAAGAGCTAGCCTAATAGAAGGATTTCATGCGTGCTTTGGAATCCTGGAAACCCATAATACTAGTCCAGAGGATGATTTTTGAGCGGATAAAAGTTCTAAAGATTTTCTCAATGAAGTAGTTTGGACACCGTGAATTAAGGAATTTGGTCAATGCTAAATTTAAGAAATGGCAAACTCCGTGCATTGTGGAAATCCACCATAGGGACTCTCCCAGGAAACCTGCCCATACAAAATCTTCATTGGATGTTTAGATTGTTTTTGTAAGTTTGGATGCACTTCTAAAGTCCATTCTTAGCTAGAATCAATCCTGACCCCAATCAAGTAATTTTTTTTATATGTTAAGCGAGAAGTTGACAACTTCTAATCCTATTACTAGTGTCTTTCTCAAACTGAAGAATGTGAACTAGCTTGGTTTATGTAGTTTCAAATTTTCTTTTTTTGAATCGGCTAAAGCACTTATGTAGGTCCAATGATTACAATAAGAACTCAAACAAGAACTCAACTATGGAATCTTACTTGCTATCACTTTAACAACTCTTTATTTCATAACTAAAATTCTCATGAATTTGAACTTGGGAACACGAAACAAAAAGTGTAGAAATAGATGTCCAAAGATTACCTCAATTAGACTTCATACACCCGACATTGGGTCTCCTCTATGGGATTAAGGTCTTTCTTAAATCTCATAACATTTGAAAGCCTTGGCTAGAAACCCTTCAATACGTATGAGATCATTTGGAATGACTATGGGCTTTTCTCGTCATCTTTATGTGGGGCTTGGCCCATCTAGCAATGTACCAACTATGGGGCATATCCACTTCTAAGTCATAGAGAGAGTATGAGTGTATGAGAGACAGGGAGAGAAAGAAAGAGAGATGAGAGAGAGGTTGGTGTGCCACCTTGAGGAGAGAGACAAAGAGATTTATGTAATGTGTGTTGAAGAAAACCCAGTGAGATATTTTATAAACTTGTGGCTAGGGTTTGGGTTTCTAGAGTTTTGTTATCCTTATAGAGATTTGATCTAGAACATTGATAAAAGGGAACTTGTAAGGTGAGAGATCTTAGTCATACAAACCATAAATACAAATAGAATGTGTTAAAACCTTATCCATAAGCTTCTTTAACCTAACCTCATCAAATATTTAATGTAAAAAAAATATAATGGATCTTCATATTTAGCTTCATTATTTCTCTACAAATGTTGCTTTTGAAAATTTAATTAGCCTCTTTTCAAAAGTTTCCTATCTTGATTCAATCAAAAGAATGGCTTATGATACAAGCCATCACAAAATAGAAGAGTTGGGGTATGCCACCCATGGAGGAATTTGTGGGCTCCACAACCACATCAAATGTGCTAGATAGGTGGGACCCACAGAGTATAATGGGCTTCGAGGCATTTTAATAATTTTATAACCATAAAATAATTTTTGAAAATAATTAGTATTTTTATTTTGCCTCTGGATAATTAAATACATGAAAATGAAGTTTAAGCTTATTTTAAAATCAATTTTAAATAAATAAAATAGCAAGAGACTTATAAACATTATTTTAATAATCTAAAAATAAATTATAATCAAATTAATTGTTTCTAATTTAATTTGATTAAAATCGAATCCAACGTCATTAAAAAAATACAGAAATACTGAGGCAATCCATCTCTACTTGTGACTATGTCCCACACTCACTTTCTCAAACTGATTAATAGTCCATCACAAGGGTTTCTTATTGGACTACCAAAGCCGTCAATATGTGTCGAGAAAACAATCCTAGTCTATGCACTACAAGTTTGCCCTAGGTTCAAGCCTAGGTCACACAAACCTGTGCATGCACATCGCAATTAGTGTAGAGGGTTATCTCTCGCATATATACATGCAACACCCTCAATGGTGTTCACTTCTCAATACGGCTATCATATGTGTGATAGTCATAATGAAAAATTGGCTCCTGTTCCTCCTACAAATCATACACATAGGTCACAGTCTCTTAGGTTGTTACTTTGAGCATCTCTTCACCTCATCAAGGGGTAACCATGCTAGCCTTTCTTGATTATGCTATATGCCCAGGTATCATAGGGTTTTAAAATTCAATTGGCTAGGCTCTTCAAGCTTAGTTTGAGTCTCGATATCAATATTGCCAACTTCAGTTCCTCTGGACCTACTCCCATCGGAGTTAGTTGTTTTTCTATCATATAATTCATTGCCTGCTCTTCTAAGGTCCAAAAAACCCAACAGTTTTTTTTTTGGTACATTTTGATTGTGTAATTTATAACATGTTTCACTTTTGTCTATCTTTCTCATCTATCTTGTCTTTATCTTTATATTTTTTAAAATAGATTTGATAGCACGTGAATCTCTCGACCTCTACAATATTGAAATTTAAATTATATGATAAATTCAATAATAGCCACATAACCTTAACGTTTTTTTTCTTAAGAAATAAGACATCCTTCCCTTTTTCCTAAAACTTAGCACTTTCTTTCGTCTGATCATTTAGGAAACTCTGTAATATATACTAATGGGAAAAGTTTATATAAGATTACAATCTTAAAATGTGGAATTACAGATGCACCTCAAAAATCTATCGGAAAGGTTGTTTTAATGTTGAAAATTCGATCATCTCAACATCGAGATGCATGGATATAAGAACAAAAAAAAGTCTTTGAGTATCAGAAATAGTACATCTTGCAACATATTATCTAGGCCGTCCATTTTCAAGTTATCATATGTTTATAGATCTCCTTGATTTTAACTATTTTTAGAGTTTAAATTTTTCTAAATTTAAATTTTTCTAATTAGATATGAAAATAGATTTTAAGATAATCTTAAGAATGTTTTACAACAAAATTACATGTTATGATAAAATTTGAAGGTGTGCCTTAATTGGATTGTTTAAGGTTGCAACCTTATAGAAACAAAATCCTATACTAATTCGTATAATATCTATATTAGGCTAACATGAACAGTGATTTCGGCTACTCTCATCATCATCAAAACTTCATCGCACAGTCACAGTTGTCTGTTAGTGTTTCATTTTTCATTTTTTTTTTTTAAACTCAAATTACTTGGAATTTGGAGCGTGTGTATATCTTAGTGAGCACACCTGATAAAAATATGAAAAAATTAATTTGTAAAATATAAATTAACCAAACTACCCCAAAAAATTTAAAGAGTATTTTGGTCAATTTATATTTTACGAATTATTCTTTTCATATTTTTATTAGGTGCGCCACACTAAGATATACGCACGCTCCAAATTTCATATCATTTGATTAACAAAACAAAAATGAAAATTGAAAACTACCTTACAACTGTGACCGTGCGATGAAGTTTAGATGGTGATGAGGGTAGGCGAAATTACTGTTCATTTTTTCCTATAGACATTTTGTAGCATCTTTCTTTACGTATGAAAAACTCTTCCCAATACCTATAGGCGAAAATGAATAGTAATTTCACCTGCCCTCATTACCATCCAAACTTCATCGCACGATCACAGTTTTTCAGTAGTATTTCAATTTTCATTTATTTTTTAAAAATCCAAATTACTTGAAATTTGGAGCGTGTGTACATCTTAGTGAGGTGCACCTAATAAAAATATGAAAAAAATAATTTGTAAAATATAAATTGATTAAAATACTCCTAAAAATTTATAGGGGTATTTTGGTAAATTAATATTTTACGAATTATTTTTTCCATATTTTTATTCGGTGCGCTTCACTTAGATGTACATATGCTTCAAATTTCAGATCATTCCAATTAGTAAAAAAAAAAAATGAAAATTAAAACACTACCAGACATCTGTGACCCTACGATGAAGTTTGGATGGTGATGAGGGTAGGCGAAATCACTGTTCATTTTCACCTATAGGCGTTTTGTAATATCTTTCTTTAGGTATTATTGTTTTATAATAATAGTAATTAAATTAAATAATATTATCACAAATATATTAAATCATAATCATAATTTTATTATTACAATAATTTATTTAATATACTAATTAATCTATCACAATGATATGACTATAAAATTACTTTGAGTTAATTAAAAATGCAATAATTTTATAATTTGTAATTATCTGACTAATAATTAATTCATATTTCTTCCTGGCTTACAATACTGGTACTTAAATTCAATATGCTTGATCTTTGGTAACTCGAAATATATTGACATCCACAAATTTCTTAGGCCTTCCAAGGGGTATTTTCATAATTCATCGAGAAGAATTTAAACTAGTATAATTAATTGTTTAAGGAACATAATGGCGTAGACCCACTAGCCTACACGTACATATAAGCCTAACAGGCCATATTCATTCTGGGCTTCTAATGATCACAATTGTATTTCGTATTTGAAATTTAATTTTTTTTATAAATCTAAATCACTTGAAATTTTGGGCATGTATTCTATAAAAATAGAAGAATCCAATAAAAAAAATAAAAAAATATGTCCTGAAAATAAATTAACCAAAATACCCTTGAAACATTTCAAGGGTATTTTCATCAATTTATACTTATGAATTATTTTTTAAAATATTTTTATTAGGTGAATCTTGATGAGAAGAATAAACGCCAAAAAATTCACGTGATTTATGTTTGTAGAAACATAATTAAAATTCAAATACCAAATGAGGTTGTATATGTCAGACCGGTCTAGATTAAATCTGAGCTGTTGGGCTCATACGTAGCTGTAGGCTAGTGGACCTACGTTATTTAATTATAGAATTTTTAATATCGTAAAATTATTATAGTATAAATAATAATAATAAATGTAAATACTGCTAATAGCACTAATAATGTGATCGTAATAATCAATGGACATTATAAAATTTAAAACAATTAGAATCCTAATTGATTATATGTTTTATCTTATCACAAATTATTAAGAATAAAACTAGCATATTAATAACTTCAATACGCAAAATTATAAGAGTAGAAATTATGTAATATAATCAACTTGTTTTATAAGTACTAGGTATAATTATAATTAAATTAAGGAAAAGTTTTCCCAACGCCTATAGGCGATAGGGAACAGTGATTTCACCCCTATTCTATCCACCGTTTGTTTAAATGGAATGAAATGAGAGGTTGGGATTGAATAAAAAAAAAAGCACGCGTGCTAAACAAAAGCTTCAAACCCACTGAAATTTCAATCTACCCATTTCTTCCCGCTTCCATTGCTGCTCTGCGAGCTTCCATCTCTCTTGCTCGCCCTCCATCTGCTCTGCGAAGCCTCTTGTCATCTCTCTATGAAGCCCTCTATCTTGCTCACACTCCTGTCTCCGTTGCCCTCTTCTCTCGCTGTGAAGCTTCTTGCTGCCAGAACTACATATGCAGTTCTTCAACAAACCATGCGAGTTCTTCCTTGCCCTTTCTCTCCATGCCACACACGCAATTCTTCTATGTTTCCCAACCCACAATCTCTCTATAAACTTTGATCCCAAATCAAAAATAAAACCCCATTTTTTTTCCAAAACCAAACCAACACTTTTTATTCAAATCCCAAATCGAAATATTCTAGTAAAACACCAAAAATAGGAGAGGAAATCACATACAGAGAAAATAGAAAAGAAAACTATATACGGGAGATGAAATTTTGGATTTGGTTTAAAAAATTAAGTGATTTCAATATATCACAATGTAAATTGAAGACAATATGTTATGAATTTTATAATTTAATCTTTATACTGTCGAAATAAAATGACACACTATGAGATGAATTCAGCACTCTGTTACCATCAGTTACTCTTATGATTAATGGTTTGTCCTATTTAAAATATTCAACTTGCATCGTTTTTGCAATTAGTACTTCGGATGTGAGTTTATATCCATCTTTATGCTTTTCCTTGAGTACCACATATCATGTGGACAATGCCTATATCTGAAGCTCCAATTTCCGGATATTAATATCAACTTGTACACATGGACTGTTTTGTTTGAGCATTGGTGGGAAACCCGGAGAATTTACTTATCAAAAGAAAAAAAAAAAGGGAAGATCAGCATAAGATGCATATATGTTCTGATTTATTTTCTTGTATATCTATATTGATATGAGAAGAATTGGAACACGTTTGTGCTCTACCAATATGTAAATTATTCCGAGCTTGACCACAACACATAAGATCACTGACAACATAAGAAAACTACTCGGCCTAGTTTCGGCATGGCTTATGCAAATTATTCTGAGCTTGACCACAACACATGAGATCACGGATAACATGAGAAAACTACTCGGCCTAGTTTCGGCATTGCTTAAATAACTTTATGCGTTGTATCTAATATTTTGGCATAGTTATTAGAAAAAGGCAATTACTTGAACCGACTGTGATGAAGTATATTGATAGGCCCTATCAATATATTTGTTTCACTGCGTTTCTGATATGTATTTTTCGTACATGTCTTCTGATATAGTAATAGGTGCAGTGGACGGACTTGTGCCATGTGGTATCTGCCAATTTTTTTGCAAAATCCTTTAATTGTTCTTTACTGATGTTTGTTAATGAAGCTTTTAACATCTATGATGTTTCTTTATTGATGTTTCTTTATTGGAATGCATGTTAAGATGTTACGACGTCCTATTGTGCAGGCTTGTGAATGGGAATCAATTAACTGGTTCTTTGCTAGAAGAGATTGGTTATCTTCCTAACTTGGATCGTATACAAATAGACTTCAACCATATATCAGGACCAATACCAAAGTCATTTGCAAACCTAAACATGACAAAGCACTAGTAAGTTGCACAACGTTTTTTACTTTTTCTTTTAGTTTGCACCTTTACTTGGCCCTTTGGTAATGTATGTCTCTTTGAAAATTATATACCTTTTGCAGTCACATGAACAATAACTCACTTAGTGGGCAAATTCCAGTAGAACTTTCTAAATTACCCCACTTGGTTCACTTGTAAGTATGGATTTATCGTACAACATCCGGACTTGAAGTGGCATTCGAGTATGTAATGTTTGCTTCTAATTTGTTTTGCAGCCAACTTAATAATAACCAGCTCATTGGTAGCCACATTCCAGCCACCTACAGTAACACGTCAAAATGTTGAAGTTGTGAGTATTATTTTTTTCTAGAGAGTACATTATGTCTTCTAGCCAACCCCAAACAATTGGGATAAGGTTTGGATGATGATGATGATATTATTTGTTTATATTTATTACAATGTACAACATCTATTAATGAAAAGTGTGATTGAGTATCTAGTTCTCTCTGAATTTCTAAATGGCATCCAAATGGCCATAGAGAATTGATGATGATGTGAATCTAGGATCATTGGTACATAGGTTGTAGCTCCCTCTTCAAAATTGCACCTACCGTGAGTATTTGGAGTAGGTTACACATCTATTGTGCACTCGATGCCTATGGATTGAAATAGTGACTATGTCAGAGTCATGAATAAAACTCATGAAGATTCTGTCTGTGATTCTACATTTGAACAATAATGTGCCTAGACACATATATATTGAGTTTCTTTTATGACCATCTGGTTCTCTAAGCTATAGATCTTTTTGAAACTAGTCATCCTTCTCACGTACCCCTGCTTCTATTGCTATTTTGTTCTTCCAGTGCTTGTTTGCCATGTGCTATTTATGACACTTATATTCCTTTTTTTTTTTTTAATTGTGGTCATGTACCATAAATTCAAGTCGAAATCTAAATGCCTTCTAGATACTGCATATTTGTCAACAAATACATGAAGAAGGATGCAGTGCAACAATGCTTGTTAGGGTTCTTCACAAGGATGCAGTGTTCAAGACACACTAAATGAATGTGCTCAATGAAAGGACTCTCAAAGGAACATTCTTTGGAAACTATAAGCTACAATCTGATCTTCCATCTATTGCCGACAAATACATGAAGAAGGTACATGTCACATGGAGAAGTTCATCACACATTCAGTCTCATTCTCATAGAACAATAAAACTTTTTAATACATACTCAAAGGGGACGGCCTTCGCTGCATTATTCGAATGGAAAAATGAAACTTGAAGAAAAAATAAATAAATAAAATACTTGTTGGTGGTTGAGTCAGCTCAATTAGGTTACCTTTTTTGAAGCTTTATTTGTATCTGATTTTATCCCATTTCATGAGGTGTTTAACCTCCTTATATCTTTCCAGTAATTTGTAAATGATTGTAATTGATCGTTGTTTAATCAATGGTAATATTTTGTGAATGAAATTATCTGGTTTCTGGTATTATTCAGTGTATATCTTTTGTTTTTTTTGAGACACATACATAAACAGAGAGAGAGAGAGAGAGAGAGAGAGATCATAAATCCGAGGCCTATGAGAGAGAGTTGGTTATCCAAAGCAGGTCCGTGATGGTTATAAAGCTGTTCTATACGCCTTCTGGTATGGTAAAAGGTGAGAATGTATCAAACGCTCAGCATAAAAAATAAAATGAAGTGAGAACTGTGGAGATATAAATGCCTTTCACTATCCAAGTAAACCCATGTTGCACACGTTAATGACGTACATGGAAAATAAAGAAATATCACACATATGTCACTAAAAAGTCACAAAATGGGTTCTTTACATGCCCCATAAAGAGGTCCATTACATGCCCCCGTAAAGAGGCCCTTTACATGCTCGCAAAATTACATAAATAACGAATATTCACATAACCCTCCAAAGTCTTCTACAAAAAGGGGTATTTACAAGTCTCCAAAATTCAAAAAATTAGTCAAGTCCTTTACATGCCCCACAAATAGGTCCTTTATATGCCAGCAAGATTCATTGAATATTCACATAACCCCCAAAGTCAACTACAAAAATGGGTTTTTACATGTCTCCAAAATTCAAAAAATTAGTCAATACAAATAAAAAAAATCCTCGATGTGTCACAATTTGTCATATCGTCCATGCAATTGCAGCCCTTCGTTTCTCATGGCCTCAACTTGGTTCGAGGTCCATAGTAGCTCTATAAGAGAAAGATGTATTTTAAGTCCAATACATAACGCAGAAGACAAATGAAAAGTAAAGCTAAAAACAATTAGGCTTATTGCGTTCAATACATAAAACAAACAAGCACTTACATCCCACACGCCCTCACCAGACAATTATGCCTGTCATGTCCACACTTATTTCAAACTTTACACTTCCTTCTAGTGGGTGGCTTTTCCTCCGACTAATTTATTTCGGTAGAAGATTTTGGCCCTTCCTCCCATGAAGGTTTTATCCTTTTAGTCCTTGGTCATCCAACTGCTCGTGCACATGGTGGATCAAGCATAAGGGGGGAGGCATTAGCTTGGAGCCCGAAAGGAGAGTGAACATCCTCATACACTCTGGTGCCCTTAGTGGAATTAGTGGACGACTCTGAATGCAACTGATCTAATACTGCCACATACTTCATCTTCATCGGCACTGCAATGAGTGGAGGTTGATGGTGCATATGTATTCGACAAAGACTCTCTTGTTACATTGACCTCCACAACTAACTTGGAGAAACTCAACTTCACTTTTTCAAATAGATCATCATTTTCTACTACTGACTGTACAATTGTTCTTACAAGGTCATAAAGCTCATGACATAGAATAAAGCTCGAAATTTAGAAATAGTTGAACTACTAGCACCACATTTGTCTTTGACACGCTTCTTCGCATCTATTGTCCAATGGTTCAAAATGTAGATGGGATCTTCAATTTATTCCTCATGTTGACCACTCTAAGCATTTGTGAACAAGGGATTCCAACACGCTCAAAGAACTAACATGTGCATGTACACTTCTTCCCTGATTCAATGAATGTAACCGTCCGAGGGATTGGCACACCGTGAATGTCTTCCACCTTATATTTGGCAAATTCATCATTGCCTTCGATTAATTTGCTAAGCCAATTTGAGGACCTTACAACCTCATCTTGGAACTTTTTAAATACTTTTATGAGTATATGTCTTTGCTGCATGCTCCTTGATAAGGAAAGTTGTCTTTAAAACAGGTGTGGATGTAAGATCATTACTGTCTTTTTCTTTTTCTTAGATGAACTTGTTTTTTTGCAACTTTTCAATATCATTCATGAATTTTTGCAAACTTGTATCAGAAGTGACATGCATCTTTAATGATGATTGAACCCTTTTCTTTGTTGTGTGGTTTTCATGCCGGTTGTGAATCTATCAGCTATGTATGCATCAACCCATTCAGTGCGATAACCATATAACCACTTGAGCCAACTTTCCTCTTGAAGATCATATTTCTGAGTCATAGCCAACCAATCAGCCTCAAACTGCTCAACTGTGTAGGCTGCAATACACTTCTTGAATACTTCTAAGAATAATGAGTGCGCACGCTCAACATTGCTTATATGTGTTTTAAACTTTCCCATGATGTGCCACTTGCAATAGTGATGATTAGTATTTGGGTAAACTATCTTAACTGTTGCCGTTATAGCTAAAGCCTGATCAGTGATAATTGTACCTGGTTGGCGGCTTCACATTGCCTCTGGCCATTTCTCAAATAACCAAATGAAGCTTTTTGTAGTCTCATTGAAGATGAGAGCACATCTGAGAAAAATTGTGTTAGCGTGATGATTAATTGGGCCAAAGGGCAATTGGGCCAAAGGGCATACTGTATTCATTTGTTTGGTATGTGGTGTCAAAAGGTTATCACGTCATTAAAAAGTTGGTATGACAATATACACTTTGAATCAACCCATAAAACACCAAACAACCTCCCCATCTCATCAAGTTGCTCTCTATAAAAGAAGTTAGGGTCCAATTCATTCTTCATATGCAACCAATTCATAACAACATTACCCTCTTTCCCTTTCGGTTGTTTTTTTTTTCCTAGTTATGTGATTCTCCAATTCTTTCTCAATGAAAGTGACATTTTCTACCCCTCGGTCTCCTCAATAAGATAATCCATCATAACCCTAGATTTAGCCATAGAAGACTACAATGTGTCAATCATCTTTTTCAATGTGTTTAGTATCTTTCGATGAGAGTGAATGAATCTAGTCTTGTTGGACGTTGTGAGAATATGATTATGTTCTTTTACAACCTTCGCAATAACCCATCTATTTTTGTCATCCTTCTTAATGCAGGTCTTTGCCTGACATCCACATTTTGAGTTGGGGTGAGCAATTTCACTTCCATCATACATCTCACTACGAAAACCTTGCCTACAACATTCTAAAATCCGACTAATTCTTCCACCATGTCTCCATATGGTCCTTTCCTTTCTTATACCAAACCCTACCAATTTTGCATACTTATTATAATAATCATAAGCTTCATCTTTGTCAATAAATGCCATTTCTATTGCCGGTTTGATACTTGCACCTCTTGCTAGGGCTGCCTTTGCATCTATAAGTATAGGATCTCCTTCTCCATCTATTGCAACTATGTCCTCATCAAATGGAGAATCATGACAAGCTTCATCCAGCATAGCTTGAGCACTACACTCATGCCCATTTTTTGAATTAGTAATGTTGAAGGGAGGAAGAAGATGTTGATGTTGAGGCATCCAT
Organism: Amborella trichopoda; assembly: GCF_000471905.2. Next base: position 1,209,559 of record NW_006497091.1, read on the forward strand.
GACACATGCATAGTAGGTCCTGCCCAACCCTGCTAAACACATGAGTAGGAGTCCTGCCCAACCCTGCTAATCTCACCAAAAGATAATAGAGCTCCTCTATATGGGGAGGCTACACTACAAAAAGTGCAAGATTAAAAAAAAATTTCATTTTACTTTTATACATAAAATGAGGCAAGAAAATCATGTTATTCTAAATCCAAGTTAATTTGCTTAAGAATTTTTTTTTTTTGAGAAAGTAATTTGCCTAATCCAAGATCATCTATTCAAAAAGTAGCCAAAAGCTTACAAATGAAACTTATGAAGGCAATGAAAACCTAGAAACTATTTATTAAAGTCAAAATTTCGAAATTTAGGGAGAGAAAAACGTATCATATGCATGCCAACAAAGTGTGTTTCTTTTTTGAGGAACCAACGAAGAGAGTACTATTTCCAAGAAAGAAAGAGGAACAAAAAATACTAATGATAGTAATAACAACATCAACTCAGAATCACAAATGTTCTACATCCATGCTCCACGGCAAATTAAAAAACATGATTTGTTTTTTAATATTCATTTCTCAATAAATATTTTTTTCTCATTAATTCCGAGCATTACAAACGTTGCCAAACAAAAAACAAAAACAAGCAATCGATCGGTAAAACAAAAACAAAAAACCACTCCAAAATTTTTCTCTACAATCACTTCAAGACTCTATCAAAAATGAAAAAAAAAAAAAAAGAAACAACAAAAGAGAAAGGAACTAAAACCACCCATTTGACCAATGAATGATCAATAAAAAATCCACAAATCAAACCAAAATTAACAACATAATACCATAAAAAATCAATTTCTATCAACAAGAAGGAAGAAAAAAAGAACAAACTCATTTTACATTGAGGCAGTCCATTTTCGTGATTTATTAAGTAAAATTTTTTTCTACTGATTGATTCTGCATCTAACACTATAATATAGAGGGCTTCATTCACAACTTCCACTTAGGGATTGTTTTGGACATCAAAGAACAATATTTGGTGTGTATTCATGATAAGGTTAGATTTAAACTATGATAAACTGAAATCACCTAATTTTTTTAACCAAATCCAAAATTCATCTCATATGTAGTTTTCTCTTCTATTTTCTCTGTCTGTGATTTTCTCTCCCGTTTTTGGTGTTTTATTAGGTAAAAAAGTAGGGTTTTATTATAATATTTTGAATTGGGATTTGAATAAAAAGTGTTGGTTTGGTTTTGGGAAAAAATGGGGTTTTATTCTTGATTTGGGTTAGAGTTTATTGAGAGATTGTTGGTTAGGCAATAGAGAAGAAGAACTGTGTGTGTGGCATAGAGAGAGAGAGAGAGGGCAATGAAGGACTCACCTGGTTTGTTGAAGAACTGCGTATGTGGATCTGGCAACAAGAAGCTTCGTAGTGAGAAAAGAGGGCAATAGAGATGGGAGCGCGAGCAAGACAGAGGCTTCGTAGAGAGAGGATAAGAGGCATAGCAGAGCAAAGGGAGGGAGAGCGAGAGAAAGGGAAGCTCACAGAGCTGGGGAAGTAGGAAGAGAGGGGTAGGTTGAAATTTCTGAGGGTTTGAAGCTTTTGTTTCGTACTTTTTTTTTTTATTCAATCCCAACCACTCCTTTCATCCCATTTAAACAAACGGTGGATAAAGCAAGGGCGAAATCACTGATCCCTATCGCCTATAGACATTGGGAAGACTTTTCCTTAATTAGTACTCAAACTAATATCCTATGTATGTTACTTGATTTTCTACATCAAATTTTTTTTTGTGTTAATCTAAAATTATCTCATAAACAATTTACTCAATTTACGAATAAAATTTCAAATATTCAAGCACAGAAACGTGAGAGCAACGAGAAACTGACTTTCTCTCTAACTAAAAGCGGAAACCTCCCAAAATATCAATGAGAACTGCTTCTCTATAAAAAATAAGGCCTTGCCTCTCATGCGCAGGAAGCACCTGCCTATTTTTCTCTCTCTAGAGCAAGCCATGTTTCCCATATGGTCACCCAAATAGGAGATACACATCTTTCCTCTTTAATCCCATATATATAAAGTTAGAAATCCACACTAAATAGGAAACTTCCTATAGATGTTACATATATCTAAACATCAAGAAATATATTCAAGAATACTAATCTTTTTGGATTTCTAGTTCCTTTAGGAAACTTATCAATATCAATCTCAATTCTATATAACGTAGGATTTCCTTATGTGGGTGATTTTGGATATCACCAAATCCAACAATAAATTGGGTTTCTAATTATTATAAAAAATTTAAAACAAAAGGAAATGGGGTGGGTCACAGGTGGTTAGGGGTTAGATACCTCAACATAATATCCCACCGTTCATTCCCACCATTGATAGAGAAAAAAAAGAAAAAGAAAAAACAAAAAGAAAGAAGACATAAACATTTGTGGAATTGTTCCCAACCTATCTGGCAAATAAATAAATAAAATTAAGCATGTTTTATGTCCTTCCTAACTAACCCTTAAAAGTTCATGTGGTCATGAGTAATTGCATTATAGGCTCTCTTTATATTAACATAGATTTTTTATTTGGTTACATTGTAACAAAAGAATCCTTAACAGAATATGTCTACTAAATGTAGACATCCCATTTTAAATATGGCAAATTCTATGGTTTTCTAAACCTTTAGGACCACATTAGCCTAGTGGACCAATTAATTACCCCAAAACAACCCAAATCCTATCGCAATTTGAAATAGAGCCTAAGAGCTTTCCAACAGTCCAAGAATCGTCTGAATCGAACATATGGATAAAAAGATATAACAATGACAATTTAATCCCTATGACACTCAACTGTCGGGCCGTGGCCCGGGCTGTAACGTACCCGATAAGCCCAGACATGGGCTGATGATGCAATCAACGCATCTGATGATGTAGTAAATACATTTTCTTGAATTAGATATAGCTAAAACTTCAAGATAAATCAAAAAAATAAAAAAATAAAAAAACTCCAAAAAATTTAAGAAAGATCACCAATTGAATCTTATAAATACCCCCTCCCCCTAAACCCAAAAGGAGAGAGAAAAAGAGACCAAAAAAAACCTTAAAACTTCCTAAAATTAGGAAAATTTCCAAAAAAAATCAAAAATAAGAAAAACCCTTAAAAAATTCCTAAAAATTTAAGAAAAATCTCCAAAAATTAGATAAAAGCTCAGAATTCATATTTAGCTTGAGGAGATCACAAAACCCTTAAAAAACTAAGGAAATTCTCATCCAGACCCCACGAAAGACCGACAGCTTTAGAAAAATCTCTAGATTGAAAACCCTAGAGAAGATAAAAACCTTAGCCTCTTGAAGTCCTAACCCTCAAGACTGAGAAAACCTAGACCTAGAGCACAAAAACCCTAAATCAAAACTAGAATTAGGGCACAATAACCCTAGATATAAGCCTTTATATTAGAGATCTGCTGGTTAACATCCGAATCAGAGTGGCAAAGAGGACCGGTTCTGATACGGGTGAGCCCTCGAAGGCTCGAGAATCTTGAACGATCGAACCCGGTTTAGTATTATTTCTTCCTCTATCTTTCTTCTTCTTTTTACTATTTTTTTTCTTTTATTTATTTTTGATCTGTTAACTTGTCTTAAAAATCATATTTTACTGCTCTGGATCTTACTGGCTCTGCCACATATCTCATAGTAGATCTGCTCGTTTTCGGGCAAATCTGGCCTCAGATCTGAATTTGATCTGCCACTTTCTTTACTACTTTATTTAAAAAATTTAATTAGTCTAAGCTATTAAAATTCAAGAGATCTTCATCGGAAGATCTGTCAGATTTTCATAGTAAACAGTTTGGCGCCCATCGTGGGGCTATTTCAAGCTTCATCCAAGCTTCAAAATACAATTTTTATTCACTATTTTTTAAGTTCTTTCAGTCACAAAAGGTCCCAAACGTTGGTTGTGATATAATCCAGGGTTTCGGTGCTCCGAAACCCTGCTTTTCTAGGCGACACTCCCAGTGTCGCCCAAATTCAAAGGTCTCAAAAACCTTTGGAACTTTGTGGATCTGTTCTAGGGACTATTTTGTAACTTCACAAAAAACTTCAAATACAAATAAAATTTTTAAAAATACAAAACAAATAATTTTCAGTTCAATCTGGGTTTTTCTATTTTATTTTATTTTAATTTATTTCACCATAAATATATTTTTTTTCCTGCTACTTCCAAGTTTAAAGTAGACTTACTTCATCAATATTAACAATATAAAAATATAAAAAATAAAAAATAATAATATTTTGGGCGACACCAACCGTGTCGCCCACCAAGGGCAACACCACTAGTGCCACCTGGGCGACACCACTCGGTCGCCCAACTGCAACTATCCCAGAAATATTTTGGGACCCCACAGGACCATTCCAAGGACGTTTGGCTCCCTGTTGACTTATTTTTAACCTAAAATAAAATTTTTAAAAATATAAAAAAGTATTTTCCTTAAGATAGATATGTTTTGTTTCTACCCTTTTGATTTTATTTTAATTTATTAATTTTGACTGAAATCATATTTTCTTGCTTTCAACATGCTTATTTAATTGTGTTTCATCAAAATTAAAAATATAAAAAAATTAAAAAAATAAAATAATACATTGGGGTCGCTTACCCTTCTAAACTTAGACCCACTCTTAGTCCGAGCCGAGACTCATGCACCATCTAGTCTAGATCTTAATCTAGGTTCTAGCATAGGTCTAAGCTTAATAGTAGCCTCTAGAGCTAGATTAGGCTTACCCTAGTTTAGGGACTTAACCAAAATACATCGAGTCTAATAAGTCTAGGTTCCAGTCTAGTCTTAGCTTAGGTCTTAGCTAAAGTTTTTTCCCCTAATGTCAGGCTAGGTTTGCCCTAATTCATCGAGTTTAGATCTTACCTAATTCTAGATTTTAGAACCAAGCTAAAAGCAATCACCATGTCAGTCACTCAAGGCGACCATGATGACTGCTCCACGGCCGACTCTAAGCCTAACCTGCCCAAACCTAAGGACCAGTATGCTGCAATCCCTTGGAGTTATCGACAGACCTCAAGACAATCCATTATCCAATGCCCAAGTCTTCAATTAGCGGCAGAGTCCCAAGCATCCACTCTTAATCTTGAGATCAGTGTAGCCCGAAAAACCTTGAATAGTCAAGGAGTCCGATCAGGTGTCATCCTACAGGGGATTTTAGGCAACCAAAGTAGAAGTCGAGTGAAGGAAGAAATTAATACAACATCTAAAGCCAATTCCCGTAACTCAAACCAAGATAACTCTGAGGTGCAGCGATCTCAAAAACAAGACCCACATAGGTCTAGGGGATCTAACCCAACATCGAGCCACCATAGTACAGATCATGATGTCCTGAACATTATACGAAGCAGAGGTGTCGACTCAAACCGACCCTTAGGTGAGATAAGCGTCCAAGTTGCCCTCAAAAGTCTAGTTGACCTAGGTTACACTATTCCTGCCCCAGCTTACGGGTCAATCCCAAACCAAGTTAGTGGTATAGGTCAACCCTTAGCACAACCGAGTCAGCCAATTCTTCAATCGGTCCCTCTGGTTCTTCTGGTCCAACAAACAATACAATTTCCACAACTGGTGGCGACACTTATGGGTCAGTACGCCCCTCAGGCACCAATGTATCAAACCGCCCTGGTGACTGCGGCTCATCAATCTCATGCCCATGTAGGCCAACATATACCCCAAGTTTCAACTTATCAGTCTACGCTTAGGAACCCACCAACCAGTAGGCTTACTTCCATGTCAAATACTCAATAAGAAGGCACCTTAAAAGCAATGCAGGATATGCTTGTAAGAATGGGCATGCATGAAATTCTACCCTCAAATGCCTATGTTCATGAGTCCCTTGGAGGCATAGAGGACCTTCCCTTGAGATTTGTCGTCCCAAAATTTAGAAACTAGTTCATTGGGAAGAGTGATCCAGATACTCACGTCAACGCGTACCTCCTCTTTGTTCGAGCTTTGCGAGACAGGCCTAACCAACTGAAGGCCATCTTTTCACAAACATTGACCAATGAGGCCTTGATCTGGCATCGGAGAACAATGTCCACTCGACCATACATCACTCCAGACGAAATGTTCAACGTATTCGTCTCTCACTACCGTGGGTCGACACCAAGACTCTCTCCTTGGGCGAACTCAGTGCAACAAAACAAAACCCAGGAGAATCCTTCGAGGATTTCATCGGTCGATTCCACGAGGTGGCAATGAGGGTCATAAAATGTCCACTTACAGACCCAACCAATATCTCCATAGTCTTAGAGAATGCTGCTCCCGCGTACAGGACCTTCTTCAGCCAAGGTCCTATCCGTCACTCTTTCGACTCCATGATCGAGAGGGTGGCATGACATGAAAGGGCCAAAGGGACACCCCTCAGCACCAAGCCCGACAACAAGCCGATAAGAGCTCCTCAAAATATGTACAAAAACAAGGGGAATGCTTCTGGTCACGTTAATGAGATCATCGTTAACAGATCGGCCTAAGGTTCAGCTGCTCAATGCAACAATCAGAATCAAAACCGCAAGGGTCAGCCTAGAGTCAACGCTCAAAATAATAAACGAAGGCGAGAGGATAATTTCACCCCTCTCAAAGACCCATTAGAAAAACTGTTGAAATTACCCTTGGCTAAGAATATTGTTTATCTCCTGCCACTATCTGAACCATCATTTCAAGGCATGGATAAGAGCAGGTGGTGCAAATGGCACCAAAACCATGCTCATGATACTCAAAATTGCATATATTTGAAATGGTTGATTCAAGGGTTAATCAATAAGGGGGACATCATTGTCGTACATAGAAACCAACCTGTCGAAGAGCCTAATCAAAAGATAGATATCTTCACAAATCCTCTCCCTAAAAATATGATCACAACGACCGAAAGGCCGGAAGGTCAAGACAACTCGAAAGAGAACGTTGTCATTCACATGATTGAGTGTGGAAACGCAGAAGACGATCCCAGTCAGTTCTTGAAAGTGATCATCACTTTCAAGAACTCGAAAAAGATCTTTTGAGCCTCCTAAGAGGAATCCCTTCATCTCCAAACCTCGATAACCTTCCCAAATGGGACCGATATGACGAACATGACACACTAGAGATTGATATGGTCAGGACTAATGAAAAAGCGTCATCTTCCAAACAAGGGGCCAACACCCCAAAGTCTCCCATTACTCTTGCTAGGGCTGACCCTATCGAGGTTCAAGCTGGCGAGGTCGACTCCTTAACCTGAAGAGGTCGATTGTTCAAACCCATTCAATTGATGGCTGATAGTCTTGATGAAAGAATGGGAAATACCTCAAAAACCAAACAACCAGAGGGGGTAGATCATGAGCAGAACAAAGAAATTCAAGGATCTGCAACCACCTATGATCTACCAGCTCATCTCGAGAAGATCCAGGCTCAAATCACCATCTTGGAGGTACTTGCCAATTCACCAGCACTTAGAGCCCAGATCGAGAAGGTCCTTGCCAAGACACACATCTCGAGCAACAAACAACGGGATGAGTTGTCCAGAATGATCAACCAGCTGATGGCACCAACACCAATCGCATTCACAGATGATGACATCCCAGCCAGCCTCAACTGATTTCACGTCCAACCTCTGCACATCACCGTCTTCATGCAAGGATAGGAGATACGAAGAGTGCTTGTTGATAATGGGGTATCTCTAAACATATGCCCTATGAAAACAGTGAAGCAGATAGGCAAAAGCCCGGATGACTTCGAACCATGTCAACTAACTATCGCTGCATATGATGGAACCAAAAGACAAGCTAAAGGCATACTGCCTCTCACACTCAAGATTGGCCCTATCGATCAAGTGATAAAGTTTTATGTCTTGAACATAAAACCTTCTTTCAACATGATGTTAGGAAGACCGTGGCTGCATGAAAACCTCGGGATCGCCTCTACACTCCATCAATGCCTCAAATTTCCAACTAAAAACAGTGTCGTAAAGGTTTGTGTTGAACCCCCCTGCTTTTCTCAATCCTAGTATACATAACGGGAAGCTAGTTGTAGGAGTCGAGCTCGAAAAATTCTCGCTCGCTTCTTTCGAGCAAGCCGATTGTGTCACCTTACGCCTAGAGGCTGACGACCCTGTTCCTCAAATTTTACAAACTTCTGCATCGATGATGGCATTATCCAATGTCAACATTGATATAGTTTTAGGTCCCTCGAAGCATGGCACATGCTCTTCTCCCAAGGCATGCAACCAGGCCAAGGCTTAGGTAGTCAAGGGCAAGGCGTAACGGAGGCAATTTCTTAATCATTCAAACCTAAAACTAAAAACATATATGGAAGAGGTCTCGGGTGTTCTCTCACCTTATTGCAAAGCCAGATGAATCATTCAAGCTATCCGGGCTTTGTATCTGGAGGCATTCAAAGCCTCGATCCTCTCGGTGCCTGTCCTTCAAAACGGTCTAAAGTGATCCTTGAATCCCTAATGGGGAATAACTCTTCTTTCACATCTCAGCACACACAAGAACTGGGAATTGAAGACCTTTTTGCTAACCTGGATTTGAAGGTATGCACAATCAGCTCTAACATAGCCAAGCATGCTCATCCACCGATTCAAACTCAAGAACGGAATTGGTCGATCACTCCCCTTTCTCGAGAATCGTTGGAAGCATACCAGCAGCTCCTTCAAGTCCGAGTGCCAAAAAACGGATGGGCGTAGGGTGGCCATCTAACCACCCTGCGCATCCAGTCCCTAGCATTTCTCTCGCGAGTCCCATAAGGGACACCTCTTGTGTTATTTCAAAAACCGTTGAAAAATCAAAACATGATAAAACTGATAATAATGAAAAAGAATTTTCAAAAACGGCGAACACTCAAGATAACTCGATAATGGTGCACAATACCCAAGATGACGAATTGAATGACCAAGACGAAGATCAAGAGACCCAAGAGTCTGAAGAAATCCCTCAACCTAAGGGATTCACTTCCCATGTTGAGTAATTCAAGAAGAGGTTCGATGGTGACCCAACGGTTATCATTAAAGAGGCGATCGACATAAACCTAGGAACTGAGATGGACCCATGGTTAACGAAGATTGGAACCTCCCTATCTTTTGAGGAGCGGTAAAATACGATTTCCTTTCCGAAGGATTATCACGATGTCTTCGCCTGGTCATATGATGATATGCTAGGGCTAGATCCATCATTGGTGCAACATCACCTAATATTCAATGAAGGGTTCAAGCCTGTAAGGCAGAAACTCCGACATCAGAAGACCCACCTTGAGCTCAAAATTAAAGAAGAAATGGACAAGCTGCTCAAAGCAAAGTTCATTACCCCCGTTGATTACTCAGAATGGTTGGCAAACATAGAAGTCGTACCCAAGAAAGATAGGAGGATTTAAGTGTATGTTGACTACAGAGACATCAACAAGGCATGCCCAGGGGACAATTTTCCATTACCAAACATAAATTCCTTGGTCGACAATACTGTGGGGCACGAGATATTGTCATTCATTGATGGCTTCTGAGGTTACAACCAGATCTTCATGGCAGAAGAAGATCAAACTAAGACTTCGTTCATAATGCAATGGGAAACTTACTGCTACAATGGGAAACTTACTGCTACAAAGTCATGCCTCAAAAATGCAGGGGCAACTTATCAGCGAGTAATGACTAGCATCTTCCACCACTTAATGCACACCATCATGAAAGACTATGTCGACGACATTCTAGTCAAGTCGAAGACCAGACCTGATCATCCATCAACCTGAGAACCATTTTCAAAATGCTCTGAAAACATCAACTCAAACTCAATCCAAAAAAATGTGCCTTTAGGGTTAAATCCTGCAAATTATTAGGCTTTATAGTAAGCCACAGAGGCATTGATGTGGACCAGTCCAAAATACGATCCATCGTTGAAATGCCCTCTCCCAGGACCATCAGAGAAATTCGTGCACTGCAAGGTCGCATACAAGCCATAAGGCGTTTCATCTCACAACTAGTAGACAAGTGTACGCCATTTAATAGACTACTCAAGAAAGATACCCTATTCATATGGGATAATGAGTGCCAAGAAGCGTTTGATCAAATTAAGGAGTACCTCACCAAACCTCCCATCCTTAGCCCTCTTAGTCCAGACAAACCCCTATTCCTATACATGTCAGTGAGAGACAAGACCGTGGGGGCAATATTAGGACAATACGATCACCATAAAAAAGAACAAATGATATACTACATCAGCAAGACTATGGCAAAAGCCAAAGAGGCTTGATGCTTATGTGGACCATGCAGAAGTTAAGACACTATGTCTTATCTCATTCAATCAAGCTCATCTCAAAAATAGACCCACTCAAGTACCTATTGGAGAGACCAGTTTTGAATGGACGTTTGGCGAAGTGGAGAATGCTATTGAGTGAGTTCGAGATAGAATATGTTACTCAAAAATAAATCAAATGACAAGCCATTGCTGGCAACTTAGCTGAACAACACGCACTATCAAATAACACGCAACACGCACTATCAAATAACACTCCCGTCAACACGGATCTCCCTGCTGAGAACCTCTTCACAATTGAGGAATCAATTTAGGAGCTATACTTCGATGGTGCAAGGAATAAATATGTGTCAGGTATAGGAGTCATACTATGCTCACCCGAGATGATTTTAGTGCCAACAGCCGTCAAATTGAATTTCCCATGTACCAATAACGTTGCTGAATATGAAGCCTTGATAGTTGGGCTAGAGAATGCCATGGGAATGAAAATCCAACAAATACGAGTGATTGGTGACTCCTTATTGTCATAAACCAAGTTCAAGAGATTTGGAAGGTGAAAGAAGAAAAGCTCAAGCCCTATCAAGAAAAGGCGGAAAAGAAGATCACATATTTCAAGAAAATCACCTTCAGCATGTAACTAGGGAGAATAATTGGTTCACCGACGCCCTTGCCACCCTTGCTTCATTGATTGATATTCCTCCAGAAATCACCACGATGTAATTCTATATCAGGAACAAATATGATCCTTCCCCACCAAGGATAGAAGAAGAAATAGAGCAAGAAACTGAGAACGATGGGGAAGTGTCTTTCGTGGCTTCCGATGCGCTAGTTAAGGCAAAACTATGGCTCCACGACGTTCTGTCCTTGCTGAAAGATAGGTTATACCCTGAAGGAGCCACCAAAAAGGATAAAGAAGCCCTTCAAAGGTTTTCTACGGGATTCTTAGTAAGAGGTGATCTCTTGTTCAAAAAGTCCTTCGATGGCATCATTCTACAGTGTCTTAATTAATAAAAAATCGACCAAGTATTGACAGAGTTACACAATGAAGGAGGTCATTCTGACGGAGCCTCCTTGGCTTAGAAAATTAGGCACCAAGGCTATTACTGGACCACCATGGTTGAAGATTGTTGGAAGTTCGTAAAGAGATGTCCCAAATGTGAGCTTTATGGAGACCTCATCAAATAACTGTCCGTACCACTCACCTCAACACCGCATGTATGGCCCTTTGCCATGTGGGGTCTTGATATCATTCGAATGATCTCATCGAAAGCCTCAAACGTCCACCGTTTAATATTAACGTCTACAGAGTACTTCACCAAATGGGTAGAAGCCACATCATTTGTCAAAATTAAGGGACAACATGTTGCTCGTTTCATAAAAAACAATATTGTATTCAGGTTTGGTGTTCCTGAGTCCATCATTACTGACAATAGATCCAATCTCAAAAATAAAAAGGTCTCTAAGGTGTGCAAAAATTTTGGGATAATGCAGAAATTCTCCACACCTTACTACCATAAAGGAAATGGATAGGCACATGCTACAAACAAAGGACTTCTCAGAATTTTAGATAGAATAATAGAAGGTGGCAAAGATTGACACGAAAAGCTAAATGACGCACTATGAGCCTACCGGACAATGAAGAATACTCCTACTGACATGACCCCGTAGTCATTGCTGTATGGTATGGAAGCAGTGTTACCCATTGAAGTTGAGATACCGTCTCTCCGAGAACTTATTTATAAAGATTCAGATGAGGAACAAAAAGATCGAAGCATGAATCGCTGCCTTCGTTAATTTGGATGAAATACGACTACGAGCAATACAAAATATTGTTGCTTACCAACATAGAATCGAGAGGGCATACCAAAGTAAAGTTGTTCAACGATAGTTCAGGGAAGGGGATATGGTACTTAAGAAAATCTTTCACACTCCTGCAAACCCACACCTTTTAAGAAAACTCAAACCTAATTGGGAGGGGCCATTCATGGTCACCCAATTGCACACAGGCAATTCTTACAAGATCAAGAATCAGGAGGGGTGCGAGCTCAACAACCCCATCAATGTTATGTATCTCATAAAATACTACCC
>NW_006497091.1:1222635-1246044 GCF_000471905.2 Amborella trichopoda
GAAAACCTGAAAAGGCATTAAGTGTAAAAAAATAAAAAAATAAGAAAAAAAAACAAAAAGCAAAAATTTCCAAGAAGGATCTTCTTATTCAAAAACACTCAAGTACAAACAAGTACTTGCAAGTTTCAACAATACGGCACAAGTAGACCCTAAGAATGAAGACTCCTCCTAAACCCTGCAGGTTCCCAACATAACCAACTCAGAAAGATGCGGGAGCATGATATGAATGGAAAACCGAAGTGACTTCGATGAATCCTGAAAGAACATTGGGACCTCTTCAAGATGGAAGCTCAGCAAGAATCCAGAGAACTCTTCATGGACCCATGAAGCACAGGATGAAAGCTCCAAAGGTAAAATGATAACTTCGAGACTTTTGAGTTCTCATGATCCACAAAGAAATCCTTTCATCATCTTTAAGTAAAATAAAATAAAGAAAATGACCACCAAAGGGTCCACAGGTGGCAAAACTGTAAGGCATGTCCCTTATAAAATTGCTTTTCAATCTGTTCATTTTCAAAACCCTTTTAGAAAGGACTTCCTCCATCACTACAAGAGGTTAAACTGTTAGTCTATCTGGCCTCGATCTCGAAGCCAACTTCTTACGCCTGTTATGAAGGCTTGAAACTAGCTAGGTATTCCATGGTTGTATGAGTATAACTACCAACTACCACATATCGAAGATGGGTGAACCTCTCCAATGATGATATTGGCTAGTCTGGGAGCATTTTTCTCTCGACTGAATCCCTGGAGGCAAAATGAGGCAAGCTCATCTTCGTGTGCGAGTATAATGTCCCAAAGTCCAATTCGAAAACGTCAAACTCGTATGACATTAAAGAAACGAGACAGGATAAACGTCAAACTCGCGCGACGTTGAAGAGCCAAGATAAGATAAACTTCAAACTCGTGCGACGTAAAAGATCTGAGACAAGATAAATGTCAAACTCATGCGACATTAAAAAGCAGATACAGGAAAAATGTCAAACTCGTGCGTCGTTAAAGAGCCGAGATAGGAAAAATGTCAAACTCGTGTGACGTAAAAGAGCTAAGATAGGGACCGCCAGCCCCGTATGACGTGAAAGGTCGGTGTATCCAGGGCACAACCACCATGTTCAATGAAAAAACGTCAAACTCGTGCAACGTAAAAGAACCGAGATAGGGACCGTCCAGCCCCATATGATGTGAAAGGTCAGGTGTATCCATGACACAACCACCCTGTTCAATGAAAAAAATTTAAACCCATGAGACCTAAAAGAGTCGAGATAGGTATCATCTAGCCCTATATGACGTGACAGGTCAAGTGTATCCAAGACACAACCACCTTGTTCAATGGAAAAACGTCAAACTCGTGCGATGTAAAAGAGTTGAGGAAGGTACCATCTATCCCAGTGTGATGTGAATGGTCGGGTGTATCCATGGCACAACCACCCTGTTCAATGGAAAAACTTTAAACTCATGAGACGCAAAAGAGTCGAAACAGATATCATCTAGCCCCGTATGACATGAAAGATCGGGTGTATCTAGGACACAACCACCCTGTTCAATAGAAAAACGTCAAACTGGTGCGACGTAAAGGAGTTGAGGAAGGTATCGTCTATCCCCGTATGATGTGAATGGTCGGGTGTATCCTAGGCACAATACCCTATTCGATGGAAAAATGTCAAACTTGTACAACGTAAAAGAGCCGAGGCAGGTACCGTCTAGCCCCGTATGATGCAAATGGTCGAGTGTATCCAGGGCACAACCACCATGTTCGATGGATTGCGTCTATCCCCGTATTTGGTCCATCGTTGCATGATGCTAAACTGCTTAGAGGGCTCTATGGTTGCAGGAGTTAAAACTGCTAACCAACCTTGTTTTTTGAAATATCTTTCTCTTTTCAAAATTTTCACTATATGTCTTGTGTTTTCCAAAAACTTTAATTTCTTTGTTAAAATCATAACATGTACTTACTCCGGGTTGTATTTCAAATCTCCCCCTACTTTCAAAAATTCTAAAAAAGTCTTAAAAAAACGAAGGAGCTTGGACACCCGTATATGATGATTACCGCGTTGCCGTGATTGCCACATTGTTGCCTCGTCTCGCACTTCGGATTCGGCCAGACAAGTCTTTTCCTATAGAAATCCTTTTCCTATAGACAGTCTTAGGAAGCCCTTAGGAGATCAAAGAAAATGCCAAGGTTAAAAATTCGAACTATAAAAACCCCTGAAGTTAAGTGGCATGCCTAAAAAATCCAACTCGAGTTTCAAGCTTGTGTAACTCACCGACATCTCACGTCAAAAACCATAGGCAGAAAAATACCGTAGGTGGGTAAGCTCGGTGAGCACAATGACTTGGAAGGATAGTTGGTGTGCCCCCTGATCATGTGATCTCAAGAAGAAATTTAAAATGTTTGTTTTATCTTGGACTTTTACTTACCCCTTGAAGTACAGAGAACTCCAAAGAATCTACTTCTTTATCACTCACCTGTCCCTCGAAGGACATGGAGTGCCAAAGAGGGGTAACTGTAGACACCCCATTTTAAATCTGGCATATTCTATGGCTTTCTAAACCCTTAGGACCACGTTATCCTAGTATACCCAATTTAATTACCCTGAAACTACCCAAATCCTATCCCAATTTGAAGTAGAGCCAAAGATCTTTCCAACGGTTTAAGAATCGCTTGAATCGGACCTACAGATAAAAAGATATAAAAAATGACAATTTAGTCCTATGAGACTCAACTGTTGAGCCGCGGGCCGGGCTGTAATGAGCCCAATAGGCCCAGACGCGTGCTGATGATGCAGTAAATGTGTTTTTTTTAATTAAGTAAGGCTAAAACTTCAAGATAAATCCAAAAAATTCCGAAAAAACTCCAAACAATTTAAGAAAAATCACCAATAAAATCTTACAAATACCCCCTCTCCTTAAACTCAAAAGGAGAGAGAAAAAGAGACCAAAAAACCTTAGAAATTCTTGAAATTAGAAAAATTACCCAAAAATAGGAAAAACCCTTAAAAAATGCCTAAAAATTTAATAAAAATCTCAAAAAATCCCAAAAAATTAGAGAAAATCTCATAATTCATATTCAACATGTGCCCTTAGAAAACTAACAAAATTATCCTTCAGACCCCGAGAAAGATCGACAGCTTCAGAAAAATCTCTAGATTGAAAACTCTAGAGAAGATAAAAACCCTAGCTTCCTGAAGTCCTAACCCCTAAGACTGAGAAAACCTGGACCTATGGAACAAAAACCCTAGATTAAAACTAGAATTAGAGTATAACAACCCCAGATCTAACCCTTTACATCAGAGATCTACTAGTCAACGTCCGAATCAGAGAGGCAAAGAGGACCGGTTTTGATACGGGCGAGCCCTCGAAGGCTCGGGAATCCCAGGCCATCCGACTCTGTTTGGTATTATTTCTCCCTCTCTCTTTCTTCTTCTTTTTAATGTTTTGCTTCTTTTATTTATTTTTGATCTATTAACTTGTCTTAAAAATCGTATTTTAATACTCTGGATCATGCTAGCTCTGCCACAGATCTGAGAGTAGATCTGCTCGTTTTCGGGCAAATCTGGCCTCAGATCTGAATTCGATTTGTCCCACTTTCTCTACCACTTTATTTACATCTTTTTAATAAGTTTATGATGTTAAAATTCAAGAGATCTTCATCCGAAGAACTGTCAGATTTTCATCGTAAACACTAGAGTAAAATAGTCTTGATTTACATTTGTGAACTATTCTTTTATGGTAAAAATCTATATTTGTCAAGAAAAATGTACATGTTTCTTTGTCAAGCTAGCAGACTTGCCATTACCATGGTGGAGCTAAAAGTTTAGATCTATGTCCATTGAGGTCTCTTTATCGGTTTATTTGGCAGGGAACATGGTGCAGAAAGTTGCAGAGCTTCCTTTACTATCTGAGGAGCTTGAGGATCGGCCAAGCCCCCGCACAGAGTCATCATCATCCAAACCAGAGAGTCTGAGACTGCCACTATAAATAGAGCCCCATTTTCGCTTCATGCCATTGTTCGAGGAAGAGAAAGTTGTTGAAGATGATGCAACATAAAAGGAGATGTGGGTTCTTCGTATCTTTCTTATCTCTCTCTAAGTGGAGTCATGGGTAGTTATCTCTCTCTATGTGGTGTTAATCGATAGTTACTTTGTGGGAGTTATCAGATGAGTAGCTTTATGGGTAGTGAGTAGTCACATATGCTTTGCAGGTCGTTATCAAATCAAGTTTGTGAGTCATGGGTTATGAGTTGTGGGTAGTTGCATAACAGTTATAAACGCCGATATATGGGCATCATGTAATGAGATATGTGCAATTTGTGAAAGCAACAAATGCATGTACCTTGTATACAACATGTGCCTGTGGATATAGATATGTCAAACCTGCGAAAGCAACGAGTGTATGTAACCTGTGGATCAATATGTGAAATGATATATGTGGAAAAAACCTTGAGTTTGTGATTATCTTCAAGACTGAGTGCATGCTTTTGAAAAGAACCCAAAGTGGTAGCAACTACGCATACTTAAAAAAAAAAAAGGCTATCAGTGGTATCAGAGCGCCCATAAAATTTCCACATGGTATCAAAGCCTTATCCAAAAACTTTCAACATGGTATCTGAGCACAAGCCATCAAAGCCCAAGTTGTGAAATGCAAAGGATAGCCATTGGCATGGAGAGCCCAGTTTGTAAAAAGAAAGCAAGATAGGCATTGGGGTGGAGAGTTCAAGTCAAGGATAGGTACTGGAGAGCCCAGGTTGCCAAAAAGGACATAAGGAGATCACTGGTTACAAAAGAAGTTGGTGTGGAAATTTAATCCAGCAGGTCAGAAACAAAATTCAAGGAAAAGGTTATAAAAATTTAAATATATTTATTTAATTTCCTGCTTTATTCAACTATTTATTACAATTTTAAAAGGTGAATTTTATGAGTATTGGAAATTTAAAATGCAAAAAAATGTTTGGGTCCTAATTTTTTAAGAATTTTTAAGGGGTTTTCCTATTTTTGGGCTATTTTTCTAATTTCAGGATTTATTTTTCTTCGTTTTTGGTCTTTCTTTTTGGTTATGGAGTGAGTATTCATAAGATTCAGTTGGTAATTTTTTTTATTTGTTTAGAATTTTTTCATAATTTTTTGGATTTATCTTGAAGTTTTTGCCTTATATAATTAAATAAAATACCTTTACTGCATCATAAAATGCCTTTATTGTATCACCAAATTCCTTTATTGCATCACCAAACCACACCTGAGCCTGTCAGGCCAAATCACAGCTCGGCCTGTGGTGTGACACTTCTGACTAAATTGTCATTTATTGGATCTTTTTATCCGTAGGTCCGATTAAGACGATTCTTAGACCGTTGGAAAGCTCTCAAGCTTAACTTCATGTTGGGTAAGTTTTGGGAAGTTTTGGAGTAATTATATTGTGTCCAAGATGCCTATGGTATATTAGGATTTGTGGTCCTTTAGGCTCAAAATAGAGGTTTTCAGGAGTTCCTTTAGCCAGAATTTCGAGGGGATGTCTACAGTTGCCCCTCTTTGGGGTTCACCTGGGGCACTAAGTGAATGATAATGAAGTAAACACCTGATATACGGTAAGAACGAAATCATTTTTAAGGGATCATTCTTTTGAATGACCAATATCCTTTGAGTAGGTTGTACGCCGATGGATGCTTTTGATTCGTAAGACATCAAACTAGCACTGCTATCTTTGAGTCAATGCAGTTGACAGGTCTCCGAAAATCGGGATTCGAAGTGACAGATAAAAAGAACCGTGCTATATTTGAGCCGGTGACACTCCTTGTTGTAGTCACTCCAATGTCACTTGGGAAGCTGCCAGTGTAGTCATCTTTGAGTTTAGACTTTTTTTCTTGGGGTTTGGTTCTCCAATCGAATGGGATTTTGATTTAAAAAAAATGAAGGGATGATGAATTCATAGCTAATTGAAGGTCTTGTTTGCCTTCGATTCTGATTCTTAAGGTCCACAGGTCCAAGCTTTTTTGTATGGGAACATATGGGTTGGTCTCTGTTTTCCTAAGGGCTTGTAAGCATGACAATCTAGGATTTGGTAGCGGGGGACGCATCATATCCAAGCCTCCATGAAACTCCTTCATTTTTTAAAAAATTTTAGAAGGTATTGAAGAAAGATTGAATTTTGAAAAAAACAACAAAGTTTCAGGCTACGTTTTAACCAAATAAATTATGTTTTTTGAAAACTCACGAAACAAATAGGGAAAATTTTGAAGATGGATAAGAAATTTTGAAAAACAACTTTGGTAAGCGATTTAGGCTCATGCTACCATGGAGCTCTCTCCTTTTTTTTCTTTTTTTTTTCTTTTCATCTTTTCAATTTTTTTCCTTTTTTCTTGTTTTTTTTTTTTGCCCCTTCGTTTTTTCATCATCAGCTTATTGATCCTCTACTTGGGACTTTCAGGATGAGGAATCACTACCTACTTCCTAATCTTCCAATCTTGGGTCTCATGTTACAATTCAAGGAAGACTTTTTTTTTGTTTTCCAAGCAAACTGGTGTCTTGGATAATATGGGAAATCCCTCAAAGTGCTTAGAATATCCTTGTACTTCTAATTTGTTTCCTCCACTACCACTCCTTTAAAGTTCAGATAGTCGAGCCTCTTCAGGTTTACTTGGACTAATGCCTTCAATTTACTTTACTTTCTCACCCCATTATAACTTGAGAAGAGAAGAATTTCTAGAGATTTTGGAGAAAATACGAGAACATAGAGAAGTTCTATTTTCTATCGCCCCATGGTCTCTTTCGAGTGTTTAGCCCAGTGGCCCTTTTTTTCAAAACTCGGATTTCCTTTATGATTTTCGGCCTAGCAGATTTTTTTTCCTGTCCTTAGGGTCTCCTTTGGGGGTTCAACCCAATGGGCTTTTTTCCAACGCTCAAGATTCCTTTTGATTTTTCCTCATGACGGATTTTTTTTTTCCCATTGCCGTTAGGGTCCCTTTCTGGTGTTTTGCCAAATGGCTTTTTTTCCAAAGCTCGAGATTCCTTTCGATTTTTCACCTCGATGGAATTTCCTTTTTTTTTTTTTCTATTTTTTCTTTTGAAGAAGATGAAGAAAGAGAAGGAGAAGAGCTGGTGGCATTTTTTTTTCCCTTCTTGTGGCAATTCGTCCTAAAAAGAAGATAACTACTCGATCATCTCTTATTATTAGTTATCCCTAGATTTTCCTTGGTCATAGTTAGTATCTGATACTTCTCTAACAACGGTTGTCAAATTTTTATAATGTCTTTCCTCCTTGCAATTGCCTCATTCGAGCCTTGATCTTCATATTTGGAGTCACTCTCAGCTTCCTAGTCTTTCATTTCCTTGTTGAATTGTCTAAGCCTATTTTCTTCATCTTTATTTTCCTTTTTTTTTCTCAACTCCATTGATGTCATGGAGTATGATGCCTAAGGAGAGCATGAATGTTCCACTTGGCTTATTTGAAAGAGAGGAGTAAGTGTTCACCCCATGCCTTTTTGGTAATCTTTTTTAGTTGCAACTTCATGTTGCTCTTGGGGAGTACATCGCCGCAAGGCATATTGGGAGTCGTTAGATAAGGCGTAAGCCTCATCAGTTCCCCCTAGTTTATTTTCATCAACAAGTAAGGGTACTCTCATCAAGTGGTTTGGTGGCGCTGCCTTGTTGGGTCCATTTCTTGAGATGTTTTCCTTAGAGGGAATAACATGATTTGATCTTCAATGCTTGGTTCTTCATCCCATATAGGCAGGCTATTCAGAAAATCATGTGAAAGTGACGCAGGTGATCCCCTTAGAACTTATAGGGGTTTGATTTCTCTTAACTCTTGCAGAGGTGTTGGATCTTCAAGAATGATCATATTTGGATCCCTTGCTTCTTCGATGTTGCTTGCTGGATCAATCATAATGACTGGTGTAATTCAATGCTCTAGGCTCTACTCTTCATCCCAAATATGTGGGTCTGCCAAGAAGTCAAGTGAAGGTAGCTCAGGTGGACCTCTTAGAATCTCCAGAGGTTCAAGTTCTTTTATCCATTCTTGAGGGGATGGGTCTTCTTTTGGATTCACTTTAGGGGATAGTTCATCAAAATCCTCTAAGCTTGATTCTTTCGTTTCTTCATGGATTGCACTGTCGATATTAAGGCATTCCTCACAAATGTAATCTTGAGAGCCCCTAGCTTCAAGATCTCGGTTGAGCTCATTGATGACTTGATCCTCTTGTGGGTCACCCACTGCACTTATTTGAAAGATGGGACAGATTAGGTCAGTTTGTTTTATGGTGACATGTATCACAAGGATGTCTTGAACTTGCGGTATGCTCATATCTTGAATCGAGATTTTTCTTGAATTTTTCTCCTTTTCTTGAGTTTCATAGTTCTGGCTACAGTTACTCTCCTCAATTGGAATTTGAGTATCTATAGTCTCAGAATTTGGGTCATCTGCCTCTGCCCCACTATCTAGGATAGGGGTGTCTTGAGTCTTCTGCAAATTTGTTCATTCCACTTCAATTGGAACTTCTTGTGGGGTAGTTTGCTCCTCCATTCTCTATTGGATCGTGGATCTTGGCCTAAGACAGTATTTGGCATTTTGTTTATGAGATTCCTTATCCACATGGTTTTAAGTGAGCTCATGCTCATCTGGTATTTTTTTCATGGGGTGGATGAGTTGGTCGCTTTATATCTTCCTATTCCCAACTTTTACTAAGACAACCGGAATTGCTTCCTCCTATTGTGGGTTGGACTTCTTTAATTCTATAGGAGCTCCCCATGAAATAGGCCCAAAGTTTAAACAATTCTCATCATTTGGTTTCTGAAATTCCTTATTAACATAGGTCACTCTATCATGTCGATAATCATTTTTAGGGCCCAAGGCCATATTGGATGATTTTTTGGCTTCAGAAGTGATTTTGACTACTCAATCCTTAGTAGGTTGATATCAGCTAGGACTTCTTCATCTTAACTTCTATTATCTGACATCTTCTGGTCTTTCCATAAGTTAGCCCCACTTATATCCCTAAGCGGTTTTGAGGATGGTCTTGACTTAGGATCGGCTTCAAATTCTTCAATTGTCATCTCTTCAGAGTCACATTCAAATGAATCTTCATTGTAGTCGAGCTTTTGTTCCATCGTGACTTCATCTCACTCTTGCCCTAATATGGTTTTATCAGGCTCTTTCCCCAGTGTGATTGGTGACCGATCTCAAGCCCTTTCCATTGCTTTCTCATAAACCCTTTCGAGCATTAAGTCAAAAGAGAAAGGCCGAATATTTTTACTGAACTAAAGTTTATACTCATGGGAATAATTCTCTATAGCCATATTGATCTTAGAGGCTTTAGAAAGTGTGCAATCAATAACTTTTGATGTAGTCTCTCTAAATCTTTGGACCAAATCTGTGAACAACTCGTCATGGTTTTGTCGAGTGGAGACCAATTAGCCAAGGGTTTTTGGTCTCTCTCTGGTCCCATGATATTTCTCAACAAAAGTTTGAAACAACTAATCGAGAGTTTGATTTGGGTATTTAGTAACTGCCTCTTGAAACCATGTTAAAGCTTGTTTGGAGAGAAACATGTCCTTGAGATGGCGAGGTTTCTCTTCAAGTGTAGGAATAGTCAATAGGTAAGCGATGATGTGATTTTTAAGATCACCTTTCTCATTGAACTTGTTTTCAAAATGAGGGAATTCAAAACGTAGAGGAAGAGGTCTGACATCCCCAAGAACATCCTTGGTGTAAGATTTTAGAGGAACTATATTTGGAACTCTGATCTTAGCCAGGGTCTCTTTAAATGTGGTTAGTTCGCCTTTCAACTAGGCGAGCTCAACATACTCAAGGGTTTGACATCAGAAGTCTGTTGGTTGCGTAGACCTGATGGAAAATTTTGAGGTGCAAAAGATGCAGCTGCTTTGGGGTACACTGGAATAGGGATAGGCTGGACCTGCGAAATGACTGGATCCGGATAGAGAGGTGGTGTAGACATAAGGGCCTAATTGACAGAATATCTTGGGTAAGAATGATTGGAGACCAGTGTTGGGGCCGGAGGGTATGGAGCCGATTTGTATCGCAAACTCAGGTGATACTGAGTTAGAACAGGGGATGAATAGACCACCTGCGATTGATGATATGGGATCGATGCGGCCTGAAGAGGCTGCATCAGTGGGTGACTATACATGGCCTGACTAGGCTCAAGTTGGACTGACTATGGGATAGACGGTCTAGAGGTTGAGCTGGTTCTATGAAAGGTTGAGAATGAGAAGATTGACGATCCCAGCTCGCTGACTGGGTGGAACTCACATGATTCTGTTGTTCAAGGGCTAGAGAGATCCCTTGACTCTAATCTGATTGATGACTCAATGCCCTAGGTGAAGCATGTGACTCAACATGTTCAACACGCCTCAAGAAAGCCTTCACCTCATGTAAGTTCTTAAAACACTCCATTGAAAGAGACTTGTAGTCCCTAGAATTGGATAAGGGTGGACCTTAAGGAATAGAGGCATAACTTGATGAACTCTTAGGATTAGGTCAAGATGACTTACTCTCTAGCTTTCCTTGTTGGTTAGCCTTGCTTAGGTCTTGACTTAATCTTCGGCAGTACTCAAACTTTAATAGGTTAGCCTGCCTTATGAGTTCATCATCTGGTTTTCTATGGACTTTATTAAGTTGGTGGCCTCTAGAATGGCTCCTTTTAGGAGGTGAGCAGTGTGCCCCTAATTGGGCAACATCTACTCTAGGTTTTGACATAGATAAGTGGTGTGCCCCTAGTTGGGTAGGGTCACCCTTATACTTGGACATTTGTAGGAGGTGCACCCCAGAATGGGTAGCATATTCCTTAGACCTAGACTTAGAAGATGAAGGTGGGTTCAACCCTGATTGTTTAGTCTCGGGTCGAATGCTCTAACTACATATGGTTTAGCTAGGCTTAGCCTTGGGTGTGGGATTATGGACACACTGAAACTCAATATCGACTAAGTTGAGATAGGGTAGACCTAGGGAACTGAGCCATAAGGTCCTATAGGTCTAGTCATCCAAAGGGGTCTAAACTATACAATAGATTTAATAACTGAGTCATCATGAACTATGTACATAACTACAAGACTATGCAGAAAAAATATCTGTTTTTTTTTTTTTTATATCCCATTTTGTTTTTTTTCAATCTATCTAAGAAAAATGTCTTTTAAAAAATGAGATAAAGAAGTTTCTAAAAGAAAAAATGTTTTGTTTTCTTTAAAAAAGAAGATAAAGACAAGAAAATTGTAAGTTATGCAGATAATGCTTAAAAGCAAAAGGTAAGATTAAAAAAAATGAGATCTATTTCTAATTTAAATAGATAAAGCATGAAAGCCTAGATCTATCTTCTTCTTCTTTTCCCTTTGTTTACAAAAAACATTATTTTATGAAAAGAAAGAAAATTACTTTTGTTTAGAAAAAAGATAAAGATTATCTCTAAACGAAGTATTCTAAAAAGATAAAGATGCACTTAAATAAGATAAGTATGATTTAAAGAAGAACAAAGATTATCTAAATATGATAAGCACGAATAAAAGAAGATATGAAAAAGATGATAACAACGTGATTATAAAGATGTTCTAAAAAAAACAAAGTTGATAAAGATGACCTAAAAGATGAAAATAAAAGATGAATATAAATGAAGATCTAAAGATAAAGATGATCTAGATGGATCTCAAAGAAGATGATCAAAACAATATGATAAAGATTGATCTAAAAGATGAATCTAAAAGAAGATCTAAAGATAAAGATGATCAAGATGGATCTACAAGAAAGATTTTCTAAAAGATGAAAATAAAAGAAAGATCTGAAGATAAAGATGATCATGACGGATATAAAAGAAAATTATCTAAAAGAGATTATAAAGATTGGTCTAAAAGATGAATTTGAAAAAAGATGATAAAGATTAATCTAAAAGATGTATCTAAAAGAATATGATCTAAAAAAGATGATAAAGATTGATCTAAAACATAATCAAAATTGAGAGAGATCCTAAATTTTTTATGGGGAGAGAAAAAACAGCATAAAATAAAATCTAGAAAGACAAGATAGAATCTAAAATGGAAATCTTTTCAAATCTATCTTAATTTTCTTATATTTTATATTTTTGCTGAAAAAATAATTATGAGAAAGAAAACGAAGCTTCTTTTTTTTTTTTTACTCTAAAATACATATCTAAATCTCAAGGTGCCCCACAGTGGTTGCCAAACTGTTTACACCCCAATTTGCGCCGATCTCTATAATGAGATCTACTCAAATCTTAGAAAAACTGAGTTATGTTTGAAAAGATAGAGAGAGTGGGGTCCCTTGAATTATGGGCTAAGAAAAATCCCAGATCTATAAAACTTCAGTCTTTTTTTTAGTCCACTAGCAGCGCCAGCTCCAAATCAGTATTTTGACTTAAAAAAATGTTTCTAAATTAAATTAAATATTAATTATAAATTAATTTCTCAAAAACATATAATAAAACAGTGAATTAAATGAAGAAAAACAAATTAAATTAATCAAAAAAATATATATTTACCTCTAGGGACCCGAAACACAAAGTTTCGAGCTCGGATCAGGCCGCTCTTCAGATTTACATCACCATTTCTTTTTTTGAATTCCTTTGCTCATTGGAATTGGTAGATCTAAGGTTCTTTGACCTAGATCTAGAGTTCCTAAGGTATAAGGAAACGCTGTGAATTTTAGATAGGGTCAACCTAGGCTCTTCTTGGGATTTTTTGGGATTGGAGAAGAATTTTTATTAGTTTTATACGGGTTTTGGGATATTCAAATGTTTAATATGAATTCTAGGATTTTCTATGATTTTTTGGGATTTTTTATAATTTTTTTGAAATTTTCTATTGGGTTTTTCTATTTTTGGGTATTTTTGGGCTATTTTTCTAATTTCAAAAATTTCTAAGGGATTTAGTTTTGGAAAATTTGAAAAAACTCCTCAAATTGGACTTTTTACGCACTTTACCCCCACCCAAAGTTTTCTAGCAAATACCCCTCATACAAAAGTTCTTTTTTTTTACGAAAATACCCTTCCTCACATAGCAACCTATTTTCATTGGAGAGGGTGGTCTGACATCTTGAATGGCGGTCCGACTATTATTTTTGTTGGAGTGGCGGTCCGGCATATCATGGTGGCGGTCCGACATATATTTTTTGCTGGAATGGGTGGTCCGGCATTTTGAAGTTGCAGTCCGGCATTTTGAAGGGGCAGTCCAGCATTTTGCTATGGCGTTTTGAAGGAGCAGTAGGACATTTTGAACTAAACAGTCCGGCGTTGTACAAGTGCGGTCCGGCATTTCCTTTTACTGGGATCCAAAAATGATTTGTTACATTAGAGAAGGGTATTTTCGTCAAAATTAAATTAAATTTTTGTATAGGGGTATTTGTTAGAAAACATGATTTTTTGTGGAAAGTTGCTAGGACAAGTTAGGAGGGGGGTAAAGTACGTAAAAAGTCCATTTTGGGGGGTTTTTATAATTTTCCCTTTATTTTTCTCTTTAATTGGTCTTTCTTTTGGGTTATGGAGAGGGGTATTTATAAGATTCAATTGGTGATTTTTTTTTATTTTTTTTTAGAAGCTTTTCTAAATTTTTTGGATTTATCTTGAAAAAAGAAAACACCTTGATTGCATCATAAAGTTCCTTTGCTACATCATCAGGTCGCGCCTGGACCTGTCGGGCCGCGTCGCACCCCCACCTTAGGTACGACACTTGCGACTAAATTGTCATTTATTAGATCTTTTATCCATAGGTCCGATTCAGACGATTCTTAGACCTTTGGAAAGCTCTCAGGCTCTATTGTAAATTGGGATATTGGGAAGAGTCTAGGTTGCCTATGGTCTACTAAGTTTTGTGTGATCCTTTAGGCTCAAAATAATAGGTTTTAAGAGTTCCCTTAGCTAGAATTTCAAGGGAGGTGTCTACACATAAGGTGATATAATTTCTCCCCTTTGATAATGACTTGATATAAGCTTGAGTGTGAAGCAAGTTTTTCCAACTAATCAAGCAAGGGTGGCACGCCACTCCGATTTGGGTTTTATTAAGATCCTATTAAATATAATGTGGAGACTTGATGATTCAAAAATCAATGGTTATGACGAAGTTGAAAATTAGTGATATTATTGGAAATTTGTATAAGTGTTTTGTGGATATAGTGATAAAGGTGTACTCAATCATCACCATCCATGTGATATCCATCAATGGTGATTAACTAGACTAGGTTTTCAGCCTCTCTCAATCTGTGGATCACCCTTGGTTGAGATCTAATCTAAGATCCATACCCCACATGAAAGATCCACAAAATAGGACCACTCAAAGAGGCACACGCCCCACTCAAGCATACCTACTTTCTTGCAATTCAAAGAAATTAACTTGAATTACCTAAACCTTTCACAATTGCTAGCCTATGATCCCATGATGAAGGCTTAATCCTCAAATCCTCATCACACACCTCTCATTATTTTTGAGCTACTGTTACGACCATGTTATGCCTTTGTGATTCATAAAAACAGTAAGCATTCTTAACTCATACTTTCCCATTGAAGTATCTTGGTGTTTTAATTGAAGTGCTTTTTCTTTTATGCAATTTCGTTGGTGTAGTTTACAGGTATTAGATACAAACTGTTGTAGCATGAATTTTGCTGCAAGTGCAACATTATGACACACAACAATGAGTTATTAATATCCTCCATGCACCTAGCTAATATCCTTTTGATCCCATAGTTACTCGGACATTAGAAACAAGCCCTAGGACAGAAACTAGCATTGTTTCGAGCCCGTTTTGGATCTGAATTCTCGCCTTGTGTCATATGGTCTTACACCCTACATTATATTTCTTTTTGAGATATATATGAGAATGAGAACTATGTCATGCGGTGGTAAGATGGTTTATTCTTGAGATTAGATCAAAACCACACCCTTCTTGTGCTATTGATAATAAGTAATAGTCAAGGGTTGTAGTCATATAGTTGCAGTGTTCGCACAATGATTATTTTGAAATCGGCTTCCTATTGGATACGTTAAGCCCATGCACATTGTTAGTTTAGTCTTTACTTCAATGTATTTTATTTCATTTGAATTGTAAAGAGCAATGCTCAAAGTATAAGGGCATTGTTGTTGTTGAAGACTATTGTATTTTTATTCTTATAGTTTGTAGTTTTATAGGCTTGAGTTTGCTCCTATGTGGAGTCATCAGATGGAGGCGGTGGTGCAGGATTAGACTCGGTGACTATGTAAGCCACCTTGAGTGTAGTAAGCAAGAAGAGGACATTCTGTTCCGATCTTTTTAAATTCAGCCCGTTGAAGAGCTCGAGTCTTGTGAAATCACAGTTGATGACTTTCAGGGAACTCATGGCAGTCTCCTATCTGTCACCCATAAATTGTCGTCTTGAATTGCTGAAAAATGGTTGGGTGAAATAAGGGCAAAAGATACTACGATTTCAAAAAAACAAAGGCCGGTGCTCTTCTTGTTTTCGATACTCAGGAACACTATCTCAAGACGATATTTGCCCCCTTTAATAATGTATTTGATGTGCACAAGAAGGACAATTCTTCCTCGGAATGTAAGAAAACAAAGAGGTCTCTTTTGATGCGCCAAAACTCCATGCACCCTAAATTAGAACCTATATACTAGATACCAGAGTCTTGATGTTTTAGAGAGAAAGAGATTAAAAAAACAAGTAGAGAGAGAGAGAGATGAGTCCACTGTTACTATTTACACTAAGGTATTCTTGTTCCTTTGATCCATGTGATATAAGTTTTTGCTTGAACGGTTGAGTACCCTACATGGCAAGCACATACTATCACATTTTGGTACATCTTCATCCAGTCTCTCCCATTCTATGTTGGCTGAATTTTTTGCTTTCTCGAAACTAATACGTTTTTAAGTTCTTTTTTATTCTCATAAGTTCATACCTTAAGGGGATTCTATGGAAAAATTGATTCTCCCAACTAATAAGAATTTTCCCGCTACCTAGGTCTTTATTATGCACCACGCACAACCTTTCTCTCGCCTTTGATTCGTATACTGTTGTTTGAGTATGTTTGAGTGACTTTAATCTTATACGGAGGTTGCAAATGTATTATGTTCCTTCCCATAAATCTAAAATAGATTGGACCATATTTCTCGTGCAATCGGAGTTGGTTGATCTTATGGATTGAATCTAGGAACTTGATCGTTTATAACCTGTAGAAGACCATATTTATCGTGCAATCGGACCATATTTCTCATGCAACTGGAGTAGGCTGTTTTCGATAGTTTTCTAGAATTCTAGAAACTGTAGAAGACTAAATCCTTTGACCAATGAACTGGTCAAAACCTATTATCAAAACTACAGATAGATCTGGAACTCCTAATCCCAATTGAAGTATGACATAATTATAAGCCACTATAAACCCCGAGTTCCATTAATTCAAAACCTAAACACCCTAAGTACCTTAGAAATTAAAGAGAGGGTCCTGAGCAAATCCTATAAACCCTAAAGCCTTGAAACCTTGTAAGCCTTGGACTAAGGAAACTCTAAAAAAAACCTAGGTGACCTAACCTTATGCCCAAACCCTAATTCTATACGAAACTTTAATTTAAAACAAAGCCTTAGGAGGAACATGCCTTAAGTAAATCAAACCTTAGGGAAAAACTTCCATAGGTGAATTTCAATGAAGTCTTTGATAAAAAAGAAAGAAAATGGAGTAAATCAGCCCACGGTCTCATAAGGGTCCCAACTTTGCATTCCAAACGTCCAATGTAAGTTTTCTATCATTTAATTTTAAGTTTATTTTCTTCTTTTTTTCTATTTTCCTCATTTCTTTATGATTTTTCCACAATTTCAAGCAAGACCTAATGACTATGCGTAAGGAGAAGTTCTATTTTCAACTGATCCATCTTTTGTAATTTGACAAACCCCACTCATATCTATTAATCTTTTGAATTTTTTAGTTCGAAGCATAAATCATGGATGATTTTTTCCCAAGATCTTCCAAAATTTACTTGTAAATACCCTATCATTAACTTGAGAAATTCCTATTTCAAAACAAAATTTTTTATCAAAATTTTCATTTCCACATCCTTCCATTCTTCTTATATTAGCCACTTTGTTGCTTTTCTATGAACATTGGGGAGGCAATACTTGTTAATAAAACTAGACATCACAACAACTCTATGGTCACAGGTCATTGCAAGAGAAAGGTAGAGAGAAAAAGACTGAAGAAGATGATGAGAAAATAGAAGGAGGGCAGGGGGGTAATGGGAGACAAAGAGAGAAAGAAAGAGAGATGAGAGAGAGGGAGGTGTGCCACCTTGAGGAGAGAGACAAAGAGATTTATGTAATGTGTGTTGAAGAAAACCTAGTGAGATATTTTATAAACTTGTGGCTAGGGTTAGGGTTTCTAGAGTTTTGTCATCCTCATAGAGATTTGATCTAGAACATTCATAAAAGGGAACTTGTAAAGTGAGAGATCTTAGTCATACAACTCATAAATTAGTCATCATGATCAAATGGAAGGTGTTAAAACCTTATCTCTAAGCTTCTTTAACTTAATCTCATCAAATATTTTATGTAAAGAAAATATAATGGACTTTCATATTTAGTTTTATTATTTCTCTACAAATGTTGCTTTTGAAAATTTAATTAGCCTCTTTTCAAAAGTTTCAAATCTTGTTTCAATCAAAATAATGGCTTATGATACAAGCCATCACAAAATAGAGAGAGTTGGGGTATGCCACCCATGGAGGACTTTGTGGGCTCCATGACCACGTCAAATGTGTTAGATAGGTGGGGCCCATAGAGTATAATGGGACCCCAGGCATTTTAATAATTTTATAACCATAAAGTAATTTTTGAAAATAATTAGTATTTTTATTTTGCCTCTGGATAATTAAATATGTGAAAATGAAGTTTAAGCTTATTTAAAAATCAATTTTAATAAATACAATATCAAGAGACTTATAAATATTATTTTAATAGTCTAAAAATAAATTATAATAAAATTAATTATTTCTAATTTAATTTGATAAAAATCGAATCCAACTTTGTTAAAAAAATGCGGAGACAGTCTATCTCTACTGGTGACTATGTCCCACACTCACTTTCTCAAACTGATCTAATAGTCCTTCACAGGGGTTTCATATTGGACTACCAACCGTCAATAGGCATTAAGAATGCAATCCTTGTCTATGCATTACAGGTTCACCTTAGGTTCAAGCCTATGTCACACAAACATATGCACACACATCGCAATTAGTGTAGAGGGCTATCTCTCGCATATGTACATGCAACACCCTCAATGGTGTTCACTTCTCAATGCGGCTATCATATGTGTGATAGTCACAATGAAAAATTGGCTCTTGTTCCTCCAGTCCTACGAATCATACACATAGGTCACACAGGCTCTTGGCTCGCTATTTTGATCTTCTCTTCACCTCATCAAGGGGTAATCATGCTAACCTTTCTCGATTATGCTTTATGCTATGGTATCATAGGGTTTTAGAATTCAAATGGCTTGGCTCTTCAAGCCTAGTTTGAATCTCCACATCAATATTGCCAACTTCAGTCCCTCTGGACCTACTCCCAGCGGAGGTAGTGGTTTTACTATTATATGATTCATTGCTTGCTCTTGTAAGGCCTTTAAATGGCCAAAAATCCCAACACTTTCTTTTTCTTCTTCTTTTTTTGGTACATTTTGTTTGTGTAATTTATAACATGTTTCACTTTTGTTTTTCTAATCTATCTTGTCTTTATCTTTATATTTTTGAAACTAGATTTGACAGCACGTGAATCTCTCGACATCTACAATATTGAAATTAAAATTATATAATGAATTCAATAATAGCCACATAACCTCAACGTTTTTTTACTTAAGAAATAAGACGTCCTTCCCTTTTCCTAAAAATTAGCTCTTTCTTTGGTGTGATCGTTTAGGAAACTCTATAATATATTCTAATGGGAAAAGTTTATATAAAGTTGCAACCTTAAAATGTAGAATTACAGATGCACCTCAAAAATATATTTAAAAGGTTGTTTTAATATTGAAAAACCCTCTATTTGATCATCTCAACATCGAGATGTATGAATATAAAAAAGAAAAGTCTTTGAGTCTCAAAAATAGTACATCTTGCAACACAATATCTAGGCCGTCCATTTTCAAGATTTTCATATGTTTATAGTTCTCTTTGATTTTAACTATTTTTAGAGTTTAAAATTTTCTAATTAGATATGAAAATAGATTTTAAGATAATCCTAAGATTTGTTTACAAAAAAATTATATGTTATGATAAAATTTGGAGGTGCGCCTTAATTGGATTATTTAAGGTTGCAACCTTATAGAAACCGAACCCTATACTAATTCGTATAAGATCTATATTAGGCGAAAATGAACAGTGATTTCGCTTACCCTCATCACCATCCAAACTTCATCGCACAGTCACAGTTGTCTAGTAATTTTTCAATTTTTTTTTTTTAAATCTCAAAATTACTTGAAATTTGGAGCGTGTGTACATCTTAATGAGACGCACCAAATAAAATATGAAAAAAATAATTTGTAAAATATAAAATGACCAAACTACCTCAAAAAATTTACAGAGGTATTTTGATCCATTCATATATTGTGAATTATTCTTTTTATATTTTTATTAGGTGTGCTTCACTAAGATATACATACGCTCCAAATTTCAGATCATTCCGATTAATAAAACAAAAATGAAAATTGAAAAACTACTTGACAATTGTGCCCGATCGATGAAGTTTGGATGGTGACGAGGGTAGGTGAAATCACAGTTTATTTTTGCCTATAGACATTTTGTAGCATCTTCATTTAGGTATGGAAAACTCTTCCCAATTCCTATAGGTGAAAATAAATAATAATTTTGCCTCCCCTCATCACCAACCAAACTTCATCCCATGGTCACAGTTGTCAGAAAGTATTTCAATTTTCATTTATTTTCTACAAATTTAAATAACTTGAAATTTGGAGCATGTGTACATCTTAGTGAGACACACCTAATAAAAATATGAAAAAAATAATTTACACAATATAAATTGATCAAAATACCCCCAAAAGCATTCAGGGGTATTTTGGTAAATTTATATTTTACGAATTATTTTTTTCATGTTTTTAGGTTCACCTCACTAAGATGTACACACGCTCTGAATTTCAGAACATTCCAATTACTAAAAAAAAAATGAAAATAAAAACACTACCAGACAACTGTCACCCTGCGATGAAGTTTGGATGGTAATGAGGGTAGACGAAATCACTGTTCATTTTCACCTATAAGCGTTTTGTAGTATCTTCCTTTAGCTATTATTGTTTTATAATAATAGTAATTAAATTAAATAATATTATCACAAATATATTCAATCATAATCATAATTTTATTATGACAATAATTTATTTAATATATTAATTAATTTATCACAATGATATGACTATAAAATTACGTTGAGTTAATTAAAAATGCGATAATTTTATAATTTGTAATTATCTGACTAATAATTAATTATTTCTTATGGTCTTACAATAATGGAACATAAATTCACTATGCTTGATCTTTTGTAACTCGAAATATATTGACATCCAGAAATTTCTTAGGCGTTCCAAAGGGTATTTTAATAATTCATCTGGAAGAATTTAATCTAGTATATTAATTATTTAAGGAACATAATGGCATAGACCCACTAGCCTACACATACATATAAGCCCTACGGGCCAAATTCAATCTGGGCCGTTAATGATCACGATTATATTTCGTATTTAAATCACTTGAAATTTTGAACATGTATTCTATAAGAATAGAAGAATCCAATAAAAATATTAAAAAAATATTTCATGAAAATAAATTAACCAAAATCCCCTGAAACTTTTCAAGGGTATTTTGATTAATTTATATTTTGTGAATTATTTTTTAAAATATTTTTATTAGGTGAATCTTGATGAGAAGAATAAACGTCTAAAATTTCACATGATTTGGATTTGTAGAAAAATAATTAAAATTCAAATATGAAATGAAGTTGTATATGTCAGATCAATCTAGATTGAATCTGGCCCGTTGGGCTCCTACGTAGTTGTAAACTAGTGGGCCTATGCCAATATTTTCTATTATTTAATTATAGAAATTGTTAGTATCTCAAATTATTATAGTGTAAAAAATAATAATAAATATAAATACTACTAATAACACTAATAACGTGATAGTAATAATCAATGGACATTATAAAATTTTAAACAATTAGAATCCTAATTGATTATATGTTTTATTTTATCACAAATTAATAATAATAAAACTAGCATTTTAATAACTTCAATATGCAAATTTATAATAATAGCAATTATGTAATATAATTAACGTGTTTCATAAGTACTAGGTATAATTATACTTAAATTAAGGAAAAGTCGTCCCAACGCCTATAGGCGATAGGGAATAGTGATTTCGCCCCTGTTCTTTCCATTGTTTGTTTAAATGGGATGAAACGAGAGGTTGGGATTGAATAAAAAAAAAAAAGCATGTGCGCTAAATAAAAGCTTCAAACCCACATAAATTTCAATCTACACATTTCTTCCGGCTTCCCTTGCTGCTCTGCGAGCTTCCCTCTCTCTCGCTCGCCCTCCCTCTGCTCTGCAAAGCCTTTTGTCATCTCTCTACGAAGCCCTCTATCTTGCTTGCGTTCCAGTCTCAGTTGCCCTCTTCTCTCACTGTAAAGCTTCTTGCTGCCAGAACCACATATGCAGTTATGCAACAAACCATGCGAGTTCTTCCTTGCCCTCTCTCTCTTTGCCACACACACAATGCTTCTATGTTTCCGAACACACAATCTCTCCATAAACTTTGACCCCAAATGAAGAATAAAACCCCATTTTTTTACAAAACCAAACCAACACTTTTTATTAAAATACCAAATCAAAATATTCCAATAAAACACCAAAAATAGAAGAGGAAATCACAGACAGAGAAAATAGAAGAGAAAACTATATATGGGAGATGAAATTTAAGATTTGGTTTAAAAAATTAAGTTATTTCAATATATCACAATTTAAATCGAAGACAATATGTTGTCAATTTTATAATTTAACCTTTATGTTGTAGAAATAAAAGGACACACTATGAGATGAATTCAGCACTTTGTTACCATCAGTTAATCTTATGATTAATGGTTTGTCCTTTCTAAAATATTCAACTTGTATCGTTTTTGCAATTAGTACTTCGAATGTGAGTTTGTATCCATCTTTATGCTTTTCCATGAGTACCACAAATCATGTGGACAATGCCTATATCCGAAGCTCCAATTTCCCGATATTAATATCAACTTGTACACATGGATTGGTTTATTTGAGCATTGGTGGGAAATATTGGGTTTATGTGGCCTTTATAGGCCTTATGAGTGTGTAATGAAAAACGTTTAATATAGTGGAACATAAACTCAGTAAAAGTGTGGTCTCTCAAGGACCATATTAAACAAATGATGTTTGCTGATACCGGACTGAGCTTGACGATCTAGGACAGTCAGATGGAAAACCCAAGGTACCTGGGCATAAAGAATAAACTGAGAAGGGTTTTGGATTAGCCCTTGATGAGGTCGGAGCTTATGCCTAGATGAGTGAGCCGAAGGACTGTGTGACCCTTGTGTGTGAAGTTAGGTCTACAAAGACGGTAGCAAAAACCTCATCCATGTTCCATCGCATGACATGCATATGGATAGATCATTCGAAAAAGCCAGTTATCCACCTTTTGGGTGAAGCGTATACATATGCGAGAGATACCCCTATGCACCATAGAGCTGTGGTCGCATCAGGTCGTGGTGACCTTGATTCGTCTCTAGAAGAGGACTGTAATCCACAGACTGGGATTGCGACGCCTTGACTCATGGGGCAAATTTTGGTGACCCGCTAATGAGCCCCTGCTTGAACTGTAGGCCATGGGAAACAGTTGGTCGGTTCGATAAAGCAAGTGTAGTTTGTAGTCTGCAGTTGAAAGAGGAGTACCCCATAATTACAGATTGAATTCCTAAAATCATATGGATCATTTTCCCATCATATTAATTTAATTGTGTTCATTTTATTATTTGAATTTTATAAATCTTTCAATATTTTATTTATGATTTTTGGACTTATAACAATACAGTTATTGAGTTTACAAAGTTATAAAAATTCAAATATATATTAAATTGTTTTATTTAATTTTAAAAACTATTTATAAAATTCCATGGGGACCCATAATGCACATGAGCCCACCATGTGGCATGTGGGTAGGCTCCCACATGTGCCACAAAGGGGTGGCACACCCCACCCCTTTGGATTCCTTTTGATAGCTTTGTGTTCAAGTTATTTAAATATGGAAAGTGTACCTTATGACATATGGTCAATTTGTATTATAGTAAATATTGACCATAACTTATCTATTTAAGATAGTAAATATTAACTTGATATTTCTTATATATTCTTATGGAATACATGA